>JASVEL010001460.1:0-205942 GCA_032618575.1 Nicotiana noctiflora
CACGAATCTTCAATTTCCTGGCCTCTGTGGCCTGAGCAAACCCCACGATCCTCCCATAGTTCATATCTGAGTGCAGAGCTGCTGTGGCGGCCTCATTCACTACCAAAGGACTAAGGCCCTGAACAAACCGTCGAACCTGGGCATCCATGGTCGACACTAAATGAGGAGCGTACTTGGACAACCTTACGAACTCCATGCGATACTCCCAAACACTCATACTGCCCTGTTTGAGAACCTCGAACTCAGTGGCACGGGCTGCCGTTGCCTCAGCAGGTAAGAAGTGGTCCATAAATGCATCCACGAACTCATCCCATCTAGCCGGAGGGCTCCCTTCCTCACGGGTATCCTCCCACATTTCGAACCATGAACGTGCCGCTCCCTTCATCCTGTAAGAGGCCAACTCTACCCCCTCTATATCTGTAGCCTTCATTACTCTGAGGGTCTTGTATATCTCATCAAGGAATTCCTGTGGGTCAGCCTCCGGATCGGTGCCTGAAAATTCTGGAGGGGCCAATCGCAAGAACTGGTGGACTCTGGAGCCAAAGGAATCTCCCTGTCCGCTGGAGGATGCAGGGGCATCATGGGATCTCTGGGCCTGGGCAGCCACTAATTGTGTTAACATATGGATGGCTCCCCTAAGTTCTTCATTAGAGATACCGGAGCCCGAAGCGGGAACTGTATCTGAGTCAGGAACACTGGCAGGAGGAATGGTGGCATCCTCTGCCGCAGCTGGAATAGGGACACTTGGGTTTTGAACAGATGGGCCAGGCAAATTCGGGACCGGTAGGTCATTCTCTCCCACGGCATCGGGTACATGGTTAACAGCTGCACTTGGGCCGGCATTGGCCCTAAGGCCGAGTCTAGCCTTCTTCTTAGGTGCCATATTCTGAAAATTTGGGAACAAGGCGCGAATTAGACATAGATATTTCCACATTGCACTTTACCGCACGATATAGATTAACAAAGAAGTAGGTAAATTCCTAAATGCCCGTGTATCCCCCTACTTATATGATGTGGTCGACAACACACCTATAAGAAGGGCACTACTAGACACGGCTCCGAGACATCCTAGGACACTTTAAAAACCATAGGCTCTGATACCAAGTTTGTCACGCCCCAAATCGAGGGACATGACCGGCGCCTGACCGGGTTGCCCCAGTCAAGCGGACCTGGGTGCCTTTCATTCCCACGCGTTAACCCTGTGTCGATTGTTTCTCATTAACCAAATATTTTACCAATAATGACTGATTTCATAATGCATAAACATAACCATGTGATTGATTCACTAACAAGTTCATAATTTATATTTACAACGCCCCATACATATACATAGGCCACAATCCCACAGCTTACATGTCTACCGGAGCCTCTAGAATACAAAAAGGGAAATACAATACTTGCCGGTAACAAGGCTCCGGCTATACCTTACAAAACCAAAATGAAATTTAAACCGAAGTGGCATGAACCACACAAGGCCCCGAGGAAGAAAGGGGCTCGCCAAAATGGGCAGTGGAAGGAGAAGGATACTACTGCCGATGAGCTGAAGTGCCTGCTACTGATCCACCTACAATCATGACACGAATGTAGCGCCCCCGGCAAAAGGGACGTCGGTACACTTGAATTGTACTGGTATGTATGGACAAACTTTGTCCCAAGTAAACTCAAGCCATTAAATTACATCAACAATTAATTAAGCCACCCAACCATGTTTCCACATTTTCCTCATTTCAAATAATTCTCACACAAAGCACTTTCTACGATCAACCAATTTAACAATAACCAATCAATCACGTAAAGCACAAGTAGTCAAACAAAAGGGCAATCAGTGCCCCACAGGTTGCAAACTCTCCTGCTGTCTCCTTTCACAATTTCACATTATTGATTTTTGTATCAATTTTTCAATAGCGATTTCGATCGCTTTCCATCCTTATTGCCCCGACCACCCTTATTACCTCGGCCACCCTTATCACCCCAACCCACACCTTATTTCCCCACGTTGCGGCGCGCAACACGACCCCGCCTTACAGTTGAAAACACAACAATTTCAAACAGCAGATAAGGTACTACACACAATTTCAACAAGTTCAAATAAGCGACTTACACATTGGTTCATGTTCTCAATTTCTTCTCAAGCCAATATCAAAACCAAGTTACAAGTATTCCAAAATCGAAAATGCCCACATAATCATGTTCAACAATTTACCACAATTAAGGTGTTTCAAATTCCTTCCACAATAAGCCAAATATGCCATCACAATGGTTGTTCCCAATTCTTTACCAATCTCGATTACCTTTTTATCTTTTAATTCATATTTCATACCACACCACACGTAATTCAACATCAATCAAATGCTCAACAAGGAAACCAAAGAATTACGTAAAATTTCTCAATTTGACACATGCCAAAACAATTCGCACACATTTGGGCGATTTTACAAGAATCAAAATTAGCCATACATACCTGGTGATGAGTTTTATTCGTTAACTTCCTACTTTATGCTTACCCACGCTATCTTACTCTTGCCAACCTTGTTCTTGAAGACTCTTACTTCTACTCACTTCTTTTTACTAAAAATCAAGTTCAATAATCATGCATGAGTGTAAAAATTCTATTTTTAAAAGCTATTATATGCAAACCTCTCTTTACCCAATTAAAACTGAAAGTCAAAGAAAATAGTTAGGGTTTTTACCTTGAAAAGATTGGGGAAGTTGAATCCTTGCGCTAAGATCCCTTGGAATTAAGGTGGTTGGAACAATCTTTGAAGATGAAAGATTTCTCTCTCTAAAAACCCTCTCTTCTCTCTCTAATTTTGGTGAGATGATATGATAAAATGAAGAAGAAAGGTGTTATATTAAAGAAGAGATCGAGTCAAAATGTTACAAAAATCTGGGCCGGGGTCAATTATGCGGTGCACTATGCGACCGCAGAATCAACATGCGGTCCGCATAGTGACCGCAGAATTGCCCCAAATTTTACACAGGTTCTGTTAAGGAATGCGGCCAGAATGCGGTCCGCATGTTTGATCTGCGGTCGCAAAATGCACCGCAGATTTGACATGCGATCGCATATCGACCGCACATTTGACACGATTTTTGGGAAACTCTCTGGAACGTTTTGCGGCAAGAATGCGGTCCGCATGTCAGGTTTGCGGTCGCATTCTTGACCGCATATTTGACATTTTTCGGAAAAATTAATTCTCTACATTTTTGAGACTTAAATCACTACCAAGGGTCCGAACCGCGGAAAAATTAATTCTCTACATTTTCTACGCATTCCTAACACATTGTTCGGACCATGACACTATAGCTACTAGGTTTTATGCACAAATATTTTACGGGGCCTTACACCCGTTTCTTAAATGAGTAATGCTCTGATACCAACTCCCTTACTGTTGACGGCTCCGTCGAAGTACATCTTCCATCTCGGCTTCTCATCCTTTTCTATTTCTTCGACATGCATTGCCTCATCATCCGGAAAATACGTCTTTAATGGCTCATATTCATTATCCACAATATTTTCTGCTAAATGGTCCGCAATTACCTGTGCCTTCATCACCGTACGAGTTACATAAATAATGTCAAATTCTGTGAGCAGAATCTGCCATTTAGTAAGTTTTCCTGTAGGCATGGGCTTTTGGAATATGTATTTCGGAGGATTCAACCGTGATATCAGGTACGTGGTATATGCTGACAAGTAATGCTTCAGTTTCTGAGCCACCCATGTCAATGCACAACAAGTTCTTTCTAGCTGAGTATATTTCACCTCGTAAGATGTGAACTTCTTACTAAGGTAATATATAGCTTGCTCTTTCTTGCCCGTCTCATCGTGTTGCCCTAGCACACAACCAAAAGAGTTGTCAAGCACTGTCAGATACAAGATCAGAGGTTGCCCCGGCTCTGGAGGAACTAGCACTGGAGGATTGGCTAAATATTCCTTGATCTTGTCAAAGGCTTCCTGACATTCGTCGGTCCATTTCACTGCTGCATCTTTCTTTAACAACTTGAAGATCGACTCACATGTTGACGTTAACTGAGCGATGAATCGGATAAGGTAATTCAACCTTCCCAATAAGCTCATCACTTCCGTTTTGTTCTTTGGCGGAAGTAGACTCTCGATGGCTTTGATCTTTGATGGATCTAGTTCAATACCCCGCCGACTCACTATGAACCCCAACAGCTTCCCTGAAGGTACTCCGAAGGCGCATTTCGCAGGATTGAGTTTAAGATTGTACCTCCGGAGTCTTTGGAAAAACTTTCGCAAATCCCTCACATGATCATGTTGCTTTTTGGACTTTATGATGACATCGTCCACATACACTTCAATTTCTTGGTGCATCATGTCATGAAACATCGTGGTCATTGCCCTCATATAAGTTGCCCCGGCATTCTTCAATCCAAACGGCATCACTCTGTAGCAATACGTCCCCCTCTAGTGTAATGAAAGAAGTTTTATCCGTGTCTTCTTCGTCCATCAGGATCTGGTGATAACCGGTATAACAATCTACAAATGAACCGATCTTATGTTTGGCGCAATTGTCGATCAATATGTAGATATTTGGCAATGGGAAATCATCCTTTGGACTGGCTTTGTTGAGGTCAATGTAGTCCACGCACACTCTGGTTTTTCCATATTTCTTTGGAACCGGCACAACGTTCGCCAACCAGGTGGGGTATTTGGTAACTCGTATGACCTTCGCCTCAAACTGCTTATTCACCTCTTCTTTTATCTTTACGTTGATGTCCGTTTTGAATTTTCGCAACTTTTGCTTCACTGGCCGGCATTCAGGATATATAGGCAACTTGTGTCCCACCAAGTCAGTACTAAGTCCGGGCATGTCATCATAGGACCAAGCAAAGATGTCCTTGAATTCATGCAACAACCTTATCAATTCTTCCCTGAGGGGTGTTTCCAAATGAACACTGATTTTTGTTTCCCGGACATTATCTCCGCTCCCCAAATTGATGGATTCTGTCTCACTCAAGTTCGGTTTGGGTTTTTCCTCATATTGGTTCATGTCCTTACCTATTTCCTCCAGGGCTTCCTCATCCTCACATTCTATCTCACTATCCTCCTCAATTTTTTGTATGATAATGCGACTGTCAGAACTGGGTCGAGAATCCTTCATGCATGACATGTCATCAGAATCAGCACATATGGAACTGTTCAGAAGAAAAGATAAAAATAAGGCAAAAAATGAAAAAAGAAGAAAATTGCATTTCATTGACATTAAAAAGATGAACAAAGTTTTGGATACATTTTGATTTTTTCATGGGGGGTGGGGGGACTACAAAAAGTAACAATTGCTTTTCCGGGGAAATGATGATGAATTTTCAAGAGCTAACTACCAAGACTCCTTCCTGATCGGGAAAGGAGTGGCTTCCCAGTTGTTGAGCATAACACCAGATCCCACAAATTGCACGTCCATCCTGCTAGTACCTTCCCCTATTTCAACCATGTTCACATCCCCAAATATCTTCTCAAACCTCATCAAAGGATCTTCATCGGGTCAGGTCTCAATGTACCTTGATGCAGCAGATGTCAGATATTTAGTACCAGGCTTGGCAAAGGTGTCGGATAGTTTGGGGATAGGTATAGGCAGGGTCCAGTTCTTCTTTTTGGTTTTGTAAGCTTTCTGGATGTCGGCATAGGTGGGTTTGAACCCCAAGCCGAAAGTGTCTTTGTTCACTGCTAGCGGAACTGGTTGGGTGATTCCTGGCAAAGCTATCCCCAGCCCTTTTCCTAGGTGCAAACCCATTTTTAAGCATTTCCCGGGCCACCATCACAGCAGTAGGTGCTACCGTAGGGTTTGGCAGTTTCTCACCCTCAACAATTTTGTTCACTATTATGGTATCCGTTACCTGGTATACCCAAGGACCTTTGTCTCCATCAGCATCATCAAATGGCATCACGACATTGCAGGTATTTTCCTCTCCATGCACTACGACTTCTTGTTGCTCCCATTCAAACTTGACCATTTGGTGCAAGGATGATGGCACGACTTTAGCTGCGTGGATCCAGGGTCGGCCCAGCAATAGATTGTAAGATACATCAATGTCCAATACCTGAAATTCCATTGTAAAATCCACGGGCCCAATGGTCACCTCCAAGACGATGTCCCCCAAAGTGTTCTTACTTCCACCATCAAATCCTCTCACATTTATACTGGTTCTCTGAATTCTGTCAGGGCTGATACTCAGCTTCCCAAGAGTTGACAGCGGGAAAATGTTTGCACTTGAGCCATTATCTATCAGTACTATGGTAACCACTGACTCCTCGCTCTTCACTATAAAATAAAGCGCCTTATTATGCTCGATTCCCTCAACGGGCAATTCACTGTCTGAGAATGTAATCTTATTGGACTCGAAGATCTTGTTGGTAATCTTTTCAAGATGACAGACCGAGATCTTCTCAGGGACATGTGCCTCATTCAATATCTTCATTAGAGCTTTTCTGTGTTCTTCCGAATGGATCAACAACGATAGCAAAGAGATTTGTGCGGGTGTTTTCCTCAACTGTTCCACTATGGAGTAATCCTGAGATTTTATCTTCTTGAGGAACTCTTCCGCTTCTTCTTCGGACATAGGCTTCTTCAACTGACTCTCCTTCGCTACCTTCATTTTCCTTAACTCTTCCGGGGCAAAACACCTCCCGGACTGAGTTAGACCGTGCTTCTCATTGATTTCTCCAGACACTTCTTTCCCTTTGTAAATCACTACCACCTTATTGTAGTTCCAAGGTACAGTCTTGGTATCTACCACCGGCATCTGCACCACTAGTCTTATAACCATCGGTTCCACACTCGCGCCTTTCACTGTTAACACTAGCTTCACACCTGGTACCACAACCTTCAAATTTTCCACCACTGTTTTCCTTTTCGCTGGTTCTTCAATAATCATTTTTCCTTTCTCAACTTTCTTCTCCGTTTTGCTACTGGCCTTTATCATCATGACAGGCTGGGATGGCTTCCGGTTGCTCTCCTCTTGTGCCAATTCTATCATATGTGCTTCATGGTGAGCTGGCAGTGGGTTCTGAGTAATGTTCGGGGCCTCTGGAGCCTGCACTTCAATCCTCCGGCTATCGATGAGTTCTTGAATAGCGTTCTTCAAATGCCAACATTTCTTAGTGTCGTGTCCCAGTACTCCAGAGCAATACTCACATCTGACCGACTGATCGATGTTCTTTGGAGGTGGGTTCGGAAGCTTAGACTCGATTGGGCTCAACATTCCCAATTCCTTCAATCTGTGATAGAGGCTAGTATAGGACTCCCCCATTGGGGTGAGTGTTTTCTTTGCCTGATTGCTATTCCTCATCTCCGTGTCGGGCCTGAAGGTGGGTTTGTTTGGGTTTCGGTAAGCTCTAGAAGAAGGGTATGTATTTTGTGTGTGGTAAACATTATGCGAGGCTTGGGCTCGCCATACCTATGGTGGTGGGGGTGGATAGCGCATGAAGAGATAAGATGCAACGATTTTAGAATAAACACATTTTCCTTGGATCGTCATGCATCATCCCGGCCTTCGCTTATTTGAACCAATCATCTCTTCTTCTTTTTTTTCTTTTCTTTTCCTTTTCTTTCTCTATTTTTATTCCCTTATTTCTTTATCAATTTGTGTTCCTATTTATTTGCCTATCGTAATTAAAGAATTAACATAAAGCAAAAGGATTGACAACAACTCTTGATTTTCATTGATAGCTCAAAAACATTGATTTACAAGATGATGTTGTAATGCTAATGTAAAGAAACATAAAAATAGAATGCATGCCCTAAGAATACATCAATGCTCCTAGTTCCCGGGAGACGTCGTTCGGTCTTGCCGCGGGCCTATATGCCAATCCCTTTTGGAGCCTATCCAGGTCAGACATGACTTGCTACACAAAGAACTTCACTGTTGACACAAAGGTTCCTCGGGACATATCTTCACATAGCTGGCTCTTCCGGGTGATGTATTGAGCAATACAGATAATTTTCTCTCGAATAACCCCTTTTTCTTGAAGCAATCGGTTAATCTGTGTAGTGCAAGCATCTAAAGTATGTTGGTTATCCTTCTGTATTTGCTGCAGCTCCAACTCTAATTGAGCCATAGTTGTGTAACAATGTTCTCTTTCCTCTTCGAGATCCTTGATAACCTTGTTACTTTTAACAGTGGCTGTAACAATTTTCTTTCTTAGTCGAGCTACCTCAAACTCATGCTTATCCTGTAGATGCTGAACCAACTTGGCTCTTTCCTCGGCATCTCTGGTTATTTGCTTCCGAGCCCTAACTAATTCCTTTTCTACTTTGTCTAAGTCGAAGTTGTAGTCATTCACTTTGCGCCGAAGAGTCTCAAACAATTTCTCATCCAGGGCCAAGCGAATGGGGGTCTCGGATGCAATTTTCATCTGAGCAACCTAAGCCTTTAGCATTTCGTTTTCTTTCTTCAGATGCTTTTTCTCTCCCTCGTCGGATGCTGCCTGCAAACCACTTTCAAACTGGAGATTTCTTAATTGTTCTTCCAACAAGCTGATCTTGGCCTTATATTCACTTTCTTTGGCCACCCAATTCTTGTTTTCTTTAGATTGCTCCACCAGATCTTGCAAGTGAGGTCTCTTCGAAGGCTGATCGTGCTCGATACCCCGTCGATACCAAGCGGAATATCCAGATGACACTTCACCTCTAGCTCTGTTCTGCACACAAGTATCTACCTTCAAGTTCTAACATTCATTCCAAATTTGACGGACCTTTGCTTCCGGGAATTGCCCATCCGGACTAATTTCTATCACTTGTGAACTAAGGTCCCCGTCTTTTGGTATAACTTGACATCTACCCAGCTGTCGCAGGGCCCTGTACGGGGCGTAAGGTTGGATACTTTTTAAACCCATGATCAAAAAGTGTGACCCTTCTGTCGGCATATAAATTACCTCGTCAAGAGGTAGCCAATCATATGTCCAATCAATCTGGCCGTCGGAAGATGCGAAATCTAATCCTTTACTCCCTTTGGCAATTTAACTTCTTTTGTTCTCGTGTAAAATTCTTCAAGACATGTTCTTCCAGTCGGACCATAACTTGAGAACGAAGGATGATGGCATAGATGTTCAATCAACCAAATCTGCAAAATCAAATTGCATCCCTCAAAGAAGTTGTCTCCAGCTTTGCATGCAGTCAAGGCACGGTAGATGTCAGCTAAAATCATTGGAGCTAAAGTACAATTGTCTTGTACTACCAAAGTGCTTGCTACCCCGGCAACCTTTATACTGATGTGCCCATCTTTTCTTGGAAAGATGATAATTCCGAGAAATGCCACTAAGAAAGCAAACCTTCGATGCTCCTCCCACTTTGCTCGGTTGGACTTGCTACATAACTTGTTCTTGGAGTCATTGAAACCCCCTACATGTCCGTACCTACTATAGATGAAGTTTAGGGAGCAAAATCCGTTGGTTAAATCCTCATTGTCGACATTCCTAGCAATTTTCAAAGAATCCAAAAAGCGATGCACCGTGACTGCTCTCGGAGATACCGGGTATTTTCGTTTCAAGGGGACCTCATTCTTCCCTATGTAGAAAGCAATCTCCTCCAGAGTAGGAGTGAATTCAAAATCCGGAAGGTATAGTACATTGTGTGCAGGATCCCAATACGTGACCACTGCTTTAATTATGGCGCCCCGGGGAATTATGTCCAATAACCCCTTGAGATCTTTCAAGTAACCTTTGATCTAGTCCTGACTTTCTGTTTCCATGTCGTGCCACCATAGTCTCAGCTCCAAAGGGATTTTATTCATTAAGGAGAAATTTTCATTCAACATTGTGCTCATCCTACACATTTATTAAGGCGATTTTATTTAGAAAAGAGAAAAATATTTTTCAATGCAAATTTTCTTTTTTTGAAAGAGACATGACTCTCGAAGTGGCTATTTTTCCCAAAACAGCCTTCCGGCGTCCTTTCGGGACATTCGGCCATTTCCAAATAGCAATCACTCCGATTATTTGAAAAGAAAAATCTTTTCAGGTCTTTTTCTAAAAGGTGTGGTTGGACCCGTTCAAGGGTTGCATACGTATCCCTCTTAATGGCGAGAATCAAACCTGCGTAGTTCGGTCAGATTAGCTGACCAATTATTTCAACAACAAAACCATTTTTTTCAAATTTTCGGATTTTTTGGATACCCATTTCCACAAACTCTTATTTCTCTCTTTTTTTTTCTTTTCAACAATTTTCTATCCTCACGAATTTTGCCGGTCCGCATAACGATCAAGGATAATTAAAATGCAACACATAATATGCTCGGTCTTTTTCAAAAATCGGGTCACCTGTCCTAGACGGACCCAACCCCTGTGTTGAGTCCCCTAAGTCAGATATGACGCAAATAATCGTCCTAGACCTATGTTCAACATCTTGTAGTTTCATAAAATGCTAGACCGTGTACCCGAGAGGACAGCTCGAATCGAGGAGGGGGCTACGTACCGGTGACTCGCGGAGTCAATCAGCTTTGTAACTTATCCGGCCTCTGTTTCTTAATTTTGGGGTAACTTAACAGAAAGGGGAGTCTCAACCAGTAAGCACATCCCCGGGGGTGAAGAAGAGAAAGGTTTTCAGCACGATTTTTATATACAATCCACATAGTATTAAAGCAGTAAAGCACATAGCATGTTGTTCAAATCATATAGCGAAATCAAATAATATCGAGAATGGCAATTCTAAGGAGCTCGAGTTCTTAAACCCTGAAACCGAAGTTCGGGGTTGGGATCCCCAGCAGAGTCGCCAGACCTGTCACACCTCCCTTTTTACTACCACAAAAGGCACAAAATGTGCTTATAGGGTATACCTCGATGTTCAAATACCCGAGACGGATATAGTAGCATAGAGGAAGGAGTTTTTCCACTTAAAGGACAATCGGTTCGGGAATTTTGTTTTAATTATCAGAGTCGCCACTTGAGAAAATAATGGTGTCCCAAGTCACCGGTTAATCCCGAATCCGAGGAAATTGACTCTTTTATTAATGTCCACGAAACAAAGATCTGGATAAGGAACTCTGTTAACCCGGGGGAAGGTGTTAGGCATGCCCGGGTTCCGTGATTTTAGCACGGTCGCTCAATCATCGTTCTCGCCTCTTCTTTGACTCATTACGGATTTTAACAATATGTATGTGCTTTTTACTTTACTATTTTATAGAATTGCGACATCGCAAAAACACGCCTCGAATCACACCTCACCAGAACGCCTGTGACTTTTGGTATATTTCAGCTTTGTCGGGATTTAAGATTTGAGTTGCACCAGGTGCATACTCGTTCATAGGAAAGTATATTAAATTGCGCCCTAAATGGTCTATCGGCTTTGGATTATTTTGGGTAAGACTATGGAATTTGCTAATAGTCTTCCCGGATCTAATTATGTTATCTCATTACTAAAGGGGGGTCCCGCTTCTTTGATGTTATGCGAGGCTCGTCCCGGTTATTTATTAAAATCCAATCCTATTTGTTCAACTATATTTTTTATACACGTTTTTTCCTTAATCCATTTATCAGTTAGCAGACCCAGTCTTTATTGGGCCTGGGTCTTTACTCTATTATTCAAGCAGACAACAAGCCTGCCCGGGCCTTAAGGGCCCAAGTTATTATCGAGCTTCTTCTTGCTAGCCCAGTTGGCCTTGCTCGATAGTTTAGGCCCATGACATTTACTGGGCCCAAACTAAACATGAACAATAACAAACAGAAGTAAATATATGAAGGTACATATTCGAAATCAATAAAGAACCAAATTGCATATTTATTTGTCATTAAAGAAATCAATATACAAATCAGTAATTCTAAATCAATTATCTATGTACATGAGAACCTAATAGACTCTCTTTACTACCAGTTTATAACCAATAGTTTACACTAACGTCTACTTGCTTACTAGCTGAAAGATCTAAGAGTACAACTTAATTATCTATGGGCTTTGATCAAATAAAAACGATTTGACTAACTACTTACGATATCTTAAAGAAGCTAAACAAGTTATTCACGGATGCTCAACTATATCACTGTTTACCTCTTATCATTACAAATACGTCCTAATTAAGTTGCTTCAATATCTGATTATTTACCCTTTTAAAACTCAATCAAATCTGAACCTTAATTTCTAAACAGACTGTCTTCACGAGTATGATTTAAACAGCATGATTATTCAATTAATAATTCAAGTACCCATATCTAAGTAATTCAAGGGTTTAAACACGACTAAACAATTGATTTTATTATGACTTAGCTCATTGCAATGTTATTAACCCAGTTATAAACGGTGCATTCTAATGTCTTTTCTACTTCGAGGCTTGTTTGTGTTTAAATGCGGAACTGTTATCTAGATGATTATGACTTACGAAACTTCTATTAAGAACAGTTAATGGTTTGAAAATTATGATTAGTTAACTTATGTTTTAGAGTTTTTTACCTATTTAAACAAAGTGATATGCTATCTATGCTAGTCTACCACTGTTAAGCTATCTATTACAATGTTTTTGTTCCTGTTCTTCTACCACTACATTCAATACTACACTAAAACTACAGATCTAAACTACTAAACCAATAACACAAAAATAAACTACAAATTCATAATAACAGGTAATTTTGATGCTTGAACTACATTTCTATTCAGCAAATTCCATTTCAACTTCATTATGGATAGAAGAGTACCTGGATCGACAAGTAGAAGACCAATGAGTTCTAAGGGATTTAAGCAAGTAAGCAACAACAGTGACTCAAACATCAATGCAACAGTAGAAGCTTGAATATTAGCTAATGAATATCACATCAACAGCATACAGAAAACCAAACCAAGTTTTGATTAGAAAAACCCACACGAAATATGCTTAAATAATGACTAGCTATCAATATATTTTCTCTGAACTTTTCTTTTCAAAAGCCAGCCAAAGAATAATCAAAGAAGCCCCCATATTCACTCTTTTCAGGAGGTATTTATAAGAGGGGAATGGGCTGATGACTTGGGGAGAAAGTATGGGATTAAATCCCACTTCTCCCCATCTTAAAATTACCAAACTTACATTTAAACCCACAATTCTGTTATCAAAAACCCTTCCAGCATGTGCAGGAAGGTTCTAAAGATTCCCTTTTGGGTCCTTTTACTAATGTAACCTTAGGGGTTAAAGATTTTCACATATTTGCCTTTTTAGGGAGACCATTATACCCTTAAACTTCTGCAAAATTGCAGAAATTAGGGGTACAAATGACTCCCTTAACCCCATATGTTCTAACCTATTTACCAATTTACCTATTTAGCTTCCTTTTATGCCTTTAGTGCCATTGTCAATTTACCCGACCTACCTAAGTCAAGTGTTCAGCACTTTAAGGCTTATTTATCCTATGGCCAGTCCTTGCATTGGTATTTAAGGACTGGCGAGTTCTATTATTTAAAACTTAGCCTATTTTATTTCATTTTCAGTTAATTAACCCAATTAATTCCTTTTAAAACTAATTGCAGGACTGGCCTACTTTATTAATGTATTTAAACCTATTTAACTTTTAGCCAGTCTTAAGTTGAGACTTAGCTTGGGTGATTAAACCCATTTACTGAACATAATTGGGCCCAAAGCCTTTGCAGGCTTGGCCACTTAAGGTTCGGGGCTCAAAAAGAGCCTGGGCAAGTCTGCATTTGTAGACTTAGCCAATTTTGGAAATTCCATCCTTTGACTGATCACAGACTGTGCTAAAGTCTTTGCAGACTTAGCCACCTGAGATTCAGGGCTCAAATGAGCCTTGGTGAGCCTGCATTTGCAAGCTTAACCAGTTTTGCACAACTAGCCCCTTTTAAGGTGGACTAGTGTGTTTGGACCTTGTAGAGTTGATCAACTTTTGCAAAATTGACCACTCTTTTGGTCAATTATTTACTAATAGCCTATTTTGTTCAATTTCAGTCTTAAACCTATTTAAAAACTAGCCATTTTCATGGAATCTTAACATTAGCAGCTATAATCAATCCCCTAAGGTTCAATCAGTGTTAATCAAACACTCACATTCAACAAGAACTATTAAAACTCAGTCATTTTCAACATGGATTGCATACAAAGGCACATAAGATCAAACAAGATGCATTAATCAACCAAAACTCAGAAAAGGCAATTGATATTGTTGAATCTCAGTTAATTAACTCACATTATCTAATTTTATGAGATAAAGTAGGAACTCATGTTAATTAAGACCTAATTACTATTAGCTCAAATCATATGACAATTTGAAAAACTTCAAAATCACCGAGGTTCATGACACAGTAGTTCTTAAACATGCATGAAAGTCTATTGACTAATCTTAGAATCATGTTGAGAGGGAAAACAGTGAAAACACAAAAATAGCTAAATCATGATATTCACTTCTAGAGATGAGGCATTGGAGACCAGACAGAGACACTTATAGACAAAAGTGAAAAATGCACAGAAGTGACTCAACATGAAGAATGAAAAGACCACAGAGTATGCATGACAACAAAGAGAAGTTATACTATAAGAGTCAAAACAGATCCAAAAACTATATGATTTAATAAAATGAAGAGAAGAAAAGAGTCAAAGTATCTCGTTCTTATTAGAAATGACTTTAAGAAGACAAACAAAAGTAATAACAGATGAGAGATAAAACAACTATCAACAGTCAAACTTTTGAAGTGAATCGGAAACCAACAGTCACAAATGACAAAAAAAAGATGAACTCTTTGAACTCAAATTAAAGAACCAAACGGAAACCCTATTACTAACAGGCTCAAAAGAATAGGTTAAGAAGATTTATGACATAAATAGATGTAGTCAGAGAAGCAAACAAGAAGATGTGAAACAGAAATAAGAAAAGAACCAAAAGATAAGAAGATAAAGACCCTAAAACTAACATGCTAGGTATGGGAATCAGAAAAGACATGCAAAACAATAAAAAATGAAGAACAGACAAAGAAAAAATTAAACACAAAGGGAGAGGGAACACTTAGCTTAGAGGGGTCTGTCCCCCAAGCTTTCCTAGCCCTCTCTTATTTTCTTTTCAAGTGTTTTTCCTAGACTTTGTTCTTCTTCCTCTTTTTTTTCATTTTTCTCATTTTCTTTCTGTTTTTCTTGTTTTAAAGTTCAAGATGAAGTCTTTAAGGCTTTTAGTTGTAGAGGGGTGTTTGGGGAGGGTAAAAAGACCAGATCTTGAAAGGTTCGAGTTTTGAGTCGCCAGAGTTAGGTTTCCGGCGATCCTTTTTGGGATATTCGAGGAGTATTGGGTATGTTCGATGGAGGTGAGTGGTAGGGTTGGGTAGATCACACCAGGGCGGTCCGATTGATGTTGGTTTGGAGCGGTGGTTCATGGTTTGGGTGGTCACCGGTGGTAGGTTCCTGTGACCGGAATTTTTTGGAGAAGGGTCTGTTTTCTAGGGTTTCTTGGTGTTTGGTCGGAGAAGAAGAATAAGAAGAGGGAAAAGCGATAGGAGAGGGGTTGGGGGTGGCCGGCGACCACCGTGGAAAGTAGTGGCCGCCATGGTCGGCTAGGGTTACATGGCTTGGATGAAGGTGAAGAAGAAATTATCTAGGTGGGCGCCTAAACAGAAATTAAACTGTAGAAATGTGTGAAATGCAGTGCAGAAAAATATTCCCTTGTTTTCTAGGTGGGCGCCTAAACAGAAATTAAAATGCAGAAATGCAATGCAGAAAAACATTCCCTTGTTATATAGGTGGGCGCCTAAACAGAAATTAAAATGCAAAAATATATGAACTGCAGTACAGAAAAATATTCCCTTGTTATATATGTGGGTGCCTAAACAGAAATTAAAATGCAGAAATGCAATGCAGAAAAATATTCCCTTGTTATCTAGGTGGGCGCCAACAGAAATTAACATGCAGAAATGTATGAAATGCTGTGCAGAAAAGTATTCCCTTGTTATCTAGGTGGGCGTCTAAACAGAAATTAAAATGCAGAAATGCATGAAATGCAGTACAAAAAAATATTCCCTTGTTTTCTAGGTGGGCGCCTAAACAGAAATTAAAAATGTAGAAGTGTATTCCCTTGTTATATAGGTGGGCGCCTAAACAGAAATTAAAATGCAGAAATGTATTCCCTTGTTTTCTAGGTGGGCGCCTAAACAGAAATTAAAAATGCAGAAATGTATTCCCTTGTTATATGGGTGGGCGCCTAAACAGAAATTTAAAATGCAGAAATGCATGAAATGCAGTACAGAAAAATATTCCCTTGTTTTGTAGGTGGGCGCCTAAACAGAAATTAAAAATGCAGAAATGTATTCCCTTGTTATATAGGTGGGTGCCTAAACAGAAATTAAAAATGCAGAAATGCATGAAATGCAGTACAGAAAAATTTTCCCTTGTTTTCTAGGTGGGCGCCTAAACAGAAATTGAAAATGTAGAAATGTATTGCATAAAAATATTCCCTTGTTTTCTAGGTAGGCGCCTAGACGGAAATTAAAAATGCATGAAATGCAAAGCAGAAAAATATTCCCTTAGTTTGATAACCGGGGAATAGATTTTAAAGATGCTACCTTCCTCTCGTTTTTGGTATTTTCTTTGACTGATTGTCTTTCACCTGTGAATTCCTTCACTTATTGTCAAACTTTCTCTTTTTGGTGTTTTCTATCTTTCCACATTGGTCACATTCACATTAAAGTGATTAGTGACAATTTGTTCCTGTATGAATCACGAAACAAATTTATTAGATATAAACTGCTGGCAACTGGCATCTGTCGTCCTTGCCTCTTATTGCTTTCCTCTTTTGTTTTTGTTCCCACTGTATGGTTTTTTTGGCTGATTATCTCCTGCGAGCTCTTTTTGTATTTTCTTACTTTTCCCTTTTTTGTTTTCTTTTCTTTTGGCCATGTTCGCCAAACTTCTTTATTTTCTCCCCACCTCATATTTTCCTTCTGATCCAGTGTTGTTTCAGCTCTTTTCATCACGAGCTAGTAGTTAGCTCTCAAAAAGGTGAACAATGAAATGCAAAAAAATGAAAGAGGATAAAGGTGTTTTGGAGAGATGACAAAACTTATCTGGGCGTCTGTTGGCTGATTCTGCTGACCATGCCATGTATTTAAACTCCGACCCAGTTCGTTCACACCATTATTCTGACTCCGGATTGCTCTCAACCCAAACCGATCATATTTTTTGTTACCTTTTCTCTTTTCATGGTAATCCTTACGATCGCCCTACGGTGCCCCGAAAGGTTTTCACCAATAGGACTCTCTCATTTATTCTCTCTCAGCCTCACAATCGCCCTGCAGTGCCGTTAAAGGTTTTCACTGACAAGACTCTCTCATTTTATTTCTCTCAAACTCACAATCGCCTCACAGTGCCGGTTAAGGTTTTCACTGATGAGACTCTCTCATTTTTTTCATTTTTTCATTTTTTTCATTTTTCCTTTTTGTCTTTTTGTTTTCTATACCACGGGTGTTGTCAAATGTCTTGTTCTTCCTTCATTGCATCTGTTATCATTTTGGAATTGATCAGAAGGTCTTTCTATGGACTGTAACGTGACTTTTGGATGGGTTAAAGAAAGAAAGGTATAAAGGCTCAAAATTTTACGAGGGTTCAGAAATATTTACAACTCTCGAAATTATTCAATATAACTTCTGCCCCAGTTTTAATATGTGGGGATTTTTTGGACTTTTCTTTGTCATGACTGAACCTCAGCGAGGCTGCCTACGTACCCTTTCGGGATCAAGTCAAACGTAGTTCATTAAACGTTATCAGTTAATGAATTTCTTTTGACCTTTTTCCCGATTTCTTTGTCTTTTTCTCTTCTTCTTTTTTTCATTTTTTCATTTTCATTTTTTTCATTTCATTTTTTCATCATTTTTCCTTTTTTCAATTTCAATTTTCATTTTCTTTATTGCGCTAATAAGAGATTCCGAGATAGGGGTATGAAAGAATATATTAATCATGGCTCAAAAGGGGTGTCAATGGATAAAGTGTAGATAGAGAATAAAATGCCTTCGTCATTTCAATTCCAAAATCACAACAAAATACAATGATATAATTGAAAATGAGTCATACATAGTATCTTTTGACCGCATCTGAATTGATAGCAGTCTCTATGCATTTTCCTTCAACATCTGTCAAATATAATGCCCCATTAGGCAACACCCGCGATACCACAAATGGTCCCTGCCAGTTTGGCACAAATTTGCCCTTTGCCTCGGCCTAATGTGGTAAGATACGCCTCAATACGAGTTGTCCAACTTCGAACTTCCGAGGACGCACCTTCTTATTGTATGCTCTAGCCATTCTCTGTTGGTACAATTGCCTATGGCAAACTACTGCCAACCTCTTTTCGTCAATCAGACTTAGTTGGTCCAGCCGGGCTTTTACCCATTCTTTGTCATCTATTCCATCTTCAGCTATGATCCGCAATGACGGTATCTCTATTTCGGCAGGTATAACAGCCTCCGTCCCATATACCAATGAAAAAGGTGTAGTGCCAATAGAAGTGCGCACTGTTGTGCGATATCCCATTAGAGCAAAAGGTAACTTCTCATGCCATTGCCTAGATTCCTCCACCATTTTCCTGAGGATCTTCTTGATATTCTTATTTGCTGCTTCCACTGCCCCATTTGCTTTTGGCCTATAAGGTGTGGAGTTGCGATGTGTGATCTTAAATCTCTGGCAAACTTCCGCCATGAGGTGACTGTTTAGATTGGCTCCATTATCTGTGATGATCACCTTGGGAATTACGAACCGTCATATGATATTTTCATGCACAAAGTCCACCACCGCTTTCTTTGTCACTGCCTTGAATGTCTTCGCCTCAACCCACTTGATGAAGTAATCAATCGCAACCAAAATGAATCTATGCCCATTGGAAGGTGCTAGCTCTATCGGTCCAATAACATCCATGCCCCAGGCGACAAATGGCCAAGGCGCAGACATCGTATGCAATTCATAAGGCGAAGAGTGAATTAGATCTCCATGTACTTGGCATTGGTGACATTTTCTCACGTACCTGATACAATCATGCTCCATGGTGAGCCAATAATACCCGGCTCTCAGAATGTTCTTTGCCAGAACATACCCACTCATGTGTCCGCAGGCCCCAGCATGTACTTCAATCATAATCTCATTAGCCTGTTGTGCATCCACACACCTCAACAATCCCAGGTCTGGTGTTCTCTTATATTTAATTCCTCCACTAAGGAAAAAACCATTAGCCAAACGTCTGATAGCTCTTTTCTGATCTCCAGTGGCCTGCTCCGGATATTTGCCAGCCTTCAGGTATTCCCTGATGTCGTGATACCATGGTTCTCCGTCCAATTCTCCTTCCACAACAAAGAAGTAAGCATTCTGATCACGTACCTAGATCTAGAGTGGATCTATATATGTTTTGTCCGGATGATGTAGCATGGAGGATAGTGTGGCCAAAGCATCTGCAACCTCGTTGTGCATTCTTGGGATATGTTTGAATTCTATGAACTGGAATCTTTGGGACAACTCATGCAAACAATGTCGGTAAGGTATCAATTTCAAATCCCTTGTCTCCCATTCTCCATGGATTTGGTGTATCAAGATATCCGAGTCACCCATGACCAAAACCTCTTGAATACCCATGTCTATTGCCATCCTTAATCCCAAAATACACGCCTCATATTCGGCCATATTGTTGGTACAGAAAAATCGGAGTAGAGCTGTGACGGGATAGTGTTCTCCCGTTTCTGAAATGAGTACTGCTCCGATACCAACTCCCTTACTGTTGACGGCTCCGTCGAAGTACATCTTCCATCTCGGCTTCTCATCCTTTTCTATTTCTTCAACATTCATTGCCTCCTCATCCGGAAAATACGTCTTTAATGGCTCATATTCATCATCCACGGGATTTTCTGCTAAATGGTCTGCAACTGCCTGTGCCTTCATCGTCGTACGAGTTACATAAATAATGTCAAATTCTATGAGCAGAATCTGCCATTTGGCAAGTCTTCCTATAGGCATGGTGTGATGACCCAAAGGGTCATCACTTATTTTATTAATCATTTCGAGCTTCTGAGGCCTTGAAAACCTCATTCCATGTTGCCTCGATTTACGTGCACAATTCGAGCATGTAGCCGAAAGATTTTGTGATAGAAAATATGAATTCTATGAGAAATTTGGATAAAAATGATATTAATATTGATATGGTTGACTTCGGTCAACATTTTTGGTAAACGGACCCGGACCCGAGATTGGATGGTCCCGAGAGGTCCGTAGGAAAATATGGGACTTGGACGTGCGTCCGGAGTCGAATTCTGAGGCCTAGAGCCCAAGTTAAGAATTTTTATGTGAAATTGTTTTTGATGTAATTGTTAAAGGAAAATGAATTAATTGACCTTGGTATCGGGCTCGTATTTTGGTTCCGACGCCCGGTACAAGTCTTAAATATTATATATGTGATTTCTATAAAGTTTGGTGACATTCGAATGTCGTTTGAGATGTTTTGGACCTTGAGTTCCAAGTTAAGAAGTTTTGAAAATCAAAAGTATGAAAATCATAAGATTGAGGCTTGATTTGATTAAAACAAAGTGATATTGGCGATGTGATCACATGAACAAGTTCATAATGTGTTTTTGAGGTTATGTACATGTTTGGTTTGGAGCCCGGGGGGCTCGGGTGAAGATTTGATAGGCCGTTGGATGAAATTCTGAATTTTTGCATTGCTGGTTTTTCACCCAGCTGTTGGCTTCGCAATTGCGAAGTATTGCTCGCAATTGCGAAGGGGACAATGTAAGGCAAGGCTCGCAAATGCGAACCTTTATCGCAAATGCGAAGCCCCATTGACCCAGCCTTGTTCACAAATGCGAACAATTGTTCGCATTTGCGAAAGTCCCCGGAGCCTGCCTATGTTTGCAAATGCGAACAAATGTTTGCAAATGCGAACATTCCCCATACTGCCTTGGTTCGCAAATGCGAACCATTGTTCGCAAATGCGAACACTGCCTTATACAGCCTGTGTTCGCAAATGCGAACATTAATTCGCAAATGCGAACACCCCTTTGTCTGCCAGTGATTGCAAATGCGAACAAATGTTCGCAAATGCGAACTTCCCAGCCTTAGCTTATTTTTCAAACTCCAAAAATTGGTCGGGGTTCGCAATTGCGAACCCATGTTCGCAAATGCGAACACAGAGACCTGTAAAACACGATTTTCAGTCATTTCTTCACTTTTTACAAAACAAAAACACCCATTTGCGATTCTTCAAGGATTTCTTCTTCATCAAAACGATTGTAAGTCACTTTTTACTTAATTCTTTCAATTCCTAACATCATTAAACATGTTTTTCATAAGAAATCAATGATTTTCATGGTAGAATTCTTGTTTTTGTTAGAAAATAGGGTTTTTCATAAATTGGGGAATTGGACCTCGAATCGAGGTCCGATTTTGAAACAAATCATATACATGAACTCGTGGGGGGATGGGTAACCGGATTTTGGTCCTAACCCCGAGTTCCGACCATGTGGGCCCGGGGTTGAAATTCACTATTTCGGGCATAATGTTGTAAAAGATGTATTTGGTCTTAAGAATTAGTTTGTTGAGTAGTATTGATGATATTAAATCAATTATGTATAGATACGATTGGATTGGAGCCAAAGTTGAAAGAAAAAGACATTTCCACGGATTGAATTGTTCTTAAACACTCGAGGTAAGTGTTTGTTCTATCCTAGCTTGAGGGAATAGGATTATGTGCTATGTGTTATGTGATCGAGTGCGGTGTATGGGCTGTGGTGACGAGCATCCATACACTGGCGTCTAGTATGACCGTGAGTCGTTGGAAAATGATTAGTTTGAGATATATTACAGATGAATTGTTATTGTTTTCCCTTGTTGGGACTTGTTGTGAAGATAATTATTGATTGCCCTTGATGGGATGGTTTATGAATTACCGTTTCTTTCTTTGCCCTTAACTGTGATTGTTATTTGGGTGAGGAAGAGTGATAATGCACGAAGGGTGATGCCGTGCCATGTTTATTTATTGATTATGCACGAAGGATCATGTTGTGCCCTGTTATTGAACCATGTACGAAGGATCATGCCGTACTATGGATGTGAGGATGAGAGTAAAAATACGAAGGGTGATGCCGTGTACTTTATTTGATTACTTGGTGAGGATGAGAGTAAAAGCACGAAGGGTGATGCCGTGCAACTGCTTGCTATTTCTTGAATTGATATTACTTGTCTTTACATTATACTTTGTTTTTCCTTGTGAATTTATTAACTGTAGTTAATTGTTGAATTCTTTAAGATATTTCTTATTGTGTTAATACTTGATTATTTCTTGTTATTTTGTGGTACACATATACATATTGAATTGCACAGGTTTATGTGAGTGTCTGGTCCTAGGCTTGTCACTACTTCGCCGGGATAGGCCAGGCACTTACCAGCACATGGGGTCGGTTGTGCTGATACTACACTTCTGTGCGTTTTTGCACAGGTCTAGGTTACGATCAGGAGCAGCAGCAGCAGTAAATCGATTTCGTGGGAGTTGATCATATTTGAGACCGAGGTAGCTTGCGGACGTCCGCAGGCCCGGCGTCTCTCTCTTTATTTATGTTATTAGCTGTAGTCTCTTTGTTCCGAGACAAACAGAATTATGTTATATTTCCTTCATACTTTTATGTGTAGTATTCCATAGTAGTTCGTGAGTTGGTGACTCCACGTCTTGGGTAGAGGATTTCATCATGATTTTCATCTTGAGAATTTGTTATTTCTATTTTGATAAAGTATTTCGCATTTATTTAATTAAATTGTGTTAAAAACAGGATAGTATGAATACAGTGGCTTGCCTAGCTACCACGAGTAGGCGCCATTACGATCCCGATATTGGGGGAAAATCCGGGTCGTGACAAGTTGGTATCAGAGCTCTAGGTTACATAGGTCTCACCACTCACGAACAAGCTTAGTAGAGTTTGAGAGGTAGGTACGGAGACGTCTGTACTTGTCCTCCAGAGTCTATTGAGTTAGGAAAGAGTCTCTCATTTGTTCTTTCTTGTCATGCGACTTGTTCCTCAATTACTGATTGAATTTCTATTCTGTCCTTTCGCAGATGGTGAGGACACGCGCTTCTTCGTCCGCTGACCAGCAGCCCGAGCCCCAGGCACCTCCCGTGAGGGGCAGGGGCCAAGGCCGTATCAGAGGCCGTGGTAGGGGTAGAGCTCAGCCCCAGGCAGCTACCCCAGAGGTGGAGCCTCATATTGAGATTGATGAGGAGGTTCCGGTTCCAGCAGCTCCATTGGGCCCAGCTCAGGTCCCAGGAGAGGCTTTGATTACCCCGGATCTCCGGGATGCTTTGGTCAGAATAGCGGGATTTATGGACAGCATTGCCAGAGCGGTTTTATTATTAGTTGCACCAGCCGCTTCTCAAGCTGGAGGAGGGGCCCAGACTCCTATTGCTCGTACTCCAGAGCCAGTAGTTCCTCAGCCTCAGGCACCAGTGGTTCATCCAGGCGTGGCCACTCAGTCAGGTACCATAGCTCATGCCGGTGATGGAGCGGCCATGACTTCGATGCGTTATGGAGACTTTATCGGTTCTCCAAGTTGTTTACCACTACATTCAGTGGAGCCACATCAGAGGATCCTCAGGACTTCTTATTCAGCTGCCATGAGATTCTCAAGACTTTGGGGATCGTGGAGACAAACGGAGTTGACTTCTGTACCTTCAGGCTTGCAGGATCCGCCAAGACTTGGTGGAGAGATTATTGCTTGACTCGACCAGCAGGGTCCCCAGCTTTATCATGGGATCAGTTTGCGGAACTATTTATGGAGAAGTTTCTCCCTGCTACTCAGCGGGATGTACTTCGGAGGCAGTTTGAGCGCCTCCATCAGGGCACTATGACAGTTACACAGTATGAGACGAGATTTATCGACTTGGCTCGTCATGCAGTAGTGATACTTCCCACGGAGCGGGAGAGGGTCCGCAGATTTATAGATGGGCTTAATCATCCGATTAGACTCCAGATGGCTATGGGCGTGGGGAGTGACATATCATTTCAGGAGGCAACCAATGCAGCACGCAGAGTTGAGATGGCTCTTGCTAGGGGAGGCGGTTATTATTCGGATAAGAGGCCTCGTCATTTAGGCAGGGTTTGGTGGTTCTTCCTCCGGTGGCGGAGAATCCTTTGATAGAGGCCAGTCCCTCCGTGCCTTTTCATTCCGCCCTTCGAGCTTCACGGGTGGAACAGGTGATCGCGGTTCTCGCGGGCATCATTCAGACCAGCTTCCTATTAATGCTCGGCCTCTTCAGGAGTGTTCGTGGAGGCCATTCGGGTCGTCGGGGCCAGCGCCCCATCAGCCCAAGAGTTGCTACGGTTGTGGTGACCCAGGTCCATTTTATCAGGTATTGCCCTTTAGTAGCGGGCAACTCTCAGCACCGAGGTCCTCGTCCTATGATTCGAGGCCCCAGCTGACCCTCACCTGCCCAGCCAGCCGCAGGCGGGGGTAGAGATTATAGAGGTGGAGGTCGAGACCGTAGAGGTGGAGACCGTCCAGCCGAAGGTAGAGGTCAGCCAGTTGATGGTCGTCCTAGAGACGCAGTTCAGAGGGGAGGTGCAGATCCCCGATTCTATGCTTTACCAGCCAGGCCAGAGGCAGAGGCATCAGATGCCGTGATTACAGGTACTATTCTTGTGTGTGGCAGAGGTGCTTCAGTATTATTTGACCCTGGATCTACATATTCCTATGTGTCTTCCTATTTTGCACCATATTTGGCCGTGCCCAGCTATGCTCTGGATATTCCAGTTTATGTGGCTACACCAATGGGTGACTCCATTGTAGTCGATCGGGTGCATCGTTCGTGCGTAGTTATATTTGGGGGTCTTGAGAGGTTTTTCCTTCAGACCTGCCGGGCATGCCACCCGACAGGGATATTGATTTCTGTATTGATCTGGCACCGGCACTCAGCCCATCTCTATTCCACCCTATCGTATGGCCCCGCCGGAGCTAAAAGAATTGAAAGATCAGTTGCAGGACCTTCTTGAGAAAGGCTTTATCAGGCCCAGTGCTTCCCCCTGGGGAGCACCTGTATTATTTGTAAAGAAGAAGGATGGCTCGATGCGGATATGTATTGATTACCGGCAGTTAAACAAGGTGACTATAAAAAATAAATATCCACCGCCGAGGATTGATGATTTGTTTGACCAGCTCCAGGGAGCGAGGGTATTCTCTAAGATAGACTTGAGGTCGGGCTACCATCAGCTGAAGATCAGGGCGGCTGACATTCCTAAGACAGCCTTTCGCTCTAGATATGGGCATTATGAGTTCTTGGTCATGTCCTTCGGGTTGACCAATGCCCCAGCAGCATTCATGGAGTTGATGAATCGGGTATTCAGGCCTTACTTAGATCTGTTCGTGATAGTCGTCATAGATGACATCCTGGTGTACTCCCGCAGCCAGGAAGAGCACGAGCAGCACCTCAGAGTGGTTCTTCAGACTCCGAAAGATAACCAGCTATATGCCAAATTTTCTAAATGTGAGTTCTGGCTGAGTTCGGTAGCATTTCTGGGTCACATTGTATCAGTGGAAGGTATTCAGGTAGACCCAAAGAAGATTGAGGCAGTCCAGAATTGGCCTCGACCAGCTTCAATGACTGAGATCCGGAGTTTCTTGGGATTAGCATGTTACTACCGTCGTTTTGTAGAGGGGTTTTCTTCTATTGCAGCCCCGATGACCAGGTTGACCCAGAAGGGTGTCCAGTTTCAGTGGTCAGAGGAGTGTGAGGCGAGCTTTCAGAAGCTCAAGACAGCCTTGACCACCGCATCAGTGTTGGTACTACCTACAGGTACAGGGCCTTATACAGTTTATTGTGACGCATCTCGTACAGGGCTTGGAGTGGTATTGATGCAGGATTGTAAGGTTATCGCTTATGCTTCGAGGCAGTTAAAGATACATGAGAAGAATTATCCAGTTCATGATCTCGAGTTAGCAGCAGTGGTTCATGCCTTAAAGATCTGGAGGCATTATCTATATGGTGTGACATGTGAGGTATACACTGATCACAAAAGCCTACAGTACTTGTTCAAACAGAAGGAGTTGAATCTACGACAACGGAGATGGTTAGAGTTGCTAAAAGACTATGATGTTACTATATTATATCACCCAGGTAAGGCCAATGTGGTGGCCGATGCATTGAGTAGAAAGTATGCCAGCATGGGTAGTCTTGCATATATTCCGGTCAATCGGAGACCATTAGCTCTAGATGTCCATGCCTTAGCCAACCGGTTCGTGAGATTAGACATTTCTGAGCCTAGCAGAGTGTTAGCCTGCACGGTCGCTCGTTCTTCTTTATTAGAGCGTATCCGTGAGAGGCAATTTGATGATCCTCATTTGCGTGAGTTGAGAGATACAATACAGCGGGGAGGTGCCACACAGGTAAATCTAGATGATGATGGGGTATTGAAATTGCAGGGTCGAGTTTGTGTGCCCAATGTCGAAGGAATTCGAGAGTTGATCTTAGCAGAGGCCCACAGTTCGCGGTATTCTATTCACCCAGGCGCCACGAAGATGTACCAGGACTTACGGCAACACTATTGGTGGCGCAAAATGAAGAAGGATATCGTTGCGTATGTCGCTCGGTGTCTAAATTGTCAGCAGGTGAAATATGAGCACCAGAGACCTGGTGGTGTATTCCATAGGATTGAAATTCCCGAGTGGAAATGGGAGCGGATCACTATGGACTTCGTTATCTGGACTTCCTTTGACTCGGAGGAAATTTGATGCTATTTGGGTCATTGTTGATAGGCCGACCAAATCAGCACACTTTATTCCAAGTATCCGTCTCCTACTCGTCGGAGAGGTTAGCGGAGGTTTACATTAGGGAGATTGTTCGTCTCCATGGGGTGCCGGTATCTATTATCTTCGATCGGGGTACGCAGTTTACCTCGCGGTTCTGGAGAGCGGTCCAGCAGGAATTAGGCACCCGGGTTCAGTTGAGTACAGCATTTCATCCTCGGACGGATGGCAAGTCCGAGAGGACTATTCGTATTCTCGAGGACATGCTTCGAGCCCGTGTTATTGATTTCGGATGCTCGTGGGACCAGTTTGCCATTAGCGCAGTTCGCCTACAATAACAAGCTACCAATCTAGCATCCACATGGCTCCGTATGAGGCGTTGTATGGTAGGCGATGTCGATCACCAGCTGGATGGTTTGAACCGGGAGAGGCTCGGTTGTTGGGCACAGACTTAGTCCAGGAGGCCTTAGATAAGGTCAAGACTATTCAGGAGAGATTGCATTCAGCCTCAGCCCAGGCAAAAGACTTATGCGGATCGTAAGGTTCGAGATGTAGATTTCATGGTTGGTGAACGAGTATTGCTCCGAGTGTCGCCTATGGAGGAGGGCGTGATGAGGTTCGGGAAGAAGGGCAAGCTCAGCCCTAGGTATATTGGTCCATTTGAGATTCTAGACAGAGTGGGAGGGTGGCTTACAGATTAGCTTTGCCGCCTAGCTTATCAGCCGTGCATCCAGTTTTTCACGTATCTATGCTTCGGAGATACCACGGCGATCCCACACATGTGTTAGACTTCAGTACCGTCCAATTGGACAATGATCTATCTTACGAGGAGGAGCCGGTGGCTATTCTAGACCGGCAGGTTCGACAGTTGAGGTCGAAGAGTTATCCTTCTGTGCGTGTTCAGTGGAGAGGTCAGCCTCCTGAGGCATCGACCCGGGAGTCCGAGTCCGATATGCGGAGCCGCTACCCACACTTGTTTCCTGACTCCGGTACTTCTTTCTTTTGTCCGTTCGAGGACGAACGGTTGTTTTAGAGGTGGAGATTGTGACGACCCAAAGGGTCATCACTTATTTTATTAATCATTTCGAGCTTCTGAGGCCTTGAAAACCTCATTCCATGTTGCCTCGATTTACGTGCACAATCCGAGCATGTAGCCGGAAAGATTTTGTGATAGAAAATATGAATTCTATGAGAAATTTGGATAAAAATGATATTAATATTGATATGGTTGACTTCGGTCAACATTTTTGGTAAACGGACCCGAACCCGAGATTGGATGGTCCCGAGAGGTCCGTAGGAAAATATGGGACTTGGACGTGCGTCCGGAGTCGAATTCTGAGGCCTAGAGCCCAAGTAATGAATTTTTATGTGAAATTTTTTTTGATGTAATTGTTAAAGGAAAATGAATTAATTGACCTTGGTATCGGGCTCGTATTTTGGTTCCGACGCCCGGTACAAGTCTTAAATATTATATGTGTGATTTCTGTAAAGTTTGGTGACATTCGGATGTCGTTTGAGATGTTTTGGACCTTGAGTTCCAAGTTAAGAAGTTTTGAAAATCAAAAGTATGAAAATCATAAGTTTGAGGCTTGATTTGATTAAAACGAAGTGATATTGGCGATGTGATCGCACGAACAAGTTCATAATGTGTTTTTGAGGTTATGTACATGTTTGGTTTGGAGCCCGGGGCGCTCGGGTAAAGATTTGATAGGCCGTTGGATGAAATTCTGAATTTTTGCATTGCTGGTTTTTCACCCAGCTGTTGGCTTCGCAATTGCGAAGTATTGCTCGCAATTGCGAAGGGGACAATGTAAGGCAAGGCTCGCAAATGCGAACCTTTATCGCAAATGCGAAGCCCCATTGACCCAGCCTTGTTCGCAAATGCGAACAATTGGTGCCTGCCTATGTTCGCAAATGCAAACAAAAGTTCGCAAATGCGAACATTCCCCATACTGCCTTGGTTCGCAAATGCGAACCATTGTTCGCAAATGCGAACACCGCCTTATACAGCATGTGTTCGCAAATGCGAACATTAGTTCGCAAATGCGAACACCCCTTTGTCCGCCAGTGATCGCAAATGCGAACAAATGTTCGCAAATGCGAACTTCCCAGCCTTAGCTTATTTTTCAAACTCCAGAAATTGGTCGGGGTTCGCAATTGCGAACCCATGTTCGCAAATGCGAACACAGAGACCTGTAAAACACGATTTTCAGTCATTTCTTCACTTTTTACAAAACAAAAACACCCATTTGCGATTCTTCAAGGATTTCTTCTTCATCAAAACGATTTTAAGTCACTTTTTACTTAATTCTTTCAATTCCTAACATCATTAAACATGTTTTTCATAAGAAATCAATGATTTTCATGGTAGAATTCTTGTTTTTGTTAGAAAATAGGGTTTTTCATAAATTGGGGAATTGGACCTCGAATTGAGGTCCGATTTTGAAACAAATCATATACATGAACTCGTGGGGGATGGGTAACCGGATTTTGGTCCTAACCCCGAGTTCCGACCATGTGGGCCCGGGGTTGAAATTCACTATTTCGGGCGGAATGTTGTAAAAGATGTATTTGGTCTTAAGAATTAGTTTGTTGAGTAGTATTGATGATATTAAATCAATTATGTATAGATACGATTGGATTGGAGCCAAAGTTGAAAGAAAAAGACATTTCCACGGATTGAATTGTTCTTAAACACTCGAGGTAAGTGTTTGTTCTATCCTAGCATGAGGGAATAGGATTATGTGCTATGTGTTATGTGATCGAGTGCGGTGTATGGGCTGTGGTGACGAGCATCCATACACTGGCGTCTAGTATGACCGTGAGTCGTTGGAAAATGATTAGTTTGAGATATATTACAGATGAATTGTTATTGTTTTCCCATGTTGGGACTTGTTGTGAAGATAATTATTGATTGCCCTTGATGGGATGGTTTATGAATTACCGTTTCTTTCTTTGCCCTTAATTGTGATTGTTATTTGGGTGAGGAAGAGTGATAATGCACGAAGGGTGATGCCGTGCCATGTTTATTTATTGATTATGCACGAAGGATCATGTCGTGCCCTGTTATTGAACCATGTACGAAGGATCATGCCGTACTATAGATGTGAGGATGAGAGTAAAAGCACGAAGGGTGATGCCGTGTACTTTATTTGATTACTTGGTGAGGATGAGAGTAAAAGCACGAAGGGTGATGCCGTGCAACTGCTTGCTATTTCTTGAATTGATATTACTTGTGTTTACATTATACTTTGTTTTTCCTTGTGAATTTTTTAACAGTAGTTAATTGTTGAATTCTTTAAGATATTCCTTATTGTGTTAATACTTGATTATTTCTTGTTATTTTGTGGTACACATATACATATTGAATTGCACAGGTTATGTGAGTGTCTGGTCCTAGGCTTGTCACTACTTCGCCGGGATAGGCCAGGCACTTACCAGCACATGGGGTCGGTTGTGCTGATATTACACTTCCGTGCATTTTTGCACAGGTCCAGGTTACGGTCAGGAGCAGCAGCAGCAGTAAATCGATTTCGTGGGAGTTGATCATATTGAGACCGAGGTAGCTTGCAGACGTCCGCAGGCCCGGCGTCTCTCTCTTTATTTATGTTATTAGCTGTAGTCTCTTTGTTCCGAGACAAACAGAATTATGTTATATTTCCTTCGGACTTTTATGTGTAGTATTCCATAGTAGTTCGTGAGTTGGTGACTCCACGTCTTGGGTAGAGGATTTCAAGCATGATTTTCATCTTGAGAATTTGTTATTTCTATTTTGATAAAGTATTCCGCATTTATTTAATTAAATTGTGTTAAAAACAGGAAAGTATGAATACAGTGGCTTGCCTAGCTACCACGAGTAGGCGCCATCACAATCCCGATATTGGGGGAAAATCCGGGTCGTGACACATGGGCTTCTGGAATATGTATTTCAGAGGATCCAACCGTGATATCAGGTATGTGGTATATGCTGATAAATAATGCTTCAATTTCTGAGCCACCCAGATCAATGCACAACAAGTTCTTTCTAGCTGAGTATATTTCACCTCGTAAGATGTGAACTTCTTACCGAGGTAATATATAGCTTGCTCTTTCTTGCCCGTCTCATCGTGTTGCCCTAGCACACAACCAAAAGAGTTGTCAAGAACTATCAGATACAAGATCAGAGGTTGCCCCGGCTCTAGAGGAACTGGCACTGGAGGATTGGCTAAATATTCCTTGATCTTGTTAAAGGCTTCCTGACATTTGTCGGTCTATTTCACTGCTGCATCTTTCTTTAACAACTTGAAGATCGGCTCACATGTTGATATTAACTGAGATGAATCGGCTAATGTAATTCAACCTTCCCAATAAGCTCATCAGTTCCTTTTTGTTCTTTGGCGGAAGTAGACTCCGGATGGCTTTGATCTTTGATGGATCTAGTTCAATACCCCGCCGACTCACTATGAACCCCAACAGCTTCCCTGAAGGTACTCCGAAGGCGCATTTCGCAGGATGAGTTTAAGATTGTACCTCCGGAGTCTTTGGAAAAACTTTCGCAAATCCCTCACATGATCATGTTGCTTTTTGGACTTTATGATGACATCGTCCACATACACTTCAATTTCTTGGTGCATCATGTCATGAAACATCGTGGTCGTTTCCCTTATATAAGTTGTCCCGGCATTCTTCAATCCAAACGGCATCACTCTGTAGCAATACGTCCCCCAAGGTGTAATGAAAGAAGTTTTCTCCATGTCTTCTTCGTTCATTCAACATTGTGCTCATTGTGCTCATCCTACACATTTATTAAGGCGATTTTATTTAGAAAAGAGAAAAATCTTTTTCAATGCAAATTTTCGTTTTTTGAAAGAGACATGACTCTCGAAGTGGCTGTTTTTGCAAAAACAGCCTTCCGGCGTCCTTTCGGGACATTCGGTCTTTTCCAAAAATAGCAATCACTCCGATTATTTGAAAAGAAAAATCTTTTTAGGTCTTTTTCTAAAAGGTGTGGTTGGACCCGTTCAAGGGTTGCATACGTATCCCTCTTAATGGCGAGAATCAAACCTGCGTAGTTCGGTCAGATTAGCTGACCAATTATTTCAACAACAAAACCATTTTTTTCAAATTTTTGGATTTTTCGGATACCCATTTCCACTAACTCTTATTTCTCTCTTTTTTTTTCTTTTCAACAATTTTCTATCCTCAGGAATTTCGCCGGTCCGCATAACGATCAAGGACAATTAAAATGCAACACATAATATGCTCGGTCTTTTTCAAAAATCGGTTCACCTGTCCTAGACGGACCCAACCCCTGTGTTGAGTCCCCTAAGTCTGATATGACGCAAATAATCATCCTAGACCTATGTTCAACATCTTATAGTTTCATAAAATGCTAGACCGTTACCCGAGTGGACAGCTCGAATCGAGGAGGGGGCTACGTACCGGTGACTCGCGGAGTCAATCGGCTTTGTAACTTATCCGGCCTCTGTTTCTTAATTTTGGGGTAACTTAACAGAAAGGGGAGTCTCAACCAGTAAGCACATCCCCGGGGGTGAAGAAGAGAAGGGTTTTCGGCACAATTTTTATATACAATCCACATTGTATTAAAGCAGTAAAGCACATAGCATGTTGTTCAAATCATATAGCGAAATCAAATAATATCGAGAATGGCAATTCTAAGGAGCTCGAGTTCTTAAACCCTGAAACCGAAGTTCGGGGTTGGGATCCCCAGCAGAGTCGCCAGAGCTGTCACACCTCCCTTTTTACTACCCCGAAAGACACAAAATGTGCTTATAGGGTATACCTCGATATTCAAATACCCGAGACGGATATAGTAGCATAGAGGAAGGAGTTTTTCCACTTAAAGGACAATCGGTTCGGGATTTTTGTTTTAATTATCAAAGTCGCCACTTGAGAAAATAATGGTGTCCCAAGTCACCGGATAATCCCGAATCCGAGGAAATTGACTCTTTTATTAATGTCCGCAAAACAAAGATCTGGATAAGGAACTCTGTTAAACCAGGAGAAGGTGTTAGGCATTCTTGGGTTCCGTGGTTTTAGCACGGTCGCTCAATCATCGTTCTCGACTCTTGTTTGACTCATTACGGATTTTAACAATATGTATGTGCTTTTTACTTTACTATTTTATAGAATTGCGACATCGCGAAAACACGCCGCGAATCATACCTCAACCGGTACGCCTATGACTTTTGGTATATTTCAGCTTTGTCGGGATTTAAGATTTGAGTTGCACCAGGTGCACACTCGTTCATAGGAAAGTATATTAAATTGCGCCCTAAATGGTCTATCGGCTTTGGATTATTTTGGGTAAGACTATGGAATTTGCTAATAGTCTTCCCGGGTCTAATTATGTTATCTCATTACTAAAGGGGGGCCCCGCTTCTTTGATGTTATGTGAGGCTCGTCCCGATTATTTATTAAAATCCAATCCTATTTGTTCAACTGTATTTTTTATACATGTTTTTTCCTTAATCCATTTATCAGTTAGCAGACCCAGGCAGCCCTTGTCTTTTTCTTCATTGGGCCTGGGTCTTTACTCTATTATTCAAGCAGAAAACAAGTGTGTCCGGGCCTTAAGGGCCCAAGTTATTATCGAGCTTCTGCTTGCTAGCCCAGTTGGCCTTGCTCGATGGTTCAGGCCCATGACATTTACTGGGCCCAAACTAAACAGGAACAATAACAAATAGAAGTAAATATATGAAGGTACATATTCGAAATCAATAAAGAACCAAATTGCATTTTTATTTATCATTAAGGAAATCAATATACAAATCAGTAATTCTAAATCAATTATCTATGTACATGAGAACCTAATAGACTGTCTTTACTACCAGTTGTCACACCTCCTTTTTTCACACTCACGTAAATGTGCCACTGTTTAATACTACACCCTGAGAAAGGATATAATAATAATCAGTGAAGGAGTTTTTCCACTTAAAGGACAGTCGGAACGGGATCAATTTATTTAATTTTTCAGAGTCGCCACTTGGGAAAATAATGGTGTCCCAAGTCACCGGTTTTAATCCCGAATCGAGGAAAGGTTTGACTCTATTTAACAATCTGCGATCCAGAAATCCAGATAAGGAATTCTGTTAACCCGGGAGAAGGTGTTGGGCATTCCCGAGTTCCGTGGTTCTAGCACGGTCGCTCAATTATCATATTTGACTTATTTATCTGCTTTTATAACATGCTTTAACTTATGTGCAAATTTTAACTTTTAACCGCTTTTAATATTATGATTCACTATTTTAATAAAAGAATTGCAACATCATAAAAATGCATCTCAAACCACGTCACAATCAATGTACCCGTGATTATCGACACATTCTGACTTTGTTGAGATTTGGATTTGGGTCACATAAATGTGCACCCGAGTTTAGGGAGATAACATTATTAAAATCACGTCTAAAGAGACTAACGCATTTTTATTTTTGGGAAAGGCCGTAAAATTCGCTAACCGGCCCATCTTGAAGTCTAAGAATTTGTAATAATCATCTATTGAGGGCCCCGTATTTTGTATTTTTATTTGGCGAGGCTCGCCCCGTCATTTTATTAAAGGTCAAACCTTAAAGTCGACATGGCCCAGGTGCTGTCATGCCCCTCAAATTTCCATCAACCAAAATGACGACAAACAACAAACATTAAATTGCTTAATTCAAAATGCCACCATCATGGACAATTAGACTAAAGGCAGAAATAGGAAATGCTTTCTACGTGTACAAACAAATAAGGCAAAATAAATATGATACTAAAATAGAAACAAAGATCAAGTATTCATAAGCAATGTACTCTAGTTACATGCAAATCAGAAAGAAACACCTGACATTCACGCCACCTCCACTGACAATGGACATTTACTATGTTATTGTCCACTTCTTATTATTTGTCTATTCCTCTTTGCATTTTCTGTTCAATTTTTACAAACTATTGTACTAGTCTTTTTACTTATAAATAATACATCTGTACTTTTAACAAGAGACACGAAAGAAAGAATCTATTCAAATCATGAGTATAAGTTTCAAGCTAACGATGTCTGCTGATCGAAGCTCATGTCAAAGGGTTTCCATTTTTTGTCTAAATTTTATGGAATTCTCCATTAAAGTCCAGCTCCATCATTATTTTAACAGATTCACAGACAAACAAAAATGGTCGAAGAGTTAAATCGATTTGTTTCTGCTTCAACCCATATTTCTCGACATTTGCAAGTTAAACAGTAGGATTATACCACTTCACAATATCAACATGGTCTAAACAGTAATGCCTCATCCAAACGAATTACTCAAAACTTTCAAATCATTGTGTCAAGCCTTGTCATGAATTTACCACATCAGCTACTTCAACTACATGTCATAATCAAGCAATATGGATTATAAAAAAAACAAAGATAAAAATAGCATTCCATTGTACTACACAATAGAACGGATAACTCCATTAACAACAAAATCATTTTTTAAAATAGGCATGATTTACTAATCCGCTCCAAGTTACAAGATCAAGGGTTGAGGAATACCTTGGCATGAACAAATTGAATGAAGAACAGATCAGCGAAGCAAGGATAACAGATTCAGCCAACAATCAATAACTCCAAGTCCCGAGAATCCTAGAGCTTGTTTTTTATTCGAGCTACTTCCTAGATCCCAACCCGAATGTAAAAATGAACAGTAGAACCGAAGTATGAACGACTTCAAAATCTGTTTTCGTTCTCGTTTTTGTTTCCCTTTTCTTCTGTAGCTTTTATGATTTTTGAAACCCTGGAATTTTGAGTTATAAATTTCAGATGGTTCTTAAGGCTTATGTGAGTGTGAATTGTGTTTGGTTTAGGTTGAAGCAGTAGTTGCTCGTCAATGGCAGACGTGAGGCAGCCGGGTTGACGACATAGCAGCTATGGAGTATTGGTAGAGGGAGGTGCGTGGTTGTTATGGCTGGTTCGTTTGGTGAGGGAGCTCCCGACGTGAAGCTAGGTTGCCAGTGTTTTTCGGTTCCTCCTGAAGAAGAAGCTCTACAGTAGCTTTTTTTTTTTAAAGAAGATGAAGAAAACCTCCTCCAAAAACGTGAGTTGCTGAAGAAATGCAATCACAGTGCCTCCAAAAACGTCTGCCCCTACTGTAGTGCCTGTCTGTGATATATATTCTGTTGTATTTCAAAAATATCAAGACCAAAATGATGGGTCTCACGTGGGGTTGGGTACCAAGAGTGATGGGGTCTTCCTCGTGTCTGTATGTGTCCCCCATGTGTGTCCAATTCTCCTTTGTGCGTTGGACATTCTAAAAAGGCCCACGTGAGAGACCAAAAATGATGGGTCTCCACGTGGGTTTCAAGAATTATTGGTTTAACTCTTGCTTTGTCCGGAACCGAGAATGGTGTTATTTAATTAATCCTAGGTAATCAAAATAACTATAAAAGTAAAACCGACAATTAAACAAAACTATTTTTATTTTTTCAAGATTGAAGTAACAACAAAATATTAATTATATTATTTTTGTTTTGTAATTTTCGTTTTTTAATAAAGCTAAAAATATAAAGTACTATTTTTTGTATTTTTCAAGTTTTAAAAATGACTACGAAACATTAATAAAACTATATTTTTGTTATTTTTTATTTTAAGGTAAAAATAAAGTAAAAGAGTCAAAATTAGCTAAGATAGCTATATTAGGCCTAAACTAAATATTTTAGCTAAAAATATAAAATATCTCGGGTAGGGGCAAAATCACGCATCTACAGCTGCCCCTCTTTGACTGAAAACACAAAGAGTTTTCAGACAAAGAACGACTAGAGAAGTGTTTTGACCCGACCCTTATTCGAAGAGACGAAAACTAAGAGGAAAGGAAGAGGATGTGACCGAACCCTGGTATTTGAGCTGCCTACATATCCTTGGCTATAAAGGAATCAGGCCACGTGTAGTTTAAAAGTGAGCGAGAATATAGGAGTATCTAAGGTGGAGAGCCAATCGAGGTTCCATCTCGTCGAGGTTCCGTTCTGTCGAGGTTCCGGTCTGTGGTCCTGTTATTACATCAAAAATCAAAACATGAAAAAGCCTAACTAAGCCTATCAGCTACTAGTTACAAGATTCCTATCTATAAGTCTTCTGAAGCTTGATCTTGATTATTTGGTTGGTGCTTCGTGCAAACTCTAAATTTGAACCTTGAGCAGGTGCTGCTTTTCGGATCAAGACCAGGTATGCAGTGTTTGTGACCTCGGCCATGTCTTGAGCATACCACATCTTTCATCATCTTCTGCACTTGGATTAACTCCTTGCCTTTTTTTTCATTTTGACTAACTTCTGTTGATCATCTCGGGCTGTTGACTCGCATTCTGGTCGCAAGTTTCTTTTGTTACTAACTTGCATTGCACTCCGAAGTGAATTCCCTTACTTGTGATCTTCGAGTTGTTCTCCTTCGACGTCTGAATCTATCTTTTCTGATCCTTGTTGCCTTCCTTCTGATTTCATGCTGGGGATTTCCGTTACACTCTGTCACTTTTCGATTGTTCACTATGCTTATCAAATCTTGGAAACTGAGACGTCGTTCTGCTTTTCTGGCGGGCTTCTGACTTTAATGACAAACTCTAATCATAAATTGCCATTCCATTCTTCAGGCGGGCACCTGATTACCAAAACTTGAAATGTATAGATCGAATGATTACCATCTCAGGAGAAAAAAAACATTTATCTGACTAAGATTTTGATATCTTAGGAGAAAGATTCATCGGACTAAGATTTTGACGCTAGGAGATAATTCCTCGGACTAGGTCTAAATTGTTGTGATCTCAGGAGAAAGATTCATCAGACTGAGATTTTGATATCTTAGGAGAAAGATTCATCAGACTAAGATTTTGACGCTAGGAGATAATTCATCAGACTAAGATTTTGATGTCTTAGGAGAAAGATTCATCAGACTAAGATTTTGACACTAGGAGATAATTCCTCAGACTAGGTCTAAATTGTTGTGATCTCAGGAGAAAGATTCACTAGACTAAGACTTTGACGTCTTAGGAGAAAGATTCATCATACTAAGATTTTGACATCTTAGGAGAAAGATTCATCAGACTAAGATTTTGATGTCTTAGGAGAAAGATTCATCAGACTAAGATTTTGATGTCTTAGGAGAAAGATTCATCAGACTAAGATTTTGACTCTAGGAGATAATTCCTCGGACTAGGTCTAAATTATTGTGATCTCAGGAGAAAGATTCATCGGACTAAGATTTTGATATCTTAGGAGAAAGATTCATCGGACTAAGATTTTGACGCTAGGAGATAATTCCTCAGACTAGGTCTAAATTGTTGTGATCTCAGGAGAAAGATTCATCAGACTGAGATTTTGATGTCTTAGGAGAAAGATTCATCAGACTAAGATTTCGACGCTAGGAGATAATTCCTCAGACTAGGTCTAAATTGATGCCTTACTTGAAATGTTTCAATTGTTGCTTCCTTCTTCTTGTTGCTTTCATCTAAAACGTCTTATTGTTTTTTTTCACTTCCTATTAAATTATCTTTAACTATAGCTTCAAAAACTAAATCGCCACTCCATTCTTCAGGAGGGCTCCCTGACTTCAATCATCAACTTTGAAAATAAATCGCCATTCCTCTCTTCAAGCGGGCTCCTGACTTCAACAACATCTTTTGAAAGTAAATCGCCATTCCTCTCTTCAGGCGGGCTCCTGACTTCAACATCAACTTAGAAAATAGATCGCCACTCCTCTCTTCAGGCGGGCTCCCGACTTTAATATCAACTTAGAAAATAAAATGCCATTCCTCTCTTCAGGCGGGCTCCTGACTTCAATCATCAACTTTGAAAATAAATCGCCATTCCTCTCTTCAGGCGGGCTCCTGACTTCAACAACATCTTATGCAATAAATCGCCATTCCTCTCTTCAGGCGGGCTCCTGACCTCAACAATATCTTTTGAAAATAAATTGCCATTCCTCTCTTCAAGCGGGCTCCTGACTTCAACATCAACTTAGAAAATAGATCGCCACTCCTCTCTTCAGGCGGGCTCCCTGACTTCAACAACATCTTTTGAAATAAATTGCCATTCCTCTCTTCAGGCGGGCTCATGACTTCAACATCAACTTAGAAAATAAAATGCCATTCCTCTCTTCAGGCGGGATCGTGACTTCAACATCTTTTGAAAATAAATCGCCATTCCTCTCTTCAGGCGGGCTCCCTGACTTCAACAACATCCTTTGAAAATAAATCGCCACTCCATTCTTCAGGCGGGCTCCTGACTTCAACAACATCTTTTGAAAATAAATCGCCACTCCATTCTTCAGGCGGGCTCCTGACTTCAACATCAACTCACTAACTCCATCCCATCCATGTCACCTTCCTTTGCTTCCTGCACCACTTTCTTCTTCCTGCATCGCTTCTTGGGCCATCCTTTCTTCTGAATTACCTTGTTTTGGAATTGCTTTCCTCCTGGGTCATGTTATTTTTCTCTTGACTGCTGGGGATATCTTTGTAACTAATTACTCACCTGCTGGGGGTAATGCTGCTGTGGAAATCTTCTTTATTTCCTCCTTTTCTACTTCCTTCAAAACCTTTATTCTCTCCCGAGATCGCTAGGGATTGAAATGTCATCAGCTGGGGATTACACTGTCGGGGGATCCCTTTTCCTTTTTCCTCTTTCCAAACCTCATTCGGGACTCGCGCTTGGCTCCCTTGAAAAACTTGTAGGATATAATGTTGCCGGAGAAATCTCGAAATCAGTGTTTCATTTTTTCGAGAACTGCTGGGGATGATACTGACTTCTTGCCTTTCTGAACGCAAGCTTCCTCGTTTTGTCTTGTCTGCTGGGGTATAATTTCCTCTATCACAACTTGTTGTTTTCTTCTTTTTTTTTTTTTCAAAGCTGCTGGGGATAATCGGGTTCAAAGATCATTTCCTCGCGTTATCTAGCTTCTTTCCCCAACCGGGCATTTGGTTTCGAGAAAATTTTCGCAACGGGAGAAAATTTTCTGCCCCAGTTTGAGAATCTTCTTCGTGGCATGCTTTTCTACCAACAATCCCTCTTCTTCCTGTTTCTAATCAAAGAAAAATTGGTTAGTTTTAAAATGTGGTGGCTGGTTGTGGTGCTCCTGCTGGGGATGGTTCTCCTCCTCTTTCCCTGCTCTGCGTTTCATTATCAAAACTTGCTGGGGATGTTATTATTTGATGATATTCATGCTGGGGATAGCTTTCTCCTTTCTTGCTTCCACCCCCTTCCTTGACGACTCTTTATTCGCGAACCTTTCCACGTGGTTTTCCACTGACCACCCGAATTCCTATGATAGTGACCCTCCGTGAAGACCTTGCATGTTTTACTGGTGAACCATTTTCTTTGATCACCCTTGTCACTGAAAATACCTTTCTGCTGGGGATATCTCTCCTTTTGCGGCATATCTAAGGACTGGGCATTTCCCGACCTTTGAGTCTCATTAACCTTCCTTGAGGTCATTAACCTTCACTGAGATATCCTTATTGACACCAATCCCTCCCTTTGTCATTTTCCAATTGCTGGGGAATATCCCTCTAGACACTGGCCTTGCGCTTAATCCCTCTTGACTTATACCACTTGGGTGTACCAATCTAATCCCGTCTTGCGTAATTGGAAAGCTGATGGAAAATTTTGCAATCATTTCCTGCAAACAGACTCTATTGGGGAATTTTTGATAAAAAGGAGAAAGATAAAAGGAAACAGAATAAAAAAAAATATGACTCTCTAAAAAGAAAAATTATAAAGTAAACCCATCAAACGTGGATACCAACTCTAATGGACATGACATGCACATATAGCCTATCTTCCGTCGATAAACCGCCTTTTGTAATCTTCGCCTGGGGCTTTCCATCTGATTTCCAATCTTCGTTCAACTTGTAGTGCCCGGGGGGTTTTCACTATCAAGCCTCTCTCATTTTGGTTTTTCTCTCAGCTTTCATCGCCTTATGGTGCCTGTGAAGGTTTTCACCGCTAAGACTCTCTCATTTGTGTTACTTTTCAGCTGGGGATTGCGGGTGTTACTGCTAAGACTCTCTCATATTTCTTCTGCTGGAAATCAAAGTCTTTTCTACTGGGAATCAGAGTGTTATGTTCTGATAGGACTCTCTCACTCGCCTGACGTGGCATCTTTTGAAGACTGATCGGAAGGTCTTTCTTTGGACCGTAATGTGGGATTTGGATAAGGCTAGAAAGAAAGGGTATTAAAGGCTTGAAATAAAACAAATTGGGTTCAAAATTACAACCTTCGGAATCCTACATTTCCCTTTATAAACACAGCTTCTGCTGCCCCAGTTTCTTGCTTGGGGAATTTTTTTATTTTTGTTTACACTATGACCGAGCTGTGAAGCGCCTACGTATCCTCTTTGAGGAATCAGGTCAAACGTAGTTCCCATTCCTCGTTTTTCTAGTTTTCCTTTTCATCATTTTTTCATTTTTTTTCTTCTCTCTTTCGTTCCTTTTTGGCTGTTTTTGTTTCTCTTTTTCTTTCTTTAACTTCCCCATTTGTGTTTCTAATTTTGGTACTGATTCCGAAGGAGGGGTATGAAAGAAATAAAAATAAGGCTCGAAGGGTTAACAAAGGGTAAAGTGTTTGGGTAGCAAAACAAACTCGAAGGGTTAACAAAGGGTAAAGTGTTTGGGTAGTAGAACAAAATGCCTTCGTCATTCCAATCTTCAAAACATACCAAGTGCAAACAACACGATTAACATTCTTCATATCTTTAAAGCACGGTTGGACAACACTTCCATTTTCATTATTATGAACGACCCCACGTCGATTTGGCCAACTTGCCTTTGACTGTTTCCTTTTTACTTGCCCCGGTTTCACATGACTCGGGATCCAAATAATCTCAGATTGTTTTTATTTCCTTTAAATGACCCGATCATCTTCCAATTGCTTCATGATTAACCTTTAGAACTAAGCCACAATTATGTGTGCGCATGTCGTGTCACTAGATTTGGCGTTTGAACACAAGACAAATCTAAATGGTAAGAAGAACTAAACAAATAAGATGACCGGAAGTAACAAAAATACCGAAAGCTTCATTAAACTAATGACGAAATGGTTCAATGACAAAACAAGCAAAACAAACCAGAGTACAGCCCTAAAACAAAACTGGGCAAGACCAAAGCGAACTACTAGGACAAAAAGGAAGGACAAGAGGGTTTGACCCCAAGACAAAATCAGAATCACAACCTTGAAAATAACTCGGACAAACAGAAATGACAACAAAACTGAACCACCGAAACTCCATCTAGCTGACCCAAAGACGGAGTGTCTTTCCAATTACCAAGCACAACATTTTAGCCACTAAGTTCTGCATCAATATTGCTGAGGCTTCCATCTGCTTCAACATCTTTAGCTTCAGTCAATATACCCCCCAGAGGATTCGTGTGCTCCTTGTCATCGTCATTGATCACAATCAACCATCATTTTTGAATCATTCTTTCTATTTCCTTTTTCAAGGTACGACAACTCTCAGTATCGTGCCCTCTGACATTGGAATGGTATGCACATCGTGCAGTAGGATCGAAGCTTCTTGCACGTTGATCGGGAGTATATCCGGGGAGCGGTGTAATCAGGCCGACATGTTTTAACCTTTCGAACAAACTTGCATAAGATTCTCCGATAGGGGTGAGAGCCTTTTCTCGTTTCAACAACCTCTCCTCCCTAAATGCCTTATTTGGCCTGAAACCTGACCCAGGGGGTTTCCGGTATGTTCGTGGGGGTTGGTAGGCTTTTTGTGGAGCTGGGTACCTGGAAGGTGAAGTACGATTTTGGGTGTCCCTTGGAGAGTAGTGGTGTTGGGGACGGGAGTAGCGTTGGGAAAACATAGCTGGGGGACGAGTAATTGAGCTACTCGAGTGGCTGGAAAAGCTGTGATAGGTGGGTACATATGGCATCAGGTTCAGTGTACGGGTAAGGACAGAGTCCAGGAAGCTAGGTGGTGGTGGGGTGGTGCTTTTCCATCCATCCACGCCCGATACATGTCAGCCACATGTTGTCTCAATATTCTGACTTCTTCTACTAACCCGTGGTTCCGTTCAACCAATTGTTGTCGGGTATCGGTATCAACCCACTCAGTCTTGAGATTCTCTGCCACTGTCCTCTCACTTTGTGTTACAGGGAAGAGTTATTTTAGAACCACAACCAGCCACCTTTCTGAAAATCGACACAACAAAACGAAGCCACCATGTTAGCATTAAGGTATTCCGCTTATTGATTTCCTTTGTTTTTTCTGCTATTTTTTTTATGGTTTTTTCATTTTATTTTTCCATTTTATCTTTTGTAGTTTTTTCATTTTTTTTTTCTTTTGGTTATGGAAATGGTCGAATCCTATGTGGATTGCCTACGTATCATGACCCCCGCATGAATCAGACCGAGTGTAGTTCTTGCAAATTAATGCAAGAAATAAAGAGATATTTATTTGATTTTTTTTTCTTTTTTGGAGAAAAATTATAAAAGCCGACTCCAACTACAAACTCTGATGAAAAACTTTCACAACTTGTGCCAGATATTTCTACAAGAATAAGAATATTTTTAGCGCCAATTATGACTATTTCTACAAAATTAGCCATGTAATGGCTTATTTGGCAAAATGGCTATTTTTGCAAAATTTATTTAAGAAAGATAAACTTGAAATTTTTTTTTTCATCCTGTGGCTCATGGGGGCGTCGTTCGGCATCGCCATAAGCCAACACAAGACTGAGAAGTTTCTAATGTCAATTGACTATTTTTATAAAATTGGCCATGTAATGGCTTATTTGACAAAGCGGCTATTTTTGCGAAATTTTATTTAAGAGACTACAAATTCAAAAAATTTCATCTTGGGGCCCATGGGGCATCGTTCAGCACCGACACAGGCCAACACAAGACTGAGAAAGTTTAAATGCCAAATGTGGCTATTTCAGCAAAACCGGCCATGTAATGGCTTATTTGATAAAGTGGTTATATATGTATATACTGATAAAGTGGCTATATATATATATATGTTTTTTCTTTGCAAAGTTGAGTGATGACTCAAATTTAATTATGTGGATACGGCCTTTCAACATTTCCACGAGGAAATATTTCAAGGTTGTGCCCAAAAATTATTTACAAAGACTTAAAGTGGCTATTCTTGCAAAAATAGACTTCTGGCGTCCTTTTGGGGAACATTCGGCTTATTTTAAACTAGAATAGCATCACCCGATTTATTTATAACAAAATCAAAAATTTGATATTTTTTGGTTATTTTTGCAAAAGGGGTGTGAACCCGAACTTGATTTTGCGACTATGGCCTTTCAACATTTCCACATGGAATATTTCAAGGCTATTATTCAAAAAGAAAAAGAAAAGATTTCAAAGTGGCCATTTTTGCACAAACAGCCTTCCGGCGTCCTTTCGGAACATTCGGCTATTTTCAAAAATGGCATCACTTTGATTTATTGACAAAATTAAACACACATTTTATTTTTATTTTTTGAGAGGGGTGGTTGGACCAGATGAGGGTTGCCTACGTATCTCACCTAGTGGCGAGAATCAAACCTGCGTAGTTCGGTCAGATTGTTATGTGACCAATTATTTCAACAAAATTGTTCTTCCTATTTTTCAAACTTTCAACTTTTCGACAGCATTTCGTCAATACTTTTGATATTTTTCTATTCCAAAATTCTATTTCTTTTTGTTTTCAGGAATTTAACCAATCATCATAATAATACAGGACAAATAAATGTAGTATATAATATGCTCGGTCTTTGATTACCGGGTCATCTGTCTTAGACGGACCCAACCCCTGTGTTGAGTCCCTTAAGTCAGATATGATGCAAATAAACGTCCTAGACCTAGGCTTAATATCCTGATTTTTCATTGGTACTAGACCGTGTACCCGAGTGGACAACTCGGATCGAGGATGGGTCTACGTACCGGTGACCCGCGGGGTCAATCGGCTTTATAACTTATCCGGCCTCTTTTTCTTATTTTTGGCATTGACATTAACAGAATGGGGAGTCTCAACCAGTAAGCACATCCTCGGAGGTAAAAAGAGAAGGGTTTTCGGCACAATTTTTATATATACAGTTCACGAAATATCAAAGCGGTAAACATGTAGCACATTAATCAAAACATATAAGGAAATCAGATATAAGCAAAAACAGCAATTTTAACTGAGCTCGAATTCTTAAACCCCGAACCGAAGTTCGGGTTACTTATCCCCAGCAGAGTCGCCAGAGCTGTCACACCTCCTTTTTTCACACTCATGTAAATGTGCCACTGTTTAATACTACACCCTGAGAAAGGATATAATAATAATCAGTGAAGGAGTTTTTCCACTTAAAGGACAGTCGGAACGGGATCAATTTATTTAATTTTTCAGAGTCGCCACTTGGGAAAATAATGGTGTCCCAAGTCACCGGTTTTAATCCCGAATCGAGGAAAGGTTTGACTCTATTTAACAATCTGCGATCCAGAAATCCAGATAAGGAATTCTGTTAACCCGGGAGAAGGTGTTGGGCATTCCCGAGTTCCGTGGTTCTAGCACGGTCGCTCAATTATCATATTTGACTTATTTATCTGCTTTTATAACATGCTTTAACTTATGTGCAAATTTTAACTTTTAACCGCTTTTAATATTATGATTCACTATTTTAATAAAAGAATTGCAACATCATAAAAATGCATCTCAAACCACGTCACAATCAATGTACCCGTGATTATCGACACATTCTGACTTTGTTGAGATTTGGATTTGGGTCACATAAATGTGCACCCGAGTTTAGGGAGATAACATTATTAAAATCGCGTCTAAAGAGACTAACGCATTTTTATTTTTGGGAAAAGCCGTGAAATTCACTAAAAGGCCCATCTCGAAGTCTAAGAATTTGTAATAATCATCTATTGAGGGCCCCGTATTTTGTATTTTTATTTGGCGAGGCTCGCCCCGTCATTTTATTAAAGGGCAAACCTTAATGTCGACATGGCCCAGGTGCTGTCATGCCCCTCAAATTTCCACCAACCAAAATGACGACAAACAACAAGCATTAAATTGCTTAATTCAAAATGCCACCATCATGATGACAATTAGACTAAAGGCAGAAACAGGAAATACTTTCTACGTGTACAAACAAATAAGGCAAAATAAATATGATACAAAAATAGAAACAAAGATCAAGTATTCATAAGCAATGTATTGTAGTTACACGCAAATCAGAAAGAAACACCTGACATTCACGCCACCTCCACTGACAATGGACATTTACTAAGTTATTGTCCACTTCTTATTTTTTGTCTATTCCCCTTTGCATTTTCTGTTCAATTTTTACAAACTATTGTACTAGTCTTTTTACTTATAAATAATACATCTGTACTTTTAACACGAGACACGAAAGAAAGAATCTATTCAAATCATGAGTATAAGTTTCAAGCTAACGATGTCTGCTGATCGAAGCTCATGTCAAAGGGTTTCCATTTTTTGTCTAAATTTTATGGAATTCTCCATTAAAGTGCAGCTCCATCTTTATTTTAACAGATTCACAGACAAACAAAAATGGTCGAAGAGTTAAATCGATTTGTTTCTGCTTCAACCCATATTTCTCGACATTTGCAAGTTAAGCAGTAGGATTATACCACTTCACAATATCAACATGGTCTAAACAGTAATGCCTCGTCCAAACGAATTACTCAAAACTTTCAAATCATTGTGTCAAGCCTTGTCATGAATTTTCCACATCAGCTACTTCAACTACACGTCATAATCAAGCAATATGGATTATAAAAAAAACAAAAATAAAAGTAGCATTCCATTGTACTACACAATAGAACGGATAACTCCGTTAACAACAAAATCATTTTTTTAAAATAGGCATGATTTACTAATCCGCTCCAAGTTACAAGGTCAAGGGTTGAGGAATACCTTGGCATGAACAAATTGAATGAAGAATAGATCAGCGAAGCAAGGATAACAGATTCAGCCAACAATCAACAACTCCAAGTCCCGAGAATCCTAGAGCTTGTTTTTTATTCGAGCTACTTCCTAGATCCCTACCCGAATGCAAAAATGAACAGTAGAACCGAAGTATGAACGACTTCAAAATCTGTTTTTGTTCACGTTTTGTTTCCCTTTTCTTCTGTAGCCTTTCTGATTTTTGAAACCCTGGAATTTTGAGTTATAAATTTCACCTGGTTCTTAAGGCTTGTGTGAGTGTGAATTGTGTTTGGTTTAGGTTGAAGCAGTAGTTGCTCGTCAATGGCGGACGTGAGGCAGCTGGGTTGACGACATAGCAGCTATGGAGTATTGGTTGAGGGTGGTGCGTGGTTGTTATGGCTGGTTCGTTTGGTGAGGGAGCTCCCGACGTGAAGCTAGGTTGCCAGTGTTTTTCGGTTCCTCCTGAAGAAGAAGCTCTACACTAGTTTTTTTTTCTAAAGAAGATGAAGAAAACCTCCTCCAAAAATGTGAGTTGCTGAAGAAATGCAATCACAGTGCCTCCAAAAACGTCTGCCCCTACTGTAGTGCCTGTCTGTGATATATATTCTGTTGTATTTCAAAAATATCAAGACCAAAATGATGGGTCTCACGTGGGGTTGGGTACCAAGAGTGATGGGGTCTTCCTCGTGTCTGTATGTGTCCCCCATGTGTGTCCAATTCTCCTTTGTGCGTTGGACATTCTGAAAAGGCCCACGTGAGAGACCAAAAGTGATGGGTCTCCACGTGGGTTTCAAGAATTATGGGTTTAACTCTTGCTTCGTCCGGAACCGAGAATGGTGTTATTTAATTAATCCTAGGTAATCAAAATAACTATAAAAGTAAAACCGACAACTAAACAAAACTATTTTTATTTTTTCAAGATTGAAGTAACTGCAAAATATTAATTATATTATTTTTGTTTTGTAATTTTCGTTTTTTTAATAAAGCTAAAAATATAAAGTACTATTTTTTTGTATTTTTCAAGTTTTAAAAATGACTACGAAACATTAATAAAACTATATTTTTGTTATTTTTTATTTTAAGGTAAAAATAAAGTAAAAGAGTCAAAATTAACTAAGATAGCTATATTAGGCCTAAACTAAATATTTTAGCTAAAAATATAAAAAATCTCGGGTAGGGGTAAAATCACGCATCTACACTAGTTTATAACCAATAGTTTACACTAACGTCTACTTGCTTACTAGCTGAAAGATCTAAGAGTACAACTTAATTATCTATGGGCTTTGATCAAATAAAACGATTCGACTAACTACTTGCAATATCTAAAAGAAGTTAAACAAGTTATTCACGGATGCTCAACTATATCATTGTTTTCATTATGAGCTAAACCTCTTATCATTACAAACACATCCTAATTAAGTTGCTTCAATATATGATTATTTCCCCTTTTAAAACTCAATCAAATCTGAACCTTAATTTCTAAACAGACTGTCTTTACGAGTATGATTTAAACAGCATAATTATTCAATTAACAATTCAAGTACCCATATCTAAGTAATTCAAGGGTTTAAACACGACTAAACAATTGATTTATTATGACCTAGCTCAATCCAATGTTATTAACCCAGTTATAAACGGTGCATTCTAATGTCTTTTCTACTTCGAGGCTTGTCTGTGTTTAAATGCGGAACTGTTATCTAGATGATTATGACTTACGAAACTTCTATTAAGAACAGTTAATGGTTTGAAAATTGTGATTAGTTAACTTATGTTTTAGAGTTTTTTACCTATTTAAACTAAGTGATATGCTATCTCTGCTAGTCTACCACTGTTAAGCTATCTATTACAATGTTTTTGTTCCTGTTCTTCTACCACTACATTCAATACTACACTAAAACTACAGATCTAAACTACTAAACCAATAATACAAAAATAAACTACAAATTCATAATAACAGGTAATTTTGATGCTTGAACTTCATTTCTATTCATCAAATTCCATTACAACTTCATTATGGATAGAAGAGTATCTGGATCGACAAGTAGAAGACCAATGAGTTCTAAGGGATTTAAGCAAGTAAGCAACAGCAGTGACTCAAACATCAATGCAACAGTAGAAGCTTGAATATTAGCTAATGAAGATCACAGCAACAGCACACAGAAAACCAAACCAAGTTTTGATTAGAAAAACCCACACGAAATATGCTTAAATAGTGACTAGCTATCAATATATTTTCTCTGAACTTTTCTTTTCAAAAGCCAGCCAAAGAATAATCGAAGAAGCCCCCCTATTCACTCTTTTCAGGAGGTATTTATAAGAGAGGAATGGGCTGATGACTTGGGGAGAAAGTATGGGATTAAATCCCACTTCTCCCCCTCTTAAAATTGCCAAACTTACATTTAAACCCACAATTCTATTATCAAAAACACTTCCAGCATGTGCTGGAAGGTTCTAAAGATTCCCTTTTGGGGCCTTTTACCAATGTAACCTTAGGGGTTAAAGATTTTCACATATTTGCCTTTCTAGGGACACCATTATACCCTTAAACTTCTGTAAAATTGCAGAAATTAGCCAGTCTCAAGTTGAGACTTAGCTTGGGTGATTAAACCCATTTACTGAACTCAATTGGGCCCAAAGCCTTTGCAGGCTTGGCCACTTAAGGTTCAGAGCTCAAAAAGAGGCTGGGCAAGTCTGAATTTGCAGACTTAGCCAATCTTTGGAAATCCCAGCCTTTAAACATATCAACAGGTTGGGCTAAGGTCTTTGCAAACCTAGCCACCTGAGATTCAGGGCTCAAATGAGCCTTGGTGAGCCTGCATTTGCAGGCTTAACCAGTTTTGCACAACTAGCCCCTTTTAAGGTGGACTAGTGTGTTTGGACCTTGTATTGATCAACTTTTGCAAAATTGACCACTCTTTTGGTCAATTATTTCCTAATAGCCTATTTTGTTCAATTTCAGTATTAAACCTATTTAAAAACTAGCCATTTTCATGGAATCTTAACATTAGCAGCTATAACCAATCCCCTAAGGTTCAATCAGTGTTAATCAAACACTCACATTCAACAAGAACTATTAAAACTCAATCATTTTCAACATGGATTGCATACAAAGGCACATAAGATCAAACAAGATGCATTATTCAACCAAAACTCTGAAAAGGCAATTGATATGGTTGAATCTCAGTTAATTAACTCACATTATCCAATTTTATGAGATAAAGTAGGAACTCATGTAATTAAGACCTAATTACTATTAGCTCAAATCATATGACAATTTGAAAAACTTCAAAATCACCAAGGTTCATGACACAGTAGTTCTTAAACAGGCATGAAAGTCTAATGACTAATCTTAGAATCATGTTGAGAGAGAAAACAGTGAAAACATAAAAACAGCTAAATCATGATATTCATCTTCTAGAGATGAGGCATTAGAGACCAGACAGAGACACTTATAGACAAAAGTGAAAAATGCACAGAAGTGACTCAACATGAATAATGAAAAGACCATAGAGTATGCATGACAACAAAGAGAAGTTATACTATAAGAGTAAAAACAGATCCAAAAACTATATGATTTAATAAAATGAAGAGAAGAAAAGAGTCAAAGTAACTCGTTCTTATTAGAAATGACTTTAAGCAGACAAACAAAAGTAATAAGAGATGAGAGATAAAACAACTATCAACAGTCAAACTTTTGAAGTGAATCAGAAACCAACAGTCACAAATGACAAAGAAAAGATGAACTCTTTGAACTCAGATTAAAGAACCAAATAGAAACCCTATTACTAACAGGCTCAAAAGAACAGGTTAAGAAGACTTATGACATAAATAGATGTAGTCAGAGAAGCAAACAAGAAGATGTGAAAAATAAATAAGAAAAGAACCAAAAGATAAGAAGATAAAGACCCTAAAACTAACATGCTAGGTATGGGAATCAGAAAAGACATGCAAAACAAGAAAACATGAAGAACAGACAAAGAAAAAATTAAACACAAAGGGAGAGGGAACACTTAGCTTAGCGGGGTCTGTCCCCCAAGCTTTCCTAGCCCTCTCTTATTTTCTTTTCAAGTGTTTTTCCCAGACTTTGTTCTTCTTCCTCTTTTTTTTCATTTTTCTCATTTTCTTTCTGTTTTTCTTGTTTTAAACTTCAAGATGAAGTCTTTAAGGCTTTTAGTTGCAGAGGGGTGTTTGGGGAGGCTAAAAAGACCAGATCTTGAAAGGTTCGAGTTTTGAGTCGCCGGAGTTAGGTTTTCGGTGATACTTTTTGGGATATTCGAGGAGTTCTGGGTATGTTCGAAGGAGGTGAGTGGTAGGGTTGGGTAGATCAGACCAATGCGGTCCGATTGGCATTGGTTTGGAGTGGTGGTTCATGGTTTGGGTGGTCACCGATGGTAGGTTCCGGTGACCGAAGTTTTTTAGAGAAGGGTCTGTTTTCTAGGGTTTCTTGGTGTTTGGTCGGAGAAGAAGTAAAAGAAGAAGAGGGAAAAGAGATAGGAGAGGGGTTGGGGGTGGCCGGCGACCACCGTGGAGAGTGGTGGCCACCATGGCCGGCTAGGGTTACATGGCTTGGATGAAGGTGAAGAAGAAGATGGTGAGAGAAGCTTCTAGATGTGGCTAGGTTTAGGAATTGAAAAAGTGCGAACCTCTTCAGACCAAAGCCTTTTATAGGCAAGACATCTTAGGTAATTTGGACTGTTGATCTGATGAAGATCAACGGATCAGACAAAGCGTTACTAAGCGGCGTCATTTAGTCACTCAGGAAACAAAAACCTTTGGCCCTTAGATTATTTCAAATGGACGGCTGTGATTGGATCTCACACTTAACTAATTAACTAAAAACCAGATTGATTCTCAGCTGACACATCGTGTATACCATATCTGTAAGGCCCCGTAAAATTTTTGGTGCATAAAACCTAGTAGTTGTGGTGTCATGGTCCGAATAATGTGTTAGGAATGCATAGAATTCTTCGCGGCGAGCTTGCTCGCCGCGGTTCGGACCCTTGGTAGTGATTTAAGTTTCAAAAATGTAGAGAATTAATTTTTCCGAAAAGTGTTCAATTTGCGGTCAAGAATGCGATCGCAAACCTGACATGCGGACCGCATTCTTGCCGCAAAACGTTCCAGAGAGTTGCCCAAAATCGTGTCAAAAGTGCGGTCGATATGCGATCGCATGTCAAATCTGCGTTGCACTTTGCGACCGCAGAATCAACATGCGGTCCGCATAGTGACCGCATTCCTTAACAGAACCTGTGTAAAATTTGGGGCAATTCTGCGGTCACTATGCGGACCGCATGTTGATTCTGCGGTCGCATAGTGCACCGCATATTTGACCCCGGCCCAGATTTTTGTAACATTTTGACCCGATCTCTTCTTTAATATAACACCTTTCTTCTTCATTTTATCATATCATCTCACCAAAATTAGAGAGAGAAGAGAGGGTTTTTAGAGAGAGAAGTTCTTCATCTTCAAAGATTGTTCCAACTACTTAATTCCAAGGGATTCTAGGGCAAGGATTCAACTTCCCCAATATTTTCAAGGTAAAAACCCTAACTATTTTCTTTGATTTTCAGTTTTAATTGGGTAAAGAGAGGTTTGCATATAATAGCTTTTGAAAATAGAATTTTTACACTCATGCATGATTATTGAACTTGATTTCTAGTAAAAAGAAGTGAGTAGAAGTAAGAGTCTTCAAGAACAAGGTTGGCAAGAGTAGGATATCTTGGGTAAGCATAAAGTAGGAAGAAAGATCATCACCGGGTATGTATGGCTAATTTTGATTCTTGCAAAATCGCCCAAAATGTGTGCGAATTGTTTTGGCATGTGTCAAATTGAGAAATTTTACGTAATTGTTTGATTTCCTTGTTGAGCATTTGATTGATGTTGAACTACGTGTGGTGTGGTATGAAATATGAATGGAAAGATAAAAAGGAAATCGAGATTGGTCAAGAATTGGGAACAACCATTGTGATGGCATATTTGGCTTATTGTGGAAGGAATTTGAAACACCTTAATTGTGGTAAATTGTTGAACATGATTATGTGGGCATTTTCGATTTTGGAATACTTGTAACTTGGTTTTGATATTGGCTTGAGAAGAAATTGAGAACATGAACCAATGTGTAAGTGGCTTATTTGAACTTGTTGAAATTGTGTGTAGTACCTTATCTGCTGTTTGAAATTGTTGTGTTTTCAACTGTAAGGCACGGGTCGTGTTGCGCGCCGCAACGTGGTGAAATAAGGTGTGGGTTGGGGTGATAAGGGTGGCCGAGGTAATAAGGGTGGTCGGGGGCAATAAGGATGGAAAGCGATCGAAATCGCTATTGAAAATTGATACATAAATCAATAATGTGAAATTGTGAAAGGAGACAGCAGGAGAGTTTGCAACCTGTGGGGCACCGATTGCCCCTTTGTTTGACTACTTGTGCTTTACGTGATTGATTGGTTATTGTTAAATTGGTTGATCGTAGAAAGTGCTTTGTGTGAGAATTATTTGAAATGAGGAAAATGTGGAAACATGGTTGGCTTGCTTAATTAATTGTTGATGTAATTAAATGGCTTTAGTTTACTTGGGACAAAGTTTGTCCATACATACCAGTACAATTCAAGTGTACTGACGTCCCTTTTGCCGGGGGCGCTACATTCGTGTTATGATTGTAGGTGGATCGGTAGCAGGCACTTCAGCTCATCGGCAGTAGTATCCTTCTCCTTCCACTGCCCATTTTGGTGAGCCCCTTTCTTCCTCGGGGCCTTGTGTGGTTCATGCCACTCGGTTTGGATTTCATTTTGGTTTTGTAAGGTATAGCCGGAGCCTTGTTACCGGCAAGTATTGTATCTCCCTTTTGTATCCTAGAGGCTCTGTAGACATGTAAACTGTGGGACTCCAGTCTTATGTATATATATATGGTGTTATGTCGGGCGTTGTAAAAAATTAAAATCTTGTTAATGAATCACTCGTATCGTTTTATTTGTTTAATGTGAAATCAATTATGATTAGTAATATATTTGGTTAATGAGAAACGGTCATCACAGGGGTAACGCGTGGGAATGAAAGGCACCCAGGTCCGCTTGACTGGGGCAACCCGGTCAGGCGCCGGTCATGTTCCTCGATTTGGGGCGTGACATCTTGTCAATTCACAGGCCATGGACCGGATCTTTTGGGCTAATGTGCTTGGGCCTCTGATTTGGAATTATTTGGCCCAAAGTAATTATACCCAATATATTTTTTATTTTTTGATTTTTAATTATTTAAACACCCTCTATTGTATATATTTTTTTCTTTTCTTTTATGAATTATTAAAAAAACTTAATTTCCTACTTACACTAATTATCTAATATTTTTTGCAATTTTTCTACTATTTTCCCTTAATTTCCGCTAATTAAAACTATTTTTGATTATTTTCTTCTTAAAACTAACTAATTCAAACAAAGTAAGTACTTAACCTTTTTTTTTTGATTTTTCTAATTTTCAATTATTCAAACACACAAAATGTAGCTAATTTCAAACAAGGCATGCAATTGCACTCAAAAATATTTTTTTTTTAATTTTGGAACTTATCCCGGTGCAAAAATCATGTGCTCACAAAAGCCAATTGAACTCCTGCCTAGATTACCTCTTGAAGCTCCATCTGTATTGACTTTTATCCATCCTTCCTCTGGTAATTCCCACATGAATTTGGTATATTTTAGGATTGGTGTGTACAGCTCCAGTGTTCTCAGCAAATTTGGCCATCTCTGTGGTACTTGTGCCATTCCAGGTTTCCTCACCTTGACCAATGACTGTAGTGTTGATGAAATATGGTACACCACCCTGTTAATAGTAATTGCATCTCCATATTTGTAGCTATTTCTTCTTTTCCATAACTCCCATAGTATAATAGAGGGTAGTGCTTGCAAAATTGGCTTTATTCTTGAAGCTACATCTGATGTCCAGCATTTTGTGATAGCTTGGTGCATAGTAATACCCTCTACTGAAATTATTGCATGTCCTAAGTAGCAACTCCACACTTTCCTTGCTGCATATGATGTGAAGAATAGGTGTTGTGTTGTCTCCTCCTGTGGTTCTGCACAGCACCAACACTTGGATACCATTATGTATCCAAATCTTTTGTAAAAACCATCCAGAGGCATGTTATTCCTCCACACCTTCCACATAAAGAAAGCAATTTTAAATGGCAAACCTTTCACCCAGATGTTCTTGTATGCTGCCTTTGGGTCTGCTCTTCTCCTTAAGTAGTCCCATGCGGTTGAAACACTAAATTGACCTTTAGAATCTCACATCCAGCAAGGTGTATCAACAATACGTTCAGTTGTAGGAGGCTGGATGTTTTCCACTATATGTTCTGCATATTCCTCTAGTAAAATGTCAAACAATCTTTCAGCATCCCATTGCTCCCCATCTATAACATCCCATAGATTATGTATTAATTCATCAACTCTAAAATCCTGAGGTACTAGGAAATATAAAGCCCCCAGACCTGTCCAATTGTCATACCAAAACAATGAAGATCCCATTCTTGGTTGCCACTTAATTTAGTGTTCTATTAGATCCCTACACTCAGCATTTTCCTCCAGACATGTGATCCATCTCTCCATGGTACTATCACTGAGTTCATATTTTTGCAATACTTGTTAGCCATGAATATACTCCACAAACTAGGCTTGGTTCTGAAATTCCACCATATTTTGCAAAATAAAGCTTTAGCCACATCATTTAGTGACCTAAATCCAATTCCTCCTTCTTCTTTGGGCATGAGTAAAGTTGTCCATGATGCCCAATGTCTGCTGGTCCCTCTCACTGCACTGCTCCAAAAGAATTGAGCAAAGATTTTGTGTAACCTGTTAATCACATTTGCTAGGGGATTAACAGCAGACAAGAGATGCATTGGCATGCTCTGCAAAACATTTACAATAAGCACAGCCCTTCCTCCTATGGATAACAATTTACCCTTCCATGACTGAAGTCTGTCCAATACTTTAGTGATCATAGGTTGGTAGAATTCCATCTTCCTTCTAACATAGAAGATAGGACAATATAGGTATATGATTGGGAACTCTTGCCTCTGAATACTTGTAACTCTCTCCACTTTATCAGTCACTTCATTATCAACCAAATGATGAATATAGACAGCAGACTTTGCCTTGTTTACCAATTGCCCAGATGTTGATTCATATGCTGCTAGAACCTCCATTATTAACCCAAGAGATGTGGCATCAGATGATGAAAAGATGATCATATCATCTGCATAGGCCAAGTGATTAATCTTTGGACTCCATTTGGGAAGTCCATAGCCACAGAAATAGAGATTATTGTGTAGAGAGTTGAGACCCCTAGATAATGCTTTTGCAGTTATAATAAACAGTATAGGTGACAATGGATCCCCTTGCTTTACCCCTCTTGATGATCTGAAAAAACCATGAGCTTGGCCATTTACCAATATTGAGTACCAATTGTTTGCTACTATTCCAAACACCATACCAATGAGTCTTTCATCAAATCCCAGCTTCCTTAGAATTTTAGTCAAAAACAACCAAGATAACCTGTCATATGCCTTAGTCATATCCAGCTTGACTATCACATTGGGTCTAGCCTTGGTTCTAAGCCTCATGTCTGTGACTATCTCTTGAGTCAAAAGAATGTTCTCCACAATGCTTCTTCCTTTGACAAAACCAGCCTGTTCTTCTGAAATTATAGTAGGTAAGAGCCCTACCAATCTTTCATGTATTACCCTAGACACCACCTTGTTAGAAAAATTGCTGAGGCTAATGGGTCTAAGATCTGAAAAAGTATTAATCTCTTTTTGCTTTGGGAGTAGAACAAGGTTTGTATGTGTCACACATTTAGGTAAATCATGGCCATTGAAAAAGCTCTTACCATATCAAAAAAATCCCCAACAATAATGTCCCAGCATACTTGATAGAATTTGCCTATAAACCCATCACGACCCCCTACACTATCTCCATTCAACCCAAAAACTATTGCCTTCACCTCTTCCATAGAAGCGTATTTATAGAGGCATTTTGGGGGAAATTTCAAAAAATTTAATTCTATTTTCCTCCCCTTATTCTTTTCAATTAATTATAGTATAGTCCATTAAAATTGTATCGAAATGCCCTAGAACCCCTACTAGAAGGTTCTGGGCTGTTCTATTGGGTTCTATTAGGCAGGTTTTACCCAATTACCCTCACTTGCTAAGGTTTATTACACAAATTCCTTTTAACTCTACCTAGTATACCCCTTTTTATTCAAGTAATTTCAGATATACCAAGCACTAAAGTCATTTTTATCCTTATAGGCTCTATTTAATCCACAATAATGCCATTTACCCTTCCCCTTTTACCCCTTGCTTTTGATTATTATTACCCGGCATGCCTTAGGTCTGGAAGGACTAGGGTAGCATGTATTTAACAAATAGCCACTAATTAGACATGTCTTTTAAGACTTAATCAATTTCAGACTAAAGTTTTTCAATTTTAACCACTTTTACAAATAGCGATAAATCAGAACATAACCATTAATCAGAACATAGCCATTAATCAGAACCCATACTTAACTCACAAACATAGCCACAAAACATTTATACACATGACCTAAGTATACATAAGCACTTCAAAGGTTCAGAATGAACTAACATATAAATCAAGTTACAAATATAGCCAGATTCATGTTATTTTTGCACATATAACCTTAATCACAAATTAACTTCCAATTAATCAGAACTCAGGGGAAAAATTTGATAATGGTTGAATTCTAATTAACTAAAACCCAATCGAGACAGAATATAATGAACAATCACATAAAATAGGCTAATTAGCACATGATTCATGAGTAGTTACTATCAGAAGCCTAGGAACACTTAGATAATTTCAGGCATGTATGAGTTTCAGGGTTCGCATGAACAAGTATGAATTTAAAATAGAGATAGATTCATATTTTAGATATACATAGAAACAGGTTCACACAACATGATAGGCATGTAAAGAAGCAAGTTTCAGAACGAAAACAAGGGTGGGAGGGGTACTTAGCTTTTTCAGGCCTTTTTCCTCTTCTTTCTTTCTTTACTTCTTTCTTTATTTACTTCTTTCTTTCTTCTTTGTTATTTTCATTTTTCTTGATTTTTCAAAGTTTCGAAGAATGTCAGTCTTCTGAGTACTAGATCTTCTGAACGGGGCTTTGGGGTTTGATTTGAGTGTATGAGAGAGGGTCTGGATACCTGGGGTAAGGTTTTTGGGAGTGGGGTAGGTATTGGTACTCGCCGGAGTAGGGTTCCGACGAGTGTTTTTCGAATATTCGACGGGTTTGGGTCTTATTCGAGGGAAACCACCTAGATAGGGTGGTAGATCGCCTCAAGATGGTCAAGGGATATTATTTTGGGACCTTGGTTCATACCTTGGGTGGTCACTGGCTAGGGTTCCGGCGACCGGATTTTCAAGACTGGGGGACTGTTGGTGTTTTGGTCAGGGTTAATGGTGTTTTATGGTTGTTTGGAGGTGAGGAGGGGTATTTTGGGGTTGGCTTAGACCGGAGACGGAGGTTTGGGATGATCTCCGGTGGTCTCCATGGGAGACGGTGAGGAGAGGAAGAAGGAGACTTAGGCGGCTAGGGTTTAGACATAGAATATGTGTGTGTGTATAACGAGGGGTCTGAAGGGAGAAGGGTTGATATATATCAAATGTGTATTGTTGATTCCTGGCCGTTGGATTTGATGAGATGAACGGCTAGGATCTCTTGGCCCACAAAACGGTGTCGTCTCTTTTAATGAGAGGCTCACTTTGTGTCCGTTAGATTAAGATGATGGACGACTGAGATTAATTACTCAATGCTTCATCGTTTCAATTAATTAGCGCATCAGCCTTATCCGTCTGATTATCTGTAATGAACGATTGGGATCAATTTCATTGGACGATGTTGTTTCATTTGTGAGGGAACCGCCTCACCAGGTCCGTTAATCAGTTGCAATCAACGGTTCCGATTCATTTGGTTGATACGGTGTCGTTTGGTTAGTAGCAGGGCAAACCGGGCTAAATGATTTGGGCCTGCTCTGTGTAAATGTTTTTGGGCTGTGTATTACGTGCATTTGGCCCAAATTAATGCTATACAATGTATTTTATATTTTTATTATTTCCTTGACTTGTATTTTGTAATTTTCTGCATCTTATTTTTGTATTTTGTATTTTTTTCCTTTGTATTTATTTTACAACTGATATATTTCCTTTATTTTCCATTTTTTTGTATTTTTCCTTGATTTTTCGATATTTTTTGTATTTTTTCTTAATTTTCTAATTTCTAGCATTTATTCTACAATTTTTGTGATATTTTTCTAATTAATTCATTTTCGTATTTTCATTTCAATTTTATTTCAAACAAACACTGGTATTTCACACAAATCAAACAATTGCAAACAAAATCATTTTTGTATTATTTTTTATATATTTTGGAATTCAATTGCTTAGGGAAAAATCACGTGCTCACACTCGTGCTGACCAAAGCTGCTCCAACGCTGTGATCTGTGCAAAAAGCACAGAAAATGTAGCATCAGCACAACCGGCGAAGTAGTGACGAGGCTAGACAAGACTTACTAAACCAACCTGTACAGATTCATATATAGATACAACAATAACAGAATGAACAACATGATTATATGTGAAGTATACAACTGAAAGTAGAACGGGTCATCAGTGACAACATTAAACCAAAATCACATTATTTACTTTCATAAGTGGTTGGCGTGCCACACGATCCCAATAATATAATATAGTGGACGGCGTGCCACACGATCCCAATAATCATAATATAGTGAACAGCGTGCCACACGATCCCAATAATATAATATAGTGGAGGGCCTGCCACGCGATCCTAACAATCATAATATAGTGGACGGCGTGCCACACGAACCCAATAATATAATATAGTGGACGGCGTGCCACATGATCCCAATAATCATAATATAGTGGACGGCGTACCACATGATCCCAATAATATAATATAGTGGATAGCGTGCCACACGATCCTAATAATCATAATATAGTGGATTCATATAGCCTCTCTCAAGGAGTTCCCCTTTTTGGGAAAACTCGGCAATATAACGATCTACCCAATAAGGGTACCACTAGCAACACAAACATCTCAATAGTGGATATTACATATAACGCTCGACCGAATAAGGGAGCAACAACAATCAGAATCTACTCGTCCCGGCAAGGGATCCAACCACATTTCTTTACAATATTTACAATTCTGGCTTCATAAAAGTCGCTACCATTTGAGCCAAAACACCAAGAAATCTTATGTTTCACAAATAATTCCTCAACTAACTCATCATGTTAAATTCATATTTTGCTAGGAATGATTTTCAAAATATACCCCAAGGCAAGTACAAATAAGACTCACGGTCATGCTAGACGCTATTGTATAGATACTCGTCACCATGCCTATACACCGCACTCGATCATTTAGCAAAAAGCAAACAATAATACTCTAATCCTATTCCCTCAATCCAGGATTAGATCAAACACTTACCTCGGTGTGAAAAATAGCAATCAATCCTCTAGCACCGCCTTTCCTCTAGAATTCGACTCCGACACAATGGTATCTAGTCATTTCCAACTCAATAATATCAATTAGGTCTCAATAATACAATCCCATAGCCTAAAAATGAAATTCCCATCATTCTTCCAAAAATAGCAAAATCCGACACCGGTTCCACATGGTCTAAACTCGAGGCTCGGACCAAATTTCAATCACCCATAACCCCACAAGTTAGAATATATGATTTGTTCAACAATCCAACCTCAAATTGAGGTTGAAACACCCAAAATCCCACAAGCCCTAGTTCTACCCAAAACCCCCAATTTCTACCTCAAATTCATGAATTAGACTAGGATTAACTATGATTTAATGAAGAAATAATGAAGAAATGATGTTAGGAAACTTACCCAAGGAGCTATGGAGGAATGGGAGCTTGTGGCTTGATAATGGAGAGTCAAGGAGAAGGACCCGTATGTATTTTGTGTGAAAATTCCGGTGCATTCTGTTCTGGTTTTATGAAAAATCACTGAGCAAAAATGCCCTATGCAATCGCATACATGGCATTGCGATCGCATAGGGTAGGGAAGCTAATGCACTGCGATCGAGGAGGACAGGATGTGATCGCATAGAGTAACTGTGACTGGGCCTGGGAAATGCTCTATGCGATCACGAGTTGGGCAATGCGATCGCATAGATATGGGAAGCTGGGCAACGCGATCGCACAAGGGGAGCTGCGATCGCAAAGAACAATTTGGGCTCCTAAATCTTTACACTATGCGATCGCAGAAGGACCTATGCGATAGCATAGAACAAAATGCCAGATACCAGTAACAACTAAGAAAATACTAGATTTTCAATGCAAAACACCCCGAACCACCCCCGAAATCACTCCCGAGCCCCCGAGGCTCCCCACCAAAGGCACACACTAACTCAACAACATCATACGAACTTGCTCGAGCGATCAAATCGCTAAAATAACATCTAATATGAAGAATCAACCCCCAAAACTCAAGATTTCATTTCAAAGTTCATAATTTTCTAACTCTAGCTATTTAGGTCTGAAACACGTCAAACGACGTCCGATTTCAACCACACTTCATAGGAAGCGCTTAACCAATATTTAAGACCTGTACCGAGCATCGGAACCAAAATACGAGCCTGATACCTATATTTTCTAACTCATTTTCATTTCCATTTTTCCTTATAAATTTCAAAAAACAATTTAACAGAAAAATTCTTTTACCGGGGCTCTGGACCTCAGATTTCGACTCTGGGCATATGCCCGAGTCCAATATTTTTCTACGGACCTCCCAGGACCGTCACATCACCGTTCCTGGCCCGTTTACCAAAAATGTTGACTCAAGTTAACTATATCAATAATAATATCATAATTCTTCAAATTTTCCATAGAATTCATATATCTTAACACAAAAACTTTTCCGGCTTCGCGCTCGAACTATGCACGTACATCGAGGCAACTAAGAGTGAGGTTTCCAAGACCTCAGAAGTGTAGAAAAAAAGAGATATACGGTGATGATCCCTTTGGGTCATCACATTCTCCACCTCTAAAACAACTATTCGTCCTCGAACGGACAAAAGAACAAAGTACCTGAGTCAGGAAATAGATGAGGGTAATGGCTCCGCATATCAGACTCGGACTCTCAGGTCGAAGCCTTAGGTGGCTGACCTCTCCACTACACACGTACTGAAGGAAAACTCTTCGACCTCAATTGTCGAACCTGCCGGTCTAGAATAGCTACCGGCTCATCCTCGTAGGATAGATCCTTGTCCAATTGGACAATACTAAAATCTAACATGTGAGTAGGATCACCGTGATACCTCCTGAGCATAGATACATGAAACACTAGATGCATAGCTGACAAGCTAGGTGGCAAGGCAAGTCTGTAAGCCACCTCTCCCATTCCATCAAGTTTCTCAAATGGGCCAATATATCTAGGGCTAAGTTTGCCCTTCTTCCCAAATATCATCACGCCTTTCATAGGTAATACACGAAGCAATACTCGCTCACCAACCATGAAATCTACATCTCAAACCTTGCAATCCGCATAACTCTTTTGCCTAGACTGAGCTGAACGCAACCTCTCCTAGATAATCTTGACCTTGTCCAAGGCCTCCTGGACTAAATCAGTACCCAACAACTGAGCCTCTCCCGGCTCGAACCATCCGACTGGTGACCGACATCGCCTACCATACAACGCCTCATAAGGTGCCATCTGAATACTGGACTGGTAGCTGTTGTTGTAGGCAAACTCTGGTAAATGCAAGAACTGGTCCCAAGAGCCTCCAAAATCAATGACACAGGCTCGAGGAATATCCTTCAATATCTTAATAGTCCTCTCGAACTGACCGTCCGTCTGGGGATGGAATGCTGTAACTGAACCTGGGTACCTAGCTCCTGCTGAATTGCTCTCCAAAACCGCGAGGTGAACTGCGTACCCCGATCCAAAATAATACATGTCGGTACCCCATGAAGACGAAAAATCTCTTGGATGTAAATCTCAGCTAGTCTCTCTGAAGAATAAGTAGTAGCAACAGGAATAAAATGCGCTGACTTAGTGAGCCTATCAACAATGACCCAAATAGCATCAAATCTCTTCCGGGTCACCGAAAGTCTAGTAACGAAGTCCATGGTAATCCGCTCCCACTTCCACTCGGGAAGCTCAATCCTCTAAAACACACCACCAGGTCTCTAATGATCATACTTGACATGCTGACAATTTAAACACCAAGCCACATATGCAACAATGTCTTTCTTTATCCTATGCCACCAGTAATGTTGCCGCAAGTCCTGATACATCTTCGCGGCACCCGGGTGAATAGAATACAGAGAACTATAGGCCACCGCTAAGATCAACTCTCAAATGCCATCAACATTAGGCACACATACTCGCCCCTGCAATCTCAAAACACCATCTACATCCAAGGTCACCTTCATGGCACCTCCACACTACATAGTGTCTCTCAAGACACACAAATCAGGATAATCAAACTGTCGGTCACGAATCCGCTCCAATAATGAAGAGCGAGCGACCGTGCAAGAAAATACTCGGCTAGGCTCTAAAATCCAAACTTACTAACCGATTGGCCAAGGCCTAAGTATCTAAGGCAAGTGGTCTCTGGCTGACCGGAATATATGCCAGACTGCCCATGCTGGCTAACTTCTTGCTTAATGCGTCAGCCACTACATGGCCTTACCCGGGTGGTATAAGATAGTAACATCATAGTCCTTCAATATGTCGAACCACCTCTGCTGCCTCAAGGTCAACTCTTTCTTCTTGAACAAGTATTGCAAACTCTTGTGATCTGTGTACACCTCACACGTCACACCATATAAATAGTGCCTCCAAATCTTCAAGGCATGAACAATGGCTGCTAACTCTAGATCATGGACTGGGTAGTTCTTCTCGTGGATCTTCAACTGCCTCAAAACATAAGCAATAACCCTGCAATCCTGCATCAATACCGCAATAAGACCTACACTGGATGCATCGCAATAAATAGTGTAAGTTCCTAGAGATGTGGGCAAAACCAATATCGGTGTTGTAGTCAGAGTTGTCTTAACCTTCTGAAAGCTCTCCTCGCACTCATCTGACCACCTGAACTGGGCACCCTTCTGGGTCAACCTGGTCATCGGGGCAACTATAGATGAAAATCCCTCCACAAATCAACGATAATAACCAGCTAACCCCAAGAAACTACGAATCTCTGTCGCTAAAGCTGGTCGATGGCTAATTCTTAACTGCCTCAATCTTCTTTGGATCTACCTAAATACCCTCAGCTAATACGACATGACCCAAAAACGTCACTGAACTCAACCAAAACTCACATTTTGAAAACTCGGCATACAACTGGCTCCTTTAGAGTCTGAAGAACCACTCTGAGGTGCTGCTCGTGCTCCTCTTGACTGCGGGATTACACAAGAATATCATCAATGAAGACAATCACGAACAAGTCCAAATAAGGCCTAAACACTCGTTCATCAACTCCATGAATACTGATGGGGCATTGGTCGACCCAAAAGACATGACCAAGAACTCATAATGCCTATACTGAGTGCGGAATGCTGTCTTAGGGACATCAGACACCCTAATCCTCAGCTGGTGATAACCTGATCTCAAATCTATCTTGGAAAACATATGTGCACCCTGCAACTAGTCGAAAAAATCATCAATCCTCGGTAGTGGATACTTGTTTTTAATTGTTACCTTGTTCAGCTGTCGATAGTCAATACACATCCGCATGGAACCATCCTTTTTCTTCACAAACAGAACTGGCGCACCCTAGAGAGAAACACTAGGCCTAATGAAACCCTTCTCCAACAGATCTTGCAACTGATCCTTGAGCTCTTTCAGCTCTAGAGGGGCCATGCGGTATGGTGGAATGGCAATGGGCTGCGTGCTTGGGGCCAGATCAATGCAAAAATCAATATCACTAACGGGTGGCATACCCAACAGGTCTGAAGGAAATACCTCTGGAAACTCCCGAACAATAGGGACAGAGTCAATAGAAGGAGCCTCTAAGCTGGAGTCGCGAACATAAGCCAAATATGCTAGACACCCCTTCTCAACCATACGTCGAGCCTTAACATAAGAAATAACGCTATGGGTGGCATGACCTGGAGTCCATCTCCACTCCAATCGGGGCATATCCAGTAAAGCCAAAGTCACGGTCTTGGTGTAATCCAAGATCGCATGATACGGGGACAGCTAATCCATCCCCAATATAATATCAAAATCCACCATGTCTAGAAGAAACAGATGAACACGGGTCTTAAGACCCTCAAACACTACTATACAGGAACGATGGACCCGATCAACCACTATAGGATCACTCACTGGTATAGATACATATACAAGAATACCCAAAGCATTGCTAGGCATAGGCAGGTTGGGCGACACGTATAAAAATGTAGACTTGGGGTCAAATAGCACTGAAGCACCCCTGTCACAGACCAGAATAGTACATGTAATAACCGCATCGGAAGACTCAGTCTCTGGCCTGGGTGGCAAAGCATAGAAATGGGGGTGGGCTCCACCCCTTTGAGTTGTATCTCTAGGGCGATCAACCGCTGGATGACCTACCTCTACCGATCCGAGTTCCACCTCTACGGTCCCTACCTCCACCTCTAGGATCTCTACCCCCGCCTCTAGCTAGATGGGCGGGCTATGAATCACCGGCTGCCTAAATCATGGGGCGAGGACCCTGCTGCTGAGAACTGCCCGAAGCTCGAGGACAAAACCTAGTAATATGGCTCAGATCACCGCATGTATAACAAGTCCTCTACTGGTGAGAATAATGGAGTGGGGGTGCACTGATAGGCTGCTAATCTGACTGATACTGCTGGTGACCACCACTGCCTGAACTACCATGAGAAGTCTGGAGAATTGACTGAAAGGGCCTCGGTGCCTGACCCCTACCATAAGAACCCCTACCTCCAGACGAGGTACCGCTGAATCTTCCAGAATGGTGAGGTCTCTTATCTGACATCTGGCTACCTCCCCGTGCGAAGGCCACCTCAACTCTGTAGGCCGCATTGGCCGCCTCCTCGTAGGAAATATCACTACCTACTCCCATGGCCATCTGTAGGCGAACCAGCTAAATCAACCTATCAATAAATCTACAGACCCTCCCCCGCTCTATAGGGAGTATCACAACTGCATCGCGTGCCAAGTCAATGAATCTGGTCTCATACTGAGTGACTGTCATGGTGCCCTACTGTAGGCGCTCAAACTGCCTGCGCAGTGCCTCCCGCTCAGTGACGAGGAGAAACTTCTCCAAGAATAACTCCACGAATTGGTCCCATGACAAAGCCGGAGACCTTGCTGGTCTGGATAGACAGAAATCCCTCCACCAAGTCTTGGCGGATCCTGTAAGCCTGAAAGTGCAGAAATCGACCCCATTGGTCTCTACTATGCCCATGGTCCTGAGAATCTCATGGCAGTTGAATAAGAAATCTTGGGGATCCTCGGACATAGCACCGCTGAAAGTGGTAGTGAATATCTTGGAGAACCAATCAAGTCTCCACAAAGCATCAGAAGTCAAGGTCGCTCCATCGCTGGCCTGAGCTAGAATACCTGGCTGAACTACCATAATTGGCTGAATCACTAGGTCATGGGCCTGAGGAGCTGCCTTCTCCAGGGTATGTGTAACAGGAGTCTGAACCCTTCCTCCAGCCTGAGAGGTGGCTGGTGCAGCTAGTAACAACCCCGCTCTAGAAACACTCTCCATAAAGCCTGCTAGTCTGACTATAACATCTTGAAACTCTAGGGTGATCACAACCCCTCCTGGGACCTAAGCTGGGCCCGCCTGTACTACTGGGGTTGGAACCTCCTCATCATAGTCAATGTGAGGCTACGTCTCTGGAACGGTTACCTGGGGCTGGGCTCTGCCCCGGCCTCGACCTGCGGCATGACCTCGGCCTCTACCCCTCGCAAGTGTAGTTGTGGGCTCAGGCTGCCATGTGGTGGAAGTTGAAGCATGTGTTCTCGCCATCTGCGAAAGAAGAGAATAGAAGGACAATCGGTGTTTGAGAAACAGAATCGTACGACAAGAAAAAACAAAAGTGAAATTTTTCCTAACTCTATAGCCTCTAAGGCATAAACACAGACGTCTCCGTACCGATCCCTCAGATGCTACCTATTTTGTCCGTGAGTAGTGAGACCTATGCAACCTAGTGCTCTGATACCAACTTGTCATGACCCAGATTTCCTACCATCAGGAGTCGTGAGGGCACCTACTATCGAAGCTAGGCCAGCCAACCCTTAACAACAAAATATACTAAAAATAATTAAATATTATGGAAAACTATTTAGAAATTCAATAAAGAAGAAACAAATGCGGAAAAATACTGAACACAACACAACCTCAAAACCTGGTGTCGCTATCTCACAGACTACTAATACTACAACAAAGTCTGAATGAAAGAAAAATACATAAGTCTGTTCTAGTACAATAAAACAAACTGAGATAAGGGATAGGGACTTCGGCCTGCGAACGCCGGCTAGGATACCTCGAGAGTCCCTGAAGCTGATAACAACTCCCAACAATATCCAACTGCTTCTTCTGACCGTAAGCTGCTCCAATGCTATGATCTGTGAAAAAACCACGAAAAATGTAGCATCAGCAAGACCGACCCTATGTGCTGGTAAGTGCCTGGACTAACCCCGGCGAAGTAGTGATGAGACTAGACAAGACTTACTAAAACCAACATGTACATATACATATATAGATACAACAATAACAGAAAGAACAACAGGATTATATGTGAAGTATACAACTGAAAGTAGAACGGGTCATCTATGACAACATTAAACCAAAATTACCTTATTTACTTTCATAAGTGGTCGGCGCGCCACACGATCCCAATTATATAATATAGTGGAAGGTGTGCCACACAGTCCCAATAATCATAATATAGTGAACGGCATGCCACACGATCCCAATAATATAATATAGTGGACGGCGTGCCACACGATCCCAATAATCATAATATAGTGGACGGCGTGCTACACGATCCAAATAATGTAATATAATGGACGGTGTGCCACACGATCCAAATAATCATAATATAGTGGACCGCGTGCCACACGATCCCAATAATATAATATAGTAGACGGCGTGCCACACGATCCCAATAATATAATATAGCGAACGGCGTGCCACACGATCCTAATAATCATAATATAGTGGATTCATATAGCCTCTTTCAAGGAGTTCCCCTTTTTGGGAAAACTCGACAATATAACGATCTACCCAATAAGGGTACCACTAGCAACTCAAACATCTCAATAGTGGAGATTACATATAACGCTCGACCGAATAAGGGAGCAACAACAATAAGAATCTACTCGTCCCGACAAGGGATCAAACCATATTTCTTTACAATATTTACAATTCTGGCTTCATAAAAGTCGCTACCATTTGAGCCAAAACTCCAAGAAATCTTATGTTTCACAAATAATTCCTCAACTAACTTATCATGTTATATTCATCTTTTACTAGGAATGATTTTCAAAATATAGCCCAAGGCAAGTACAAATAAGACTCACGGTCATGCTAGACGATAGTGTATAGATACTCGTCACCATGCCTATACACTGCACTCGATCATCTAGCAAAAAGCAAACAATAATACTCCAATCCTATTCCCTCAAGCCAGGATTAGATCAAACACTTACCTCGGTCCGAAAAATAGTAATCAATTCTCTAGCACCGCCTTTCCTCTAGAATCCGACTCTGATACAATGGTATCTAGTCATTTCCAACTCAATAACATTAATTAGGGCTCAATAATACAATCCCATAGCTTAAAAATTAAATTCCCATTAGTTTTCCAAAAATAGCAAAATCCGACACCGGGCCCACACGGTCCAAACTCGAGGCTGAGACCAAATTTCAATCACCCATAACCCCACGAGTTAGAATATATGATTTGTTCAACAATCCGACCTTAAATTGAGGTTGAAACACCCAAAATCCCACAAGCCCTAGTTCTACCCAAATTTCTACCTCAAATTCATGAATTAGACTAGGATTAACTATTATTTAATGAAGAAATAATGAAGAAATGATGTTAGGAAACTTACCCAAGGAGCTGTGGAGGAATGGGAGCTTGTGGCTTGAAAATGGAGAGTCAAGGAGAAGGACCCGTATGTATTTTTTGTGAAAATTCCCGTGCATTCTGTTCTGGTTTTATGAAAAATCACTGGGCAAAAATGCCCTATGCGATCGTATACAAGGCGTTGTGATCGCATAGGGTAGGGAAGCTAATGCACTACGATCGCGGAGGACAAGAAGTGATCACATAGAGTAACTGTGACTGGGCCTGGGAAATTCTTTATGCGACCGCGAGGTGGGCAATGCGATTGCATAGATATGGGAAGATGGGAAATGCGATAGCACAAGGGGAGATGCGATCGCATAGAACAATTTGGGCTCGTAAAGTTTTACAAAGAAAGAAAAATGTTGACCAAAGTCAACTATATCAATAATAATATCATAATTTTTCAAATTTTCCATAGAATTCATATATCTTAACACAAAAACTTTTTCGGCTTCGTACCCAGACTGTGCGTGCATATCGAGGCAATTGAGAGTCAGGTTTCTAAGACCTCGGAAGCGCGGAAAAAGAGAGATATACGGTGATGACCCCTTTGGGTCGTCACAGTGTCATTATGGGGTGCACTAGTTTTGTTTGTGAAGAAAAAGGATGGCACAATGAGGATGTGCATTGATTACAGGTAATTGCATAAGGTAACAGTGAAGAACAAATACCCTATGCCTCGTGTTGATGATTTATTCGACCAGCTCCAGGGGGCGAGGGTGTTCTCCAAGATTGATCTCCGTTTGAGGCTATCACCAGTTGAAGATCATGGATTCAGACATTCTTTAGACTACTTTCAGGACTAGATATGGTCACTATAAGTTTCTTGTTATGTCTTTTGGGTTGACCAATGCCCTAGTGGAATTCATGCATTTGATGAACAATAAATTTTGTCCTTATCTGGATTCATTCGTTATTGTTTCCATTTATGATATCCTGGTGACACATAGTTAGGAGGAGCACCCGGAGCATTTGTGATTTTTATTGCAGAGGTTGGGGGAGGAGATGTTGTATGCAAAGTTCTCCAAGTGGGAGTCCTGGCTGGATTCAGTGGCTTTCTTGGGACACGTGGTATCCTGGAAGGGTATTCAAGTCGATCCAAAGAAGATAGAGGCGGTTCAGAATTGGCCTAGACCATCCTCAACCATAGAGATTTATAGCTTCCTTGGTTTGGCTGGTTATTATCGTTGGTTTGTTCTAGGATTTTCCTCTATAGCGTCGCCCTTGACCAAGTTGACTCAGAAGGGTGCGCCATTTTTATGGTTTAACGAGTGCGAGGAGAGCTTTCAGAAGCTCAAGACGGCTTTGACAACAGCTCCAGTATTGGTCTTTCCATCAGCTTCAGGTTCTTATACTATGTATTGTGATGATTCAAGAGTTGGGATTGGTTGTGTATTGATGTATGAGGGTAGAATGATTACTTATGCTTCCCGACAGTTGAAGCCTCATGAGAAGAACTACCTTGTTCATGATTTGGAGTTGGCTGCCATAGTTCATGCATTAAAGATTTGGAGGCATTACTTGTATGGCGTATCTTGTGAGCTATTCACTAATCATTACAGCCTTCAGCATTGGTTCAAGCTAAAGGATCTTAATTTGAGGCAGCGTAGGTGGTTGGAGTTGCTTAAGGATTATGACATCACCATATTGTATCATCCGGGAAAGGCCAATGTAGTGGTGCCGAAAGGCAGTGAGTATGGGGAGTTCGGCATACATTCCTGTTAGGGAGAAACCCTTTGCAGGTTATGCTTAGGCTTTGGCCAATCGGCTTGTGAGATTAGATATTCTAGAGCCCAACCGAGTGTTGGCTTGTATGGTTTCTCGGTCTTCCTTATATGATCGTATCAGAGAGCGCTAGTATGATGATCTACATTTGCTTGTCCTTAAGGATAGGGTTCAGCATGATGATGCCAGAAATGTGACCATTGGTGAGGATGGTGTGTTGAGGATGTAGGGCCGAATCTGTGTGTCCAATATGGATGGGCTTTGGGAGTTGATATTGGAGGAGGCCCATACGGTATTCTATTAATCTAGGTGCCACGAAGATGTATCCGAATTTGAGGCAACACTATTGGTGGATAAGAATAAAGAAAGATATTGTGGGATTTGTGGCTTAGTGTCTTAACTATCAGCAGGTGAAATCTGAGCATTAGAGATCATGAGGCTTACTTCAGCGGATAATTATTCCTGAGTGGAAGTGGGAGAGAGTCACAATAGATTTTGTCAGTAGTCTTCCTCGAACTTTGAAGAAGTTCCATTCGATTTGGGTGATTGTGGATCAGTTGACCAAGTCCGCGCACTTAATTTTGGTGTGTACAACCTATTCTTTGGAGCGGTTGGCAGGGATCTTTATCCCGGAGATTGCTCGACTGCATGGTGTTCTGGTGTTATTATCTCAGATAGAGGTACTCATTTTACTTCTCAATTTTGGAGGACTTTTTAGCTAGAGTTAGGTACATAGGTGGAGTTGAGCACAACATTTCATCCTCAGATAGGTGGCCAGTCTGAGCGTGCCACTCAAATATTGGAGGACACGTTGTGTGCCTGTGTTATTGATTTTTGAGGTTCTTGGAATGAGTTTTTGCCACTTGCAGAGTTTGCCTACAACAACAGTTATCAGTCGAGCATTCAGATGGCTCTATATGAGGTGTTGTATGGGAGGCGGTGTAGATCTCTAGTTGGTTGGTTCGAGCCCGACGAGGCTGGTCTATTAGGGACAAATTTGGTTCAGGATGCCTTAGAGAAGGTAACGTTGATTCAAGAAAGGCTTCGTACGGCGTAGTTGTGTTAGAAGAGTTATACGGATCGAAAGGTTCGGGATGTGTCTTATATGGTTGGTGAGAAGGTCTTGCTGAAGGTTTTGCCCATGAAGGGCGTTATGAGGTTTGGAAAGAAGGGGAAGTTGAGTCAGTGGTTCATTGGGCCTTTTGAGGTACTTCAGAGGATTGGAGAGGTGTCTTATGAGCTTGCCTTGCCACCCAGCTTGTAAAGCGTGCATCTAATTTTTCATGTTTCTATGCTCCAAAAATATATTGGAGACCCGTCCTATGTTCTGGATTTCAGTACGGTTCAGTTGGAGGGTGATTTGACTTATGATGTAGAACCAGCAACCATTTTGGATCGTCAGGTTCAGAAGTTGATGTCAAAGGATGTTGCTTTGGTGAAGGTGCAGTAGAGAGGTCGGCCCATGGAGGAGGCTACCTGGGAGACCAAGTAGGAGATACGGAGCCGATATCCTTACCTGTTTGAGGCTTCAGATATGTTTCTTGACCCGCTCGAGGATGAGATTTTGTTTTAATTGGGGAGGATGTGATGACCCGACCCATAGTCTCATAGGTTAATGCTTTGTTTCCCCTATTTTCAACTTCTTTACGCTTCATTATCCGTTTCTTATTTGATCGAGTTAGTTTGGAGAGTTTATGGTAGGAAATGAGATACTTAGTCTCTTTAATGAAGGTTTGGTTTGGAAAAGTCAACTTGTTGTTGACTTATGTGTTAGAGGGCTCGGATGTGATTTTCGGTGATTTGATTAGCTTAGGGAGATGATTTGTGACCTAGGAGTGTGATCGGAAGTGGTTTTGGAGGTCCAAGGTAGAAATTAGTTTGTTTTGGTGAAGTTAGTATTTTGGTAATTTCCGGTTGGCAGGTGAGATTTTGATCTGAGAGTCGGAATTTAGTAGCTTTGTTAGATGATTTGGGATGTATGTGTAATATTTCAAGCCATTGGGAGGTGATTTGGTTAGATTTTTAATCGAATGCGTGTTTCGAAAGTTTTTGAAGAACGTAGGCTTAAATTCGATGAGAATTGATGGTTTTAGCTATGTTTGAGGTGTTTTGATGATTGGAACAAGTTTGGATGATGTTTAAGGATGTGTTGGTGTTGTTGGTCAGATGGCTAACGGGAGGTTTTAAACTTGGAGAAAATTGCAAGTTTTCACCTTAGCTGTTGCAGGGTTTTAATGTTTCGCGATCGCATAGAAGGAACTTGAGAGGCGGCAGATTGTTTATCGCGTTCGCAGTGGAGTGTTCGCAACTGTAGAGAGTCAGGTAGTAAAGCATCGCATTCGCATAAGAGGATTTGAGGGTCAGGGACAATTACATTTCGCGTTCGCGTAATTTGAAGGAAGGCAGCATCGCGTTCGCGGGCCTAAGGTCGCGTTCGCATAGAACATTTTTGGAGGCTTGGTAAATTGCTCTCCGCGATTGCGTTCCTGGGATCGCGATCACATAGAAGAAAATTTGAGATGGGCAGAATAGTTTTAAAACACTTCCTCTGCGAGCTAAGTCATATTTTCCTCCATTGTTGACCATTTTGAGAGGCCGTTTCTCGACCGAGATCCCTTTGATGGATGTCACCGTGCTTGTCTCTTCTCAACTGGATTTGGCTTCTATTTAAGACATATTTGGGAGAAATCTAAGAGGGTTTCGAAGATGATTGATTGGAGGTAAGTTCTATGAACTAAAAACATGATTATTATGTGAAATTAACCTTGAAATTCATGGAAACTTGGCTAAAGTTGAAGGAACTAGGGCTTGGGATTTTGAGATGTTTAAATTGGGATTTAAAGGATCACTTGAGCTCATATTTGAAAGTTTTTGGTATGTATAGACTTGTGACAAGATAAGGAACATGTTGATGTAAAAATGCCTGAGTTTCGATAAGTAGGCCCGGGGCTCGTGTTTTGAAAATTTCGGGATTTTTTATTTTTTGATTATTTTCGATTGGGTTTTGTTCCCTTAGCGTATTGTGACGTGTTCATTGTGGGTTTAATCAGATTCGACGTGAGAGTAGGCTGATTTGAAGGCAAGGGCATAGCCAGCTAGAGTGTTGGCCGGCTTGAGGTGGGTAGTGATTGTAAATGATGTCCTGAGGGTTTGAAACCCTGGATTGCACAACGTAGTGCTACATTGAGGTGAAACATGCACTTACTGACGAGCGCGAGGTCATTTACTATTGGGGATTGTGACTTGGTCCATCTCGATTGATGTTTTTACCGCGTATTTGATTGAGACTTATTTGTTATCATCATGATTTGGGCTTATTGCTATATTTGGGCTTTGTTCCAACTATTTGAATCGTACGTGGTCTTTTATTACTGTTTCCTTACTATTTTGACATATTACTTGAACTCACTCCTATTGATTAATACTATTTTACAAACTTAGCCACTTTTACTTGAATTTTGAGACTCAAATGATATTTCCAATATTGTTTGGGCTGAGCACTACCGTTTTACTGATGTCCGAGGGACTTGTGATAATCTATGGACTAAGTGAGCCCGAGGGCTATATGTGAGGATATACTGAGTGATATGAGCCCGGGGACCTGAGCTCTTTTATATGTCACATGGTGGCTTGAGTGATTTGAGGCCGAGTGCCGAGTGATGATGCCACGAGGTGGCCTGATATAGCACTTGGGACGTAAGGAGGCCCTTCGGATTCTGTACACCCACAGTTAGCGCGGGTACCTATATGATTTGAGAGTGAGCCCGAGGGGCTGATACTATGCTGAGTGACTGATACTAAGCCCGAGGGGTTGATACTGTTCTGATCGATTGATACTGAGCCCGAGGGGCAGATTTCTACTTGTTGTTTCACCTGACTTACATGCTTTTTAAAAGAGATTTCATTTGATTATTCACGGGTTTTGTCGCTTTACGCGAATTACTGCCTGATATAAATTTGCTTTGTGCCTTTATGTGTTTTCATGCTTTCAATCATTATTTATAATTATTACTCACTGGATCGGAGTACTCACATTATTTCATGTACCGTGTGTGCAGATTCAGGCATAGCAGAGTCCGCTCCTAAGCGCTGATCCTTCCAGACCAAGCAGTGATTTGGAGTTACGAGGTAGTTGTTGATGTCCACAGCCCCGTGTCTCCCATATCCTCTATTATTTATGTTTTCCTTCAGACTATTATATCAAACTTCATGCGTTTTAATTTGTAAACTTATAACAAATTCTGTAGCAGCTCATGACTTGTGACACCCCGGTTTGGGCTATGTCGGGATGGTTTTCCTTTGTTGTTATCACTATTTTCCGCAATTTGGCTATCTTAAATCATGCTTTAGATTTGCTTGTGTTAATTAATTATTAGAAAGAGGTGTTTTGTTCCTTTTGGTTGGCCTTATCTTCACGAGAAGCGGTATCACGATCGAGTCCGAAAATTAATCGTAACAATAATTGACGAGGTTTAAATAAATAAGAGACCTTTTTTCCCTTCAATTTAGCGCGTTATACCAAAATGTGTTGGGTACGAATTTTTGTGCTACAATAAGCCTACTTATTATTATTCTAAACCAAGATTTATTGTGAATTTTAAATTTGAATATGAGGAAACAAAAATACACAAACATAAAGAAAAAGCAAGTTGATGAAATAGTGGTAACTTTTTTAGTTTCTTTTGCCTCAACTTAAGTTTAAGATTAGACGGTTAACTCGAAAATACAATATTCTCCGGTGCATAATAATTGATCAATGTATTTTGGACACATTTATTAAGAAATTATTAAATACTAGAGTAAAATAGTTAGTACGATTAAACAATCCTTCATTAATTGTTACATCATATTTATAGTAGCACTTACTTTTCTTCTCAAATATGAGGAATAAATAACTTTTTAGGAATACGTACATACGAATAAATTTTGAAAAAACAAATTAAATTTTTTCTTGATTATATAAATTGACACTTATTTTGGATCAAATAAAAAAAAAATTGGAGAATAATCTTCATTGAATAAAGATGCATATATATTTTTCATCTTTAATAGTATATATTATTTTAAATAATCATGTATGATTAAGGAAATTATTTTTGTAATAAAGTATTGGGCTCCGCTGGTTACCTAAGAACTACCAAGAAAGGAAACATCACACGTGGCTGGTTTTAAGCGTAATCTCTCAGTTTCCTTTTCCATCAATCTCTCAAATCTTTATTCCCAAAATCCAAGTACGCACATTGTACATTGTTCCTGTCACCATTCCTCTGTTTCTGTTTGTGTGTGTGGTTTGGAAGTATGAGTTTGGCAGCGAAAACAGTATGCGTAACAGGAGCTTCAGGTTACATAGCCTCATGGCTCGTCAAATTCTTGCTCCAGCGTGGTTATACTGTTAAGGCCTCCGTTCGTGACCCAAGTTTGTCCCCCTTTCTCTCTATAATCAAACGATTCACTTTTTTTATTTGTTCATTTTGATTTACAAATGGGGAACATGGATTTGTGATTTTTGATTTGATTAATGATAAAATTGGGAGGAAAATGTGGGTTTGTTTGCCATGCAATTGATTCGTTTGTTGTTATGATCGTTTGGGCTGTTGCGGTATGGAATTTCAGGTTTTAAAAGATCATTATTATTTTGACATCTGAGGATTGTTTGTTGAATTGTGTGAACCGTTTCATCTAAAAGTTTTACAAACTATTAGAGAGAGGGATACACTTTTGTTTATTCATCTATTTTAATTTACGTGCCGGGCCCTAATTTTTGTCTTGGGCCATAGTTGTGAAATGAGAAATTTTCCCTTTTTTGTTTTTTTATAATTAATGATGGGTGGCAATTAGACTCGAACGTAGGATCTCTACATGTGTGGATATCACATTGAATTGTATGAACTGCTTGACCCAAAAAGTTTAAACTAGTAGAGAGGAATACACTTTTATTTGTTTCTCTTAATTCACGTGGGGCCTGATTTCTTTTCTTGGACCAAACATGTGAATTTATAATGAGAAATTTTTCTTTCTTATATTTTTATTAATAATGGGTGACTTTTAGACTTGAATTTAGGACCTTTACCTAGGTTTGGTATGTAGAATTTTGAATTGTATGGCCACCTTGATCTAAAAAGTAAGCTTTTAGAGAGGGGACACTTCTATTTATTTGTCTAAGGCCTGAAGTATCTTGTTGGGTGTTTTGATTTCATTTCATTTAGCTTCTAATCTAGTTAATAGGATAGATCGATAGAAGGCATTGGGTATGGATACTAATGAGTTACATATAAATGATCTTTTAATTATGGTGCCCCTGGGCTTTGGTTCAGTGGTAAGAGCACAACACATGTTGCGTGTGTTAGGCATACGTCACATGGTTTGAATCTTTCCAAGACAAAAGCACGGTGTTTAAGTGAAGATGGGGAGAGGGGATGGCCCATTATCCACCGCATTTTGAACCATGCACCACTGACCCTTGGGGATTTCTTTGTCATCACCCACAAAAGGAAAAAAAAATGATAATGCGATTATGGTAAGATAGTTTTTCAATTTGACATAAAAGTGATTTTTGGATTATGGTAGCCTAAATTTTCCTTTTAAAGCCACTCATGTATTCATTTTCATGGAAGATGAGGGAAAAGGGAAAATCTACCTGGTTGGGCAGAAAACACAAAATCTTTTGCTGAAGTTCTCTTTAAATTAGTTAAATTAGTAAGTAGTTGGTGTACAAAAGACATAAAGTTTGAGTAAGAAGTGGTTGATTAATGTGTCTAGATTATTTGATTGCTCTCTGCACCTTCCCGCTTCTTCTCCATTTTAAGCCGCCTAATATTACTCCTCCACGACCACTATAATGAGCCACTGACACATTATACCTTTAGACACTGGTACATATGTTTTTTGATTCAATGCTCACTTTACACCAAATCCTATGTCATCCATGACCTTTTGGCCACTTTCTTTCATTATGAGAATTTGTCTTTATTTTTAGTTAGTGTCTGATGAACCTGGAGAACATAACTTATGAACACTTGGCCAGGTCCTTAGTCGACCAATGTAGTGGAAAATGTGTTAATTAGTATTCTCCATTACAAGTGCATTCTGAGAATTTAAATTTTTTCCACTAATCCTTTTGCTTCTTCTTCCACCTTCACCCTCCCCTTGTCTTCTTTTTTTTTGCTTATTCTCCCAGCCCCCCCCCCCCTTTGTTTAGAGATTTCTTTGAGAATTCAAGCTCTGGGACTTGATTACTTGATTGATTAATATGGTACATCTCTAGACAAAACCAACCTGCAAGCAGTTAGAGAGTAATTTCTGTCAATCAATTAGCCAGAGCCCACTCTCGATCTAGTCGGTATGGTGCATTTGCAGATCCTTTTCTTCAAATTTACTACTAAGATTGATCTTGTTTGGTAAAGAAAAGATTAATAAGGTTGATCTTGTTTCGCTTATCACAGGGACTTAAAATTTCAGCTCTCTTGATTTAAGATCAAACTACTAAAAAAATTAGATATTTCATTTTTTACCTGTGTTATTAGGTCATATTTACTGCTTATATCTGTTCCATCCATTGTGATTTCTTATTGCTTCTTGCCAGACGATCCCAAGAAAACACAGCATTTGCTTTCCCTTGGTGGGGCCAAAGAGAGGCTTCACTTGTTTAAAGCAAACCTGTTAGAAGAAGGTTCCTTTGATGCTGTGGTTGATGGATGTGAAGGTGTATTCCATACGGCATCTCCTTTTTACTACTCTGTTACAGACCCACAGGTCCTTTCCCATTCTCGTAAATTTGATATTGAAAATGCTTATCCTTCATTCTGGGTAGTGCTGAGAAAAGCCCAAGCTATAATGGTGTTAAACTGCTCTCCAGAAATCAATAGAAGTATGGAAATCACTAAATCAGCATCTTAATTATGTTAATATCAAGTTAGCTTTAGTCATAACAGATGCATTTGAAAGGAGACAGATGCTATGCTGATGAACCATAACGTGTGTACTGTTTCATTGAATGAGATACTATATAATTTGCATTCCCATTTTCTCTGCTCCCGGTTCCTTTTTTATTTGTTCGCTCCTATTCATATTTCTCTCTCTTTTTCCCATTGAAGTTTCGCTCTCTTTTCTTCTCTTCTTTCAAGCTCCTTTGTAGCTTGGCCTTTTAGTAAATAAATCTAACTAGATGATTCGTGTCAAAAGTAGACTGCCATATCAAACTCTAACAGTTTAATTTCAAGAAATGCTTTCCATTGGAAAAACGGTTAGCTTAAGCTAGATGATTTCTTCCCATCTGCCTAAGCCTTAAGTCTTAAGTGTTAGGGGCAGAGTTACTTGGTACTTTTGCTAGTGAGAGGTAGTAGATATCGGGTGAAATTGTTGAGGTGCATGCATGCTGGCTCGAATACCACCATTGTTAAAAAAAAAGGAGAGAAAGAAATCATTCATCATTATTACTTGTCCCCAAATGTCAGTTAAGTTACCTTTAACCACCTACTAGACTGAAACTCTCACATATATATGATACCTAATAAAAATGGTGATTGACTGGTTTGAATCATGTTAGTAAGATAACAAATTCTCCTTGATCTATCTCTAGAACTTTCTCTGCTTTGGATCATTTCTAGTGGCTATAAAACTACACACTTATGGCTGGTCGAGGAAAGTTCACTATAGTAAGTAGTAGGGGTTGAAAATAGGCAGGTTAGGCTGAATTTGGCATGTTAAATTGACCAAATCAATAGATGATCCTCTCAAAGTATATTCTGGTGTGAGCTGGGTTGGATCAAGATGGGCTAAACAATGAGTCATAATCCGACATGCCACTTGACCCATCTTTTGTACATCTTGAAACTTAATTTTCATCTAATATAGAAGTTACAAATGAAGTGTGTGTTATCATAACTCGCTTTGCATGCATGGAATGACATGACAGAACTTGTAATATCTAATTCGGACACGTGAAATATTTAGAAATTATAACGGTATAATAAGAAACATAATTACTTCACTAAAAAGTGGCGAATCCAATGCATTTTTTCTTTTGGAATTTGGATCCAAGTTTTGTCTTTGAGATTGTTTATACAAAAATGAAATGACAATTTTTTAGTGTTCCGGAAAAAGACTATTTGTAGGCGACTGGCCAACTTATAGATATTGCACAAATCTGATGTTTAAAAATTCCATAATGTACTTCAAATGTTGGAACTTTATCTCTTCAATTAGGTTCAATTCAAGTGGATACTTATGCTAGGTGACCTAACTTAGCCAGAGTGGGTGTCAAAACTCTCTGAGAGAATTATCAGATTATAGTGTGCAACTCTTGAAATACATATTTCTCCTTTCAGTGTAATTGTTGTGTAAGTATGAAGCTTAAGAATATTTTAATGTTATTATGGAACTTTTGTTATAGACCTCTACTAGTTGATGGTAGAATTGTTCACATTTGGTAGTTTCAGATAAGATTAGTCATGCTTTCTAGAAAATGAAATGTGTATGATGCAATATTTTATTATGAAACTGACCTAGCCAACTTGCTTTCTATGGTACTTAGAGGTTGTTTGGTTCAATTGTGGAATAGTCTTGGATATCCCATGGGATTAGCTATATATGGGATAGCTAATACCATCATTTTGGTATAAAATTTATACTAGTATTAGCTAATACTCATAACCAAACATGGGATAAATACAATCTCGGGATAGTATCCTTATCGTGGTAACCAAACGACCCCTTAAAGTAAATTAGCTTGTACGGCCTTCTAGTGATGGTTTGATTGCAATTCAACCCTAGATTTGCCCATATTTCAGGCCGAGTTACTTGATCCTGCTGTCAAGGGGACACTCAATCTTCTTGGTTCATGTGCCAAAGCACCATCAGTAAAACGAGTGGTTTTAACATCTTCCATAGCTGCAGTTGCTTATAGTGGTCAGCCTCGGACACCTGAGGTTGTGGTTGATGAAAGCTGGTGGACCAGTCCAGATTATTGCAGAGAAAAGCAGGTGTGCTTTTAGATCTTTCTTCTTCGTTTTGAGCACATTCACGGACAAATAGTGTGCTAATGTTGTGTAACTATTCTTTCTTGTGTGTATATGGAAGGTTAGGGACTTATAAATGTTTTAAATTGCAGCAGAGGCGTTGCCTAAAAAGTTTATAAACACAATATATGGGCTACCTAGATTTGTGATGAACTACATGCACTTTGCCTAAAGTTACTTTTACGATAGGCTGGTACTAAGATTGACCAGGCGCATCATAACGGTGTGCATTTCTCTCGTTTTAATCTCAACAAGAAATCATTAACCATGACAAGGCAATCAGTTTAAAGAATTTCTTAGTGTTTTTATGCGCGGCACTTAATTCTGATTAATGTCACAAGTTGCTATATTTGAAGTTATTATGCCAATTGAAGTTTCTGACAAGTTCTTACTTTTAGGTGTTCATCCAAGCACTTCTCTAGTTGATATAGAATTAGAAAGACCTGTTTTTTGGACACATGTGCTTTAAGCTGTGCTATTTTTGTGACTTTTTAATTATAAAGAATCATCTCATGTTATATTATCTTTTTTATTTGTGATGTATCAAGTGTGGTGAGTACATAGTTTTGGTTGGTTTGTTTTGATTGAAATCTTTGATATTAGTTGCAATGAGTCTTGTAAGTGACCTCCTTTTTCTTTGCATGTTTAAATAAAGCAGTCACATTTTCTGAAGATCTCTGGTTTTCTGTCTCCGGGCTTCCTTAGAAAAAAAGTTCAAGCACAATATATGAGTAATGTCATTACTCTTGGCAACTTCAGACTTTCCACCATCTCTCTCTCTCTCTCTCTCTCTCTCTCTCTCTCTCTCTCTCTCTGGAATTGTAGACTCTCCACTATTTTGACTCCCCCCCCCCAAGACCCCGGGGTCTGGATTTTTAATCTATGACATTTTTCTTTTCTCCTGTTTGTTTTTAGCTCTGGTATGTTCTCTCAAAGACATTGGCCGAGGATGCTGCATGGAAGTTTGTGAAAGAGAAAGGCATTGATATGGTTGCAATAAACCCTGCTATGGTTATTGGTCCTTTGTTACAGCCTACACTTAATACCAGTTCTGGTGCAGTCTTGAACTTGGTAAATGGTATGTTTTTAAACTTAAGTTCGTGAAATCTTTACCTTTTAGCTTATGCTAAGTACCTTTATCATTCTGGTGAAGTAACATGGACATGACTGTTAAATCTAACAAATAGAAATATCTAAGGCCGCGCGGCAGGCTAAGACCAAGGCTGTGTGCAATGCCAAGGCAAAACACAAAATTCTGTCATCTTTTTCTTTACGGTCAACCTAATTAGACCTATTCGACTACTTTAACAAAACTAGATTGATCTTCCTCCTAGTATGAATATGACAAGATTGTATACGGGAGTTCTTTTTCCCATTATTAATAAAATTACTTACCTTATAAAAAATGAATATGACAAGAATCTCACCTCTGTCCTATGGCTTAAAATAATGGGATTGTTGTCTTGTTGAGAGCAATTCGTCCAAAATACTGGTTTGCCTTTTTATCATTTTGCTCTTGTTGGGTGTTGTCCGATTGCTTTGGCTGGAATTTGAAGGATTCGAGGCTGACAGGCTAGGTGGTGTGGCTATGGTAAGTACAATTATTGCAATAGACAATGCTGGGGGGTTGTGCTTATTAAACTAGGGTGAATTCTCTTGTATATTTCAAACAAAATGGGAGATCAGTTTAGTTTTTGTAAGCTAGAGAGGACTTTATAGTAATATACCCTTATAAGTTTAAATATCAATCAAAGGCTAAACAGAAGAATTGAGGCAAACAATATTAGTCTTGAAAATGTAATTTTATTGTTGGTAACAATTACTTTTTCTAATTTTTTCCCCTTATGATATTGCAATCTGTTTATTCATTAAATATGTTTTACCATCCCTTTCCTCATTTTGAATCTTTATTTTTCCATGTTATATAGGTGCCGAGACATACCCAAATTCTACCTTTGGGTGGGTTAACGTCAAAGATGTCGCAAATGCACATATTCTCGCGTTTGAGAATCCTTCAGCTAATGGAAGATATTTAATGGTTGAGAGAGTTGCCCACTACTCTGATATACTGAAGATATTACGTGATCTTTACCCTACTATGCGACTTCCTGAAAAGTAAGTACTCATAAAAAAAATAAGTTCGTTTTTGCTTGAGCTTTGATCACACAAACTTTCTATGTCGTTAGATGAATATGACATGAAGATTGATTCGTGATCACTTTATGTGAGAGAGAGAGAGAGAGAGAGAGAGAGAGAGAGAGAGAGAGAGAGAGAGACAATCAAGCTTTTGAAATAGCATGAAACTATTAAGCTTTGCATTGAAATTGCTTTTTAACTACATTTCTTGAAATAACCTCTGTAGGTGTGCTGACGACAATCCGTTGATGCAAAACTATCAAGTATCAAAGGAAAGGGCGAAAAGTTTGGGTGTCGAATTCACTCCTCTCGAAGAAAGCATCAAAGAAACTGTTGAAAGTTTGAAGGAAAAAAGGTTTTTCGGTGGCTCATCGGCTATGTGAGCGTTTCTCAAATCTTTTCTGGAAAGTCAGGAAGTCTTGAAAAACTTATATTTTTACAAAAACTATAGCCAGAACAATTTTTCTTCTTTTTATTTTTGGGCTAATTTAGAATTGAGGTTTCAGAGTCTGTGCCCCTTAATAAATTTTGATCAAACTTGGTTGAAATTTTTTGTGAATTTCTATAGCTGCATAGATTGCTTAACAAAGCTGTTAATGCAAAGCGTTGATATATATATGTAAGCTCTTATCGAGTTTTAAGATTTAGCCACTGTCTTGGTGCAACAAGCTCTTTCTATACCATGAGCAGAACATTAGAGATGCACAACAGAGCGGACCTTGCCTAATGACCGATGATCCCAACTTGTTTGAGACTGAGGTGTAATTGGTGTTGTCAGAACATAAAGGATAGTGTATGGTATAAAACGTGTTTTTCCTTTTTTGGCGAAGATAAGGGACATTCTTAAGTGGTAGTTTGGAAAAAACATGAATCTTGGCATTCTGGATTTGATAGATTTTGTAACTTGGATATGGCAGTTACATCAGAAATTTGAAGCACTGAATAGTCTAATTCCAAAGTATTATTAAACAATAGGTATTAGAGTTTTATCCCCCGTTTGGTCTAAAGGTTGCATCAGGTTAATGCCCGGAAAGTCTTCAAGTGTAGTCGAACAATAAAAAAGTCAACACGATCCTCCAAGAGGATTCTATATATATATATATATATATATAATTTTACCTAGATATAAAATTTTACCTAGCTACAATAAATTTTCAGGTAAAAGGGTATTAAATTGACATCTCTTGGACAAAGGTTGCTTCGCCACTGATCACAGTGATAGTGCCCTTTAGAAGTGAGAGATTGGAACCATAGACGAATCTTGAATTTGCATGTGGACGGTGCTATAATTTAGAGTTTCTTTAGAACAACTGTTTGATTCACTTTTTAGCTTATTCAGGCAATCCAATAGGCATTTTTATTTGTAGATATGAAAAAAAAAAATTATAATCTCTTTCTCAGATTTTACTTGTGGAATTTCACTGGAGAAGTTGTTGTTATATGAAAATTACATCTCAAACATCAAGAAGCAAATATAATTAATATTTTAAATAAGAAATTACACCTTTATTATTAACAATACAAGTAAAATCAATATTTTCACTTGGGAACTACATTTGTTTTTTTGCTAAAAGTAAATCTACACAAGTAAACTAACATCTTGAATAAGGTTTCCACCAATCAAAATAAGAAAACAATCTTCAATAGATAAATTATACCCCATAAGCAAATGCAAAATTAGATAAACTACAAGATCCCAAAAACTAAAATCATAAATCTCATATTTTTCTAGGCAATGCTTGCGAAATATTTATCATGATTTAATAGTAAAGAAATTTAAATTGTATTTAACAATCATTGAATAACTATGTTATACTAATAAATAAAAAAAATAAATTACAAATATTAAATTTGGTTATCCGAAATTCCTATCAAAACCAAAAATTTTGATTTTGAAAGAGAAAAAACTAAATGATTTGAGATCAAAAGAAATGTTTATTTTATGGTATCTTTTTAATTTTGGAGGCTCTTTTTTGAGTTTTCTTACTAAAGATCACACAAAATAATAGAATAGAGGGAGTAATAAATGAAAAATAGGAAATTGGGAGGTAGCCAAAAAAAATGATTGGGACAAAGAAAATAAAAAGCACAACTAAAAGGGAAAGTCAAACAAGGTTCAAGATAAATTTGAACTTGTATTTTACATACAAGAAAAGCTTTTAAAAAGATCTACCAACAATGTCACCTTTGTTTGGTTTGCGACTAGGGTTGGCAGGATCAAATATAACATAGTTTAAGAAAATCTCTACATAAATATATGATAATTTTACCAGTCTAGTGGGTGTCATACCACCGATTTGCGCCTGATTAGAACGACCAAAATCTGACCTATCAAAGAGCACCTTGTTATTATGTTAAAATAAGCTTTGAGCGTAACTCACACCCTAAAAGCTAGCTCGAAGAGATGAGGACTGTCCAAGCCTTATAAGGAAACCAGGTATCTCATTTCGATCCAATGTGGTCATTATCCCCTCCCAAGCCCAGATCCGGACATTCTTTATCTGGGGTTCCACTGTTTATTTTGGAGCGTGCACAATCATAGATGGGGGGGGGGGGGGGTTACATCCACCCTCCCTTTAATTGGTCCCGCGACATTCCACCCCTTCTCCCGGAGCCCACATTGACCACGGACCTAGCTCTAATATAATATTAAAGTAAGCCTTGGGCCTAACGCACACCCCAAAATCTAGCTCAAAGGAAGGAGGATTGCCCAAGCCTTATGAGATCTCTAGTCTCCTTATAAGGATTGGACACTCCTCCATTCGAGCTAGCTTTTGGGGTGTGAGTTAAATCCATGACTTAGAACATATTACACTCCTATTCAATAAAAAGGTGATAATTTTTGACAGGACGGATTTTGGCCGGCGGAGTTGCATGGGCATGGCAGATATGCCAATACTTTCAAGCAGCCATTCACCTGGATGCCGTTATGAGAGACGATCATCATGGCAGCCGGTGCAGGTCGAAGAGTGAAAATGTTTAGCAAGTAGAGGAAAATAATGGTTTTTCTGTCCATAAGTTAGATAATTAGGAAGAAGAAAGATGTGGTAGCTAGCATTTGTTGGTGTTGTTATTAGTGTGAGTTTAAGACCATTTTATGGTCACAAGGGCATCATTAAGGAGAACAATTTTCTTTTACACAGGACATGATAATTCAAGTGAAACAGATTAGGACTATTTTGGTTAGATTCTTTACTTAGTTGAGAAAGGACATGGTTATGCAAAAGGTTAAACCAGAGGCATGCTGTTGCTATTGTAAATTTCCCAAAATTAATGATGAACTGTAAAATGTTCTGGGAACTAATAAAAGATGCTTAAATACAGACCACTTTACTTCCAAATGCCATCGCTTCCATGCTCAACAGCTCTTGTGGAAGACATTCATATTATTTTCGAACATAAAATACATTCTAAGACCTCCCAAATGAAAGAAAGTAGAACTCCAGAACAAGGTTTCGGACAGCTCTTGTGCAAAAGTCATGTCATTAATTTTTCTAAACACAATATATTCTACGAACTCCAAACGAGGTTTACTTCTTATTCCCAGCTATCATACCAGCAATTATCACAGCAGCAACACAAAAGATCGCCAACTTTTTTCGCCAATTTCAGCTCATCTGTTACTGAAATTACCAATTGTGCTGCTTGCCCGCTTGTACTTTTAAGTTTTATCTGCTTCACTATTCACCTCATTCGTGTTAATCTCAGAGTATATGTGAAAAATCCACAAATACTGGAAAACTTTTGACATCTGCTCTTCTCCTTTTCTTTCTTGCTTTGGTTGTCATTCATACTGACTGATGTAAAGAAGATGGAGATCATCGTCTCTCGGTCGCCAGAACCTGCAAAACCTTGAGTCCTATAAATCACCTTTTACATCACTCGACATGATACACAATAATGAACATGTCAAAATCTAATAATGAGATGCCTACCATATAGAGGACACTCGCAATTTCTTCTGCCAGGAATTTTATCTATCCAAAATCTTCATAGGCAGAAAAACTCTTCAACCTTTAGCTAACTTAGGGTCATCCATGGTTATTAATCAACTTTTGCCCAAGCAAACAACCAATGATGGTCCAAGGAAGAAGCTGTACATACAAATCTATACAAATCTATTCAGCTATGAAAGAGCTGATGAACTAAAATTAGTGGTCAAATTTCTATAACTACAATCTAATTAAAATCAAGTGGTTCTTTAGACTAATTAAACATTCTCTTTCAGCATTTCTTCAGTAATGTAGCCTTCTGGTTTATGTTACTCCATAGTAACTCTTTTCCAGTGTACAGTAGCAACAATTAAAGTATGCCACGATGAGCAACAGGGATCAAGTATGTCTACAACTAAACAATGTATTGGATTTGGGGGGGGGGGGGGGGTTCAAGTGCAGATATAAATGAACCAAATTTAACTCACAGTTGATACCACTGGCAGATGAACTGGTGATATTAGTGAGCTTCAATTAATTGCCTGACCTAATCAGTATGTCAAAAGCCAGTCCAAAAACATGTCTTCATGATATGATATATGCACCATCCTACATTTTTGCGGTAACACATTAGTGAAGCTGGAGAGAGAATTCTTGATTACAACTCTCAAATCTTAGATAGCACATACATCATTGAATGTGAATTTGTCTGATATCTTCAGGGATGGCAACAGCCATTCCGACAAATAGATGGGCTGCTTTTTATATTTGCTACTATCATCTGAAGAATAATGAGAAAGACAATTTTTAATTCATGGAAAGAGCAAGAGAATATGACTGGCCTAAATGACTTCGAGCCATACCTGAAGGACGCAGAAGTATTCTGTGAGAAACAAAGGACTGCAACAACCAGAAAAGATTATTAAGGCTAATAAGCTGCTTAAAGTCCAAATATTCAATTTAATCATGATGTCTTCACACTTTCAATCATCTAATTCACACAAACACACACGTCTTAGATACTTAGGACACATTACAAAATACCTGCCACACAGAAGGCATATACTCCCGATACAGTTGAACACTAGCACTACTTCTGATGGTCTTCGAGTCCAAGGTACCCTCAACAGACAACTGTCCTATATTCCTGTTTGAGTAGTTGCAAAATAGAGAATGATAATTGTGAGAAAGAAAAATATTTGTACAATTCAGCAGTTTTAAATCATCAAGAGATCAACTTGTGACAACAATAACCATCAGCTTTCAATTAGATCTGGAGCAACTGAACAGTTCAATAAGCATGGTATGCAGGACTCTTTCCATTACCAATCAAATTACAGTTTACTTGATCAAATTCAAAATATGGTACAGAAACTGGTCCTAAACTGGTACTTTCAAGGTCAGAAGCCACTATTGATGATCAACCATCTGAAGTCTCAATACATATGATGTTACTTATTTAGTTGAAAAATCAGAACACAAACTCTCCAAACCAATGAGCCCAGAACATGAAATTAAAACCAATGCACATTGGCAGACAGACAGTACATATAGGGCTTCTGTTTTTTTTCCACCTATCCTAGGCAGGATAAATTATCATATTATTTTTTTGATTTAGCACCGGGTGTCCGAGTCTCTTCGAGCCCCGACTAATCCCGGGGGTGCACAGGCCCTCGGCATAAATTATCATATTATCAGTTGTTTTATACCCAGATTCTATTAAAATGTAATACAAGATTCGCTTTGGCCAAAAGAAATGTAATGAAACCAACCTAACTTCACATGTTGTATATTTATCCTGTAAACTTGTTGCTTTCGTAGTTAGAACAAGCATCGGATGCACCAAAAGAATCCTCTGGATCTCTTGAACAACACTCTCTGACACGCTTTGTAGGGACAGACTTTTCCTGGTAATAAGACAATTATCTATTGCTAAGAAATTCATAAATTATAATTTAAGAATAAGAAGAGAAAAAGAAAGGTGCAACTTATTCAGGAAGAAAAGGATCACACTGCATATAATGCATACGTGAGAAGTAAAACAATGAGCTTCTCTGTCCTTACTTCACATTATTTTATAAGATAGGAAAATAAATGAAAGAGACACATTCCTCGTTCCCGTCTGCTTGCATTCCCTTTCTCTCCTAAGAACCAAACTTAAGTGTTAACGTATAGAATGCTGGGTGGGAAACATGAACAGATGAAAATAAGCAGAAGGAACTCGTAATCATTAATATAGTGCTAGAAGTATGCACTTGATTTAACAACATGTGAGGCTCCCCATTTCCATGAGAAAAGAAGAAAAAGAAATGACAATTGAACTGGGATTTATTCAACATGATAGAGTTATAAAAAAACAAAAGAACAGACACTTAACTGTAACCTTCATAATAGGAATGGAGTTATACATCTAAAACGCATGCAGTAAAAGTGCTCTTAAGAAACACCATTCTCAAACTGAAAAGACTATCTTTTAAATCTTTTCAGCACTCTCCAAGAGCTGAGGCAGGTTTTGCAAGATATCGTGCATGTGAATTTAGTATAACACAACCAGCATTTTGGTATGACCAAGAACAGGTTCATTTTTTAGATGAATCCAAGAGTATGAAATAGTAAAACAGGCTAATAAACACAAACAGACGTGGTGTCAAAATTAATGCACATGTAAGGGGGGAAAAAAGATCTACAGAGAATAGAATACAAATATTGTCAGCAAGACGATTGCACATTTGCACTTCTTATCCTCTATGTTTGACTGCTGATGGTCACTTTCTAACAAACAAATAGGTAACAGAAAGCGCAGCCCTAAATAACACCACGAAAATGCTACATAGCAGGGTGCTTAAGGGGAGGTACTTGGAGACATAAACTTTCAGGCTTCTCCATTACTCATTCTTTTCGGGGTTCATTCAGATTGCTTCTTTCATTAGTTTTCCCTCTTTTAAATGTAAGATGTCATAGTGGACTCTAACCTGTTAATGCTCCCTGGTGGTATAGATGGTGAAGCACGATCCATCCAATAAAAAGCTCCAATACTGGTCATACAAGAGAAGCAACATATCTCAATAAGGTACAGAATTTTGTTAAACCACTAAGGAGTACAAAAAAAAGGAAAAGACCTAAAGAAGACAAAAGGAGAAGGACCACAGAGAATGTCTGAACTCTGAACACAGATCCGATGATCCAACCAATAACCACCAAATTGATAATATATAGTGTACTAATGTCTGAACACAGATCTGGTGCATTAACAGAGAACAGCTAAACAGATAATTCGTTGCTACTACAGTCCTTTGCAACATACATGTCAAATCTAGTCAAGAAAAAATCTAGTCCAAGTGAAAACAGGAAAAGAACATATTTCCCACTCCTGGGCTCCCTGGTGCACTGCCAATGAAACGGAGAAGGAACTATAAAAATTTACAACTTTCCAATAACAGGGCACCTTTTGATAAATTGGTAATGTCCTTGGACGTTCCCCTGATAAAACTTGAACAAAATGTCATTTTTTTTTTTTTAAATGCTCTAATAAAGGATATTACACTAACTCTCTTTGAACTCTCTAACGACTCTTTCTCCGCCAGTAACCAACCCAGCGCCGGCGACCACCATCCCCAGCAAGTAGGTCTCTTCTCTCTCCTCTCTCTCTCTCTCCCTCTCTCTCTCCCCCCTCTTCTCTTCCTTCTTTTTCTCTTCTTTCTTTTCTTCTCCCTGAGCTGTTCTTTCACCACTGGTGACCAGCAACGGCGACAAACATCACGCCCCTTCTCTCTCCTCTCTCTATCCCTCTCTCTCTCCTTCTCCGAACAGGGCCAGCTGAACCAGGACTATTCCAGCGAGATCCAGCCACGCATCGGTGCGTGAGCAACCATACAGCCAGATTTCCGGCAAGATTTTCCCTCTTTGGTGGTTGCCTCCTCAAATCCACCTAAACCACCCAAGTTCCTGCCAGTTCTGACAGGATACAGTCATTCCAATCAGTTTTCCGATTCTAGTGTTTCCCCCGCCTTTTTGTGTGGTTGGCTTTGTGTTTGTACAGGTTTTCAACGGGACGCAACAAAATTACCCGTCCCGATAAATCTCAGGACAGGCGATAAGGCGACTTTGCGGCGTTGGGAGTGAAGAGCTAAGCAACACCGGCCAGGACGTGCAAGGGGAAGCAACACTTGACCCCGGGCGCACCAAAGCCTACCTTCAGGTTTTTTTTCACCGGGAGTTGGTACCTCCCGCCTCTCGTTTAACTTGTACACCTTTTCCGTACTCTTGTTATCATTTCTTGTGAGGTTTACTCTGTTGCTATCTAGTGTATCCTTTTCGTATCTCCCTTGTGTGCATGGGTGCGACATTATTCTCCATAGTCAGTTGGAGGGATAGTGGCCGCAGCGGGGGATGTAAGTGCAAGGTCATGTCCTCGGGGGGTGGGGGCGGTGGCGGGGGTGAGTAGGGGGGCAGGGAGCGGTTCTGCGGGTAGGGCGGGAGGTAAGGGTGGGAAGAGGGTAGCGGACGCACATAGGTTAAGGATCGGGTCGTGGAACATAGGTACTCTGACGGGTAAGTCCGTTGAGTTGGCGAAGATTCTTCAGAAAAGGAGGATCAACATAGCCTGTGTCCAGGAGACTAGGTGGAAAGGGACGAAGGCGCGAGATGTTGACGAGTTTAAGTTGTGGTACTCTGGGGTCGTGAGGGGCAAGAATGGAGTGGGCATCCTGGTGGATAAGGACCTTAGGGAGTCCGTGGTGGAGGTTAGGCGAGCGAACGATAGGTTGATGTCTATTAAGTTGGTTATCGGGGGTTGCGTCCTCAACGTCATCAGCGCCTACGCACCGCATGCGGGCTTGGATGAGGAGGTCAAGAGGCGTTTTTGGGACGACTTGGATGAGTTGGTGCGCAGTATTCCCCAATCTGAGAAGTTGGTCATTGGAGGGGACTTCAATGGTCATATTGGGGCAGATGCTAGTGGTTATGGTGAGGTGCATGGTGGCTTTGGCCTTGGGGTTAGGAACGGAGGAGGCTCTGCGCTGTTGGAGTTCGCTAGGGCTTCCGAGCTTCTGATTGCTAACTCGACATTTCAGAAGAGGGAGGAGCATTTGGTCACCTTCAAAAGTTCGACGGCGAGGACTCAAATCGATTACCTTCTTCTTAGAAGGAGCGATAGAGGTCCGTGCAGGGACTGCAAGGTTATTCCGGGAGAATCCCTTTCAACCCTTCATAGACTCCTAGTGATGGATGTCGGAATCTGGGTGAAGAAGAAACAGAGGGGTGCTCGGGGCCAACCGCGAATTAGATGGGGTGCTCTGACTAAGGAGAAAGCCCAGGAGCTGGAGAGAAGGTTAGTCGAGGGTGGAGCTTGGAGAAGTGCTGGGGTAGCAGACGCAATGTGGTCAGAGACGGCGAATCTGGTTAGGGAGGCAGCGCGGGATGTACTTGGGGTAACCAAAGGCTATCAAAGGGGACTGGTGGTGGAGTGAAAAGGTCCAAGGTAAAGTGGAAGCATAGAAAGCGGCTTATCTGAAGCTAGTAGAGAGTACAAATGAGGAGGCAAAAAAGGATGTATCGGGAGTGTTATAAGAAGGCAAGGAAGGAGGCGAAATTGGTGGTCAAGGCGGCTAAGACCACGACGTTTGGGCATCTATAGGAGGAACTCAGGAGAAAAAACGGAGACAAGAAGTTGTACCGGTCGGCCAAGGTGAGAGAGAGGAAGGGTCGTGACTTGGACCAGGTGAAGTGTATTAAAGACGGGACAACAAAGTATTGATGGATGAGGCATATATTAAACGTAGATGGCAGACGTACTTCCATAGACTGTTGAACGAGGAGGGGGACAGAAGTATTGTGCTAGTTGAGTTGGAGCTCTCCTAGAGTCGGTGGGATTTTGGGTATTGTATGCGTATTAAAGTGGAGGAGGTGGAAGGGGCGATGCACAAGATGAGTAGGGCCAAAGCGACGGGGCCAGGCGAAATCTAGTGGAGTTTTGGAAGAACACGGGTCGAGCAAGCTTTGAGTGGCTCACTAGGTTGTTTAATGTCATTTTTATGTCCAAAAGGATGCCAGAGGAGTGGAGGTGGAGTACAGTGGTGCCCTTATATAAGAACAAAGGGGATATTCAGTGTTGCGACAACTATAGGGGCATCAAATTAATAAGCCACACCATAAAGGTCTGGGAGCGGGTGATCGAGGCCAGGGTGAGGGAGTCGACATCTATTTCCGTGAACCAGTTCGGTTTCATGCCGGGTCGGACAACTTCCCTATCCTAGGGTAGCGGTAAGGTCTGCGTACATACTACCCTCCCCAAACCCTACTAAGTGGGATTATGCTAGGTTGTTGTTGTCTCAATTATTCATGTAAGTTTACTTACCGCTGTCCGAAAGCCTACATCAAAGCGAACAAGGACATGTACGATGGAGCGAAGTCTAGGGTTAGGACGGTGGGTGACGGCTCAGACCATTTCCCGGCGGTTACGGGGCTTCATCAAGGATCCGCGCTTAGCCCCTCTTGTTTGCCTTGGTGACGGATGCTTTGACGCGGCATATTCAGGGGGATGTTCCTCGGTGTACGCTATTTGCCGATGACATAGTCCTGGCAGACGCAGACGAGGGCTCGCGTTAACCAGCAGGCTAGAGGAACGGAGACGTACCTCGAGTCGGCGGGGTTTAAACCAAGCGAGTTCAAGACCGAATATCCGGAGCAGCAACTTCAGCACCGAGTCGAGCGGTCGGGAGGAGCGCGACGATCGGATCTCGGTGCCACAGCCAAGCAGGATAAGCTTCAGACACCTCGGACCGGCGATCCGCGGGGACGGAGAGACAGACGGGATGTCACTCACCGTATACGGCGGGGCGGTCGGAGCTGGAGGCTTGCATCGCAGTCTCGCGCGATAAGAAAGCTGCCGCGTAAACTCGAGCGGAAGTTTTATGTAGTCGCGGCTGGACCCGCCACGTCGTACGGGACTCGGACCGTCGGTCGGCAGAGAAATCTCACGTTCGCAGGACGACGGCGGCGGAGACGAGGATGCTTGGCGGACGTGCGGCTCACCGGGTTAGACAAGATTAGGAACGAAGCTATTCGGGAGAAGGTGGGCGGCCCCAGTGGATGAGAAGACGCGAGAGGCGAGACTTCGGTGGTTCGGGCACGTGCGGAGGAGAAGCCCTCGACGCCCGGCGAGGAGTCGTGAGCCGGCCAGCGCTGGCCCGCGCGAGGCGAGGCGGCAGTGAGGCCCAAGAGATACCGGGGAGAGGTAATTGGACAGACACGGCCGGGACGCGGATTTCCGAGACATAACCCTCGACAGGAAAGTCCGGAGGTTCTAGTATCGTGGTTGTAGGATAGGGTTTCTAGATTTTTCATAATCCTTTCCCGGGGGTGAGGCGTGGTAGGCCGCCCATAGACGATTAGTTTGTATTCTCGTTTGGTAGTCATTTCCGGTAGTTATCGTTTTGATATCATCGTGCCTGTTTCTTTATTGTACATATGCATCTTATGTTTAGATAATTTTTACGAGGTGTATGCTGGAGTAACTAATGTGGTTTTTGTTTTTTGTTTTTGTTTGCCTTTTTTTCCACGCGCCGAGTGTCGATCGGAAACGCTCTCTCCGCCCTCTCGTGCAGAGTAAGGCACGTTCACATATTACCCTCCCCAGACCCCACCCTGTGGGAATATACTGGGTTGTTGTTGTTGTTGTTGTTGTTATCTTACTAGAGGTTTCTATCAGCATATCATAGGATTGGTTGTTTTAACGATGGGTGGAGACTCAGACCACTTCCCGGTGGATATGAGGCTTCATCAAGGATCAGCCCTTAGCCCTTTTTTATTTGCCTTGGTGATGGATGCACTGACACGCCATATTCAAGGGGATGTGCCTTGGTGTATGCTATTTGCTGATGACATAGTCCTGATAGACGAGACGAGGGTCGGCATTAACGAGAGGTTGGAGGTCTGGAGACAGACCCTCGAGTCTAAGGGTTTCAAACTGAGCAGGTTTAAGACAGAATACCTGGAGTGCAAGTTTAGCGCCGAGTCGAGCGAAGTAGGCAGGAATGTGAAGCTTGGAGCCCAGGTCGGTGATCCAGGCAGACGGAGAGATCGACGTGGATGTTACCCACCGTATGGGGGTGATCGAAATGGAGGCTTGCATCAGGAGTCTTGTGTGACAAGAAAGTACCACCGAAATTCAAGAGGAAGTTTTATAGAGTTGTGGTTAGACCTGCCATGTTGTATGGGGCGGAGTGCTAGCCGGTTAAGAACTCTCATGTTAAGAGAGTGAAGGTTGCGGAGATGAGGATGCTCAGGTGGATGTGCGGGCACACCAGATTAGATAAGATTAAGAATGAAGTTATTCGGGAGAAGGTTGGGGTGGCCCCAGTGGATGAGTAGATGCGGGAAGGGAGGCTCAGGTGGTTTGGGCATGTGCGGAGGAGAAGTCTTGATGCCCCGGTAAGGAGTTGTGAGCGGCTGGCGGTGGTTGGAACGGGGCGAGGCAGAGAGAGGCCTAAGAAGTATCGGGGAGAGGTGATTAGGCAGGATATGGCAATAATGCAGATTTCCGAGGACATGGCCCTTGATAGGAAAGTCTGGAGGTCTAGAATTAGGGTTGTAGGATAGGGGCTTCTAGAGCTTTTCGTACTTCTTTCCTGAGGCTATGTGTGGTTTGGTAGGGCCCTCTATAGATGTCTTGCGTTTTGTATCGTGCTCTCTATAGTAGTTACTGGTAGGTGTTATTGCATGCCTTTTAATTTACGATTTTATGTGTAGTTATCTGTTTATACATTTTCTGCTGGCACTAATGCTCTTTTGTTTTTCCTTTTCTTTTTCTCTTCTTTCTCTTCCCTTTCACTTGAGTCGAGGGTCAATTGGAAACAGCCTCTCTGCCCTTTCGGGTAGGGGTAAGGCTTGTGTACGTATTACCCTCCCCATACCCCACTTTGTGGGAATACACTGGATAGTTGTTGTATCTTACTAGAGGTTTCTATCAGCATATCATAGGATTGGTTGTTTTAACATGGCCACATGAAGAAATTGTCAAAATGCATAAAACAAAGATAAGTCAGGATTTATGACTCGTATCAAAGGTTGAGAATTATGTACTACAAGGAGATGTTTGATTTATGCCATAAACTTATCCTAAGAATAATTTATATTTTAAGTTGATCTGCAAATGTTTCATGCATAAACAAGGACAAACTTGACCCTTTTAAGCCAAATTCTGGATGTTATCATTGTTTAGATACCTTTCCTTCTTTGCTATAACTGTTATGTATTCTTCATCTTATCATGGAGATTTAACACATCTTCATCAATTTCTGAACATGTTCATACAAATGCTTTCATGTCGGTGGAATCCACTTGCTACAGAGGTCAATGTAAGACCCTTACCGCAAATGATAATCCTGTTTATAGTAATCAACCATTAAAACGTCACGTGTTTCTCTTTATTATTTGTATGAAACTAAAACACCAGAGCTAACATCACAGAGAAGAGATCATAAGAAGAAACCTGTCAATCATAAGCAAACAAACACCAGTACCATGTGCCTCTTTTTCCTTTTGAAGTTGGAAATGCATCGTCTGCAATGAAATGAGATTGAAAGAACAAGCGACATGTTTGTATGAATTGTACTTTTTATATTCAAAGATAAAGAAAGTATCTCACTTACTTAGCCAATCAAAAAGAAAGCTATGTAGAAATCTACAGAATGATAGAATAAATTAACAGCATATATTCACAGAGGAAAGTGTTGAATCTTGTGATCAGCTCGTCTAAACGTTGAAAATGTTAAAGAGAACACACTTTTATCTACTTTAATTATATTTTCAACACGCCTCCTCATTGTGGGCCTGATTCTTTTTTTCCATGAGTCAAGCACGTCGACATTCTTTTTTTTATAGTAGATGGCGGTGAGACTTGAAATCAGGACTTCTGTTGACCTTTGTCTAACTCTCCTAAAGAGTTTTAAAGAAAGGACCTTGAACCTAACGCAGCTCCAAAATTAGGTTATGACGTGAGGATTGTCAAAACCACGTAAAAAGACTACATTTCATATTCTTAACCAATCTGGACACTCTAACACCTCTTTGCAAGACAAAGATTGGAAATCTGAAATGTGAATAACGTAAGAACAAGTCTTAACATTGAGAAAAACAACAAGGATGAATGCGTACAATGTTACATTGTGCGACTAACAACAACCGTTACGCCCCAATCCCAAATCAAGTTAAGATCGACTATATGACTCATCATTGTCCATATTGCACTATCTAAAACCGTCACAGCCCAAAAGCATAAAAACTTGGTTTCTCAATCACTAGAATTTCTCTATATTTTCTACTAGCATATAAATTTCTAACGAGACCTCCTCGCAGATACTGGACCTAAGTAAACTTATTAACATGATAAAAATATAATCTTAACCAATAGTATCACCTATAGAGAATTTTTTCCTTTGCATCCTATTGTTTGCTAGGTATGCATAGATTCCAAGAGCCTGTAGGTCTGTTGAGACAGCTTCATTCCACATATGGTTTTAGCTCAACTTCATTCTATTTAACACATTCACTCAGCATGGTTTCACACCTATGGACCGTAGTATCCGGAGATCGGTGTAGGACATGACCGGCCTTATCAAGTGAGCTTCGTCTAGAATAAGGACATCTTTTATCAGTAAAATCTAAGACAAGGACATTTATCATTCTTAGATAAAAACAGTTCAGAATTGGACAATAAGCGGAATGGGGCACAAATTTCCAAATTGTATACCAGTATATTTTAACAAAAGAATGTCAACGTAGAACCATATCAATCTCTTTCAATCATAGAGCCTCACTTTATTTACATTCCTAACTTCAAGAAGATTGTAAATTGTCCACAACGCTGGCAGTAAAATAATTTAACAAAGCATTAGCAAGGTCTAAGGAAAAAAAGCTATCTTAAGAGAACTTCCAGGTAAATTGATAGGAAAGATGACTTATTAAAAAAGAGATAAAGATAGGTAGGAAAAGTTAGAAGCAAAAATAGATAACGCAGATTTTTTTTAATTTGAGAAACAGGTAACAAAATAAAAAGCGGAAATTAAAACCTTAGAACTCATTCTAACTCACCTTAAGAGTGGCAAGAAATTCAGAACTATCATAACAGCGTATGTACAAGAACCTTCTCATGCTAACTGCGAACAATTCTTGGTCATATTCTGAGTGCACATCACGAGAATCATCCACTTTATTTAGCTTGTGGACTACGTCATGGCCTGATTAGACAAATTAAATCAAAGACTACTTGCATCAAATGTATGAGACCTTCAACATATCTTATTACTAGTATTCTAGTAATGAAAGCACAAATCAAAAACTAGTACTTTCTTTTTCATTCTAAAAACAATTACTAGTTTTCTACCCTTTTATCAATATTTGTGTGTGTTGTGTGCGTGTATTCTCCATTTTGTGTGTGGCAAGCCTTGGAGCATCTGCAAAGTTACTCCTTTGGGGACCTGTAGGACATGGATTCGAGGGGTAAAGTAGCATCTTCACAGAAGTGTTTAGAGAAGGTTGCACGTGGTAGAAACATTCTCCCTCTACCCGCACTGTCAGGAAGCATTTTCTGCAGGAGGTAAGTCCCTATTCTGCCTCATTTGCACCTTTCCCCACTAAGCCTCGAGGTAGTCAGTTGAATTGCCCTATGCAGTTTACCACTGAAGACCCTATCAGAATTTTGCACTTCTAAGCTTCTCACCCGTGGACTACTATTTCTACTTTCTAGTTTCTCTTATGAAAACTCTTTAGATGGATACTGGTTATTGGTTAAACGCCAACCCCTACTATCAAGGGAGCATATGGTAGCGCTCAACTCTTTTCACTTTTTTAAGTGATACCTAAATGCTTTATTTTTATTATTTTTCCCGTTGACAAGTCTAATGAAATGTCACCAATGTGCACCAAGGAGATGCAAATTATATTGATACAAGTGATCAGTGTCAAACTAAAAATTAATATCAACTATCTACACATAAAAGGATCTTTTATTTACACCAAAAGTATAAGCAGCAAACAGAGCTGTCGATCTTCCATATGGATCTGTCAATTCCTTCAAACATCCTCCAGTTTCATTCTCTAAATATCATCCAATAGATGCATAACAGTGCAAATTCCGGACTTCCTTGCTTTGCTTCCTTATTCTGCTCAGCCTCCATGTCTCAAGGGCATCAGCAACTCTTAAAGGAGACCGAGTAACTGTGATATACTGAACATGGAATACACCACAATATATAGCTCCAAAAGGACCACAACATGACAAAAAATGAGGAGCAAATGTTTAGTGTCCTTCCCTTCTTTCTTGCACATACACTAACAACTCATCATTATAAAACTCCACTCAAAATTCTGTTTATTTATTGGATTTCACCAAAGCGCCACTACTAATTCTGTGCTACATATACTTTTATCTTGCTTTAGAATCTTCTGTGCAGTTACTGAATGTTTTAACTTTCTTTTTTTCAAGAAATACTAACCTGTAGAACTTAGAGTAAAATAGTTAGTCCTACACCTCGAACATTTGAAATTATAATCAACACACGTTACTCAAGATTGGAATCTGCAAACAATTAGAAGATGCTCCAAAAGCAAACAGGAGTGGCAGCTTAGTTCATGAAATTATACTGCATTTTCCAAATTGGGTTATGCTTCTTCAATAGTTCAATTACAGCATGATGAACTATGTATTTACTTCAGCCAGCTTGTCAAGATCGTAACATCACGGACGGCAATTTCAAAAAATTACCTAATTCTTAAACCCAATATCCAATTACAATGAATTAACTCACAGCACCCATGAGTTCAGTCCTCTCGTCACTCGTGTTAGAGGGGGCTTAGATACAACCTTGATTTATCCCCTCTATTTTTTATTTTTTTTATGTCGGTGGTGTCCGGTCCAACTTGCACCCGCACCTCGACTATCCCACTGGGTATCTGCTAAATCCGACACCAACACAAGTACCAGATAACTCTACGCACCAAAGCTTAAACAACAACTACCCAAGTATAGTCCCACAAAGTGGGGTCTGGGGAGGGTAATATATAGACAGGCCTTACCCCTAACCGAAAGGGTAGAGAAGCTATTTCCAATCGACCCTCGGCTCAGGGAAGGAAAAGAAAAACAAAAATAAAAACAAAAACACAAGAGCATTAGTAACTCCAGCAGAGATCACATAAATAATTATCCAAACAAAAGAACCATAAGAACCATAAATAAAATGGCATGCAATAATATCAAACAGTAACTACCATAAGGGGACACAATCTAATACACAAATCATATATGGAGAGCCCTACCAAACCCCACCCACCCAGGGAAAGGAGTACGAAAAATCCTAGAAACCCCTATCCTACAACCTTGATACTAGACCTCCAGACTTTTCTATCAAGGGCCATGTCCTCGGAAATTCGCATCCTAGCCATGTCCTGCCTAATCACCTCTCCCAAATACCTCTTAGGCCTCCCTTTGCCTCGACTCACGTTGACCACCGCCAGCCGCTCACAACTCCTCACCGAGGCATCAGGGCTTCTCCTCCGCACATGCCCGAACCACTTGAGTCTCGTCTCTCGCATCTTCTCATCCACTGGGGCCACCCCCACCTTCTCCCGAATAAATTCATTCTTAATCTTATCTAACCTGGTGAGCCCGCACATCCACTTGAGCATCCTCATCCCCGCAACCTGCATTCTCTGAACATGAGAGTTCTTCACCTGCCAGCACATCGCCCCATACAACATGGCAGGTCTAACCACAACTCTATAAAACTTCCCCTTGAGTTTCTGTGGCACTTTCTTGTCACACAAGACTCCTGATGCAAGCCTCCACTTCGACCACCCCGCCCCTATACGGCGAATGACGTCCCCGTCTATCTCTCCGTCCCCCTGAATCACCGACACAAGATATCTGAAACTATCCCTCCAGGAATTCTGTCTTAGACCTGCTTAGTTTAGACCTGCTTAGTTTGAAACCCTTAGACTCGAGAGTCTATCTCCATACCTCTAACCTCTCGTTAAGACCGACCCTCGTCTCGTCTATCAAGACTATATCATCAGCAAATAGCATACACCAAGGCACATCCCCTTGAATATGTCAGGTTAGAGCATCCATCACCAAGGCAAACAAGAGAGGGCTAAGCGCAGATCCTTGATGGAGCCCTTAACCACCGGGAAATGGTCTAAGTCGCCACCCACCGTCCTAACCCTAGTCTTAGCTCCATCGTACATGTCCTTGATTACTCTGATGTAGGCTTCCGGCACGCTCTTCGCCTCCAAACACCTCCATAACACCTCCCTACGGACCTTGTCATATGCTTTCTCCAAGTCGATAAACACCATATGCAGGTTCTTAACTTCTTATCCCTAAACTGTTCCACCAATATCCTGACAAGGTGGATAACTTCTGTAGTGGAGCGACCCGGCATGAAACCGAACTAGTTCACGGATATAGATATCATCTCTCTTACCCTCGACTCGACCACCCGCTCCCAAACCTTCATGGTGTGACTTATTAATTTGATACCCCTATAGTTGTTGCAACACTGGATATCCCTTTGTTTTTGTACAAGGGCACCACCGTACTCCACCTTCACTCCTCCGGCATCCTTTTAGTCCTATAGATCACATTGAACAACAACTTGGACAGCCACTCCACTCCTGTTCTACCCATGCATTTCCAAAACTCCACCCGGATTTCGTCTGGCCCGGTCGCACGACCCCTACTCATCTTACGCAGAGCCCCCACGACCTCCTCCACCCTAATGCGCCTGCAGAACCCCAGATCCCTATGGCGCTCTGAGAACCTCAGCTCCCCTAACTCTATGTCTTGATCCTCTTCCTCGTTGAGCAGGTCTCGGAAGTACGCTTGCCACCTCTGCTTGACCCGGGCCTCCCCCCATTCGAACTCTACCATCCTCGTCTTTGATGCACCTAACTTGGTCTAGATCTTGCGCCTTCTTTTCCCTTACTTTAGCTAACCAGAATAACTTCATGTCCTCGCCTTTCTCCCTCAATTCCTCATACATGCGGCCAAACGCCGCATTTTTAGCTTTCGTGACCGCCAGCTTCACTTCCTTCCTCGCCACCTTGTAGCTCTCCCTGTTGACTCTCCTTTCTTCCTCGCTTGTGCTCCCTGCCAACGTAGCAAACGCCGCCTTCTTCACCTCCACTTTTCCTTGGACTACATCGTTCCACCACCAGTCCCCCTGATGTCTGCCTGAATAGCCCTTGGCTACCCCAAGCACATCTCGCGCTACCTCCCTAACCTTGTTCGCCGTCTCTGACCACATTGCGTCCGCTTCCCCAGAACTTGTCCAAGCTCCACCATCAACTAACCTCCTCTCCAATTCCTACGCTTTCTCCTTAGTCAAAGCACCCCATCTAATTTGCGATCGGCCCCAAGCACCCCTCCTTTTCCTCTTCACCCAGAGACCGACATCCATCACTAGTAGTCTATGCAGAGTAGAAAGGGACTCCCGGAATAACCTTGCAGTCCTTGCACAAACCTCTATCTGAGTCCTCGCCGCCGAACTTTTAAAGGTAACGAAATGCTCCTCCCTCTTCTGAAAAGTCGAGTTCGCAACCAGAAGATCGAAAGCCCTGGCGAAATCAAGCAGCGAAGTGCCTCCTCCATTCCTAACCCCAAGTCCAAAGCCACCATGCACCTCACCATAACTAACAGCATCAGCCCAATATGACCATTAAAGTCCCCTCCAATAACTAACTTCTCAGATTGGGGAATACTACTCACCAACTCGTCCAAGCCCTCCCAAAAGCGCCTCTTAACCTCCTCATCCAAGCTCACCTGCGCGTAAGCGCTGATGACGTTGAGGACGCAACCCCCAATAACCAACTTAATAAACCTTAACCTATCATTCACTCGCCTAACCTCAACCACGGACTCCCTAAGGTCCCTATCCACTAAAATGCCCACTCCATCTTACCCCTCACGACCCTAGAATACCACAGCTTAAACCCGTCTGCATTCCTTCGACCCTTTCCACCTAGTCTCTTGAACACAAGCAATGTTGACCCTATCTTCGCCAACTCAATGGACTTACCCGTCAGAGTGCCTATGTTCCACGACCCGATCCTCAATCTATGAGCATCCACTACCCTCTTCCCACCCTTGCCTCCCGCCCTACCCATAGAACCGCACCCTGCCCACTGCTCACCCCCACCACCACCACCACCACCCAAGGACATGACCTTACACTACCATCCCCGCCGCGGCCACTATCCTCCAACTGACTATGGGGAACAATGACGCACACACGAACTATAGCGGAATACGCAAAAGGAAGCACCAAAGCTTAAACAGTTGGGAATAAATCACCTAGTACTTTTTTCCTTTGCTGGCATTTTAACATGAGACTACATGGTTCTCGTCCCACTTTATTGACACTAGGTCACACATTTGGGTTATTTCCCCATACGTCAAAATGTCTATGTGTAAAAATGCAATATCACAGTAGATTACTAAAGGTAACAACGCAAATCACCAATATTGCAACACCAAAAGATCATAATACGCACCCATTACAAAAACTCATTTTAACTCATCCAGACAATACAAACATATAAACTCTCAACCTAACAGAATGGTTACCGACTTTGATAAACACTCAATTGGCTCACCAATCCAAAAACAAGTATTCGGTTGATAGAATCAACACAGAAGCATATTACAGTTTAAGTACAACAGCATTCCTAGTGTATTCCCACAAGTGGGATCTAGGGAGAGTAGCATGTATACATATCTTACTTCTACTTAGTGAAGGTAGAGAGGTTGTTTCTGGTCTAGTTGACCTTCGGCTCAATGAAAGCAAATTCACGGCATTTATGACAAAGAACTACGAAAAGATAAGCCGTAACAACAGCCAAAAAAATAATATAACCGAAGCAAAAGAAACATAAGGTAATAAAAAAGACCTAAGAATAGGGAATACGGGGATAACACTAGTACTACACATATGGAAAAGAAGTACGTGTTTGAAAAGAAATACACTCAAGACTACTTACTAATCCACTATCCTAATTCTCGTCCTCCACATCCTCCTACCAAGGGTCATGTCATTAATGAACTAGAAGAATAAGTAGTACAAGGGTTAAAGTTCTTTCAAAGATGGATTATGAGAGATGTACTGAATCTTCAATGCGATGTAATCTTTTCGTTTGATTCAACTGAATTGCTAAGAAGCATTATCTGGGTGTTAATAAAAACTTTTAAAGTGGCTAGGAGTTCGTTTTTTAATTTATAAAGAAGGTTCATTGTTACAAGAGTTGAGGCATTGGTTTACTTTGTAAGTATAGATGATTGGCTACATTTTGGGAGGCTTAATGTGTGTGTTTTACTATATAATTCTGCAAAGACAATACCAACTTGCTATACTATCAATAACTACTTTCATTAATCGCAAAAGAAACACACACAAAAAAAAAGTTTTGAAACTATAAGCAAAAAAAGTAACCGTACATCTCCAACAGTTGACTCAGTGTTAAAAATAGCGTGAAGCGAGTAAAAGCGACAACCCCTATTTCACGAAAAGCGAGAAGCGAGAAGCGAAGCGCCCGCTTTTTTTAAGTGAAGCGGAATTTAAAAAAAAATTAAAATAAATACGGCATAGATAACACATGTAATTAGTAAGCAAATGTTCAATACCTCAATTAAAAAACTAAACAGTAGCATCAAATTGGGCAGAAACTGGACAGAATTTGGGCATAAACTGGACAAAATTTGGGCAGAAACTGGACAGAATTTGGGTAGAATTATTCTGAAAAAAATTCGCCAGCATTTCGGCACTTTTTGGATGTTTAGAAAGAAAAAGAAGAAGAAGAAGAATGAAAATAAAAAGTGCAAAAGCAAAACATACCTGTTGAAACTTGAAAGTTGTTGGTGTAGTGTTGAAGTAGAAAAGAAGAACCCTAGTTTGCTTGAAGAAATCGCTGGTTTAGAACCCTAAACTAGCTGCTGAAGAAGTCGAAGAAACTACTAGGTGAAGTCAGCAATTTTATTTTTTAATTGAAAAAAGACTTTAGGTCTTTTAATTCAAAAAAAGCGACCGCTTCTTTCGCTTCGTTCCGCTTCACCGCTTCTCGCTTTTTAAAGAGAAGCGGGCGCTTTTCTTTACCCGAGCCGCTTTTAATTAGAGTAGCGCCGAGCCTTCCGCTCCGCTTCGCTTCTCGCTTAAAGCGAGGAAGCGGGCGCTTTTCTGAACCCTGAGTTGACTAAACTATAAAATTAAAGCCCCCCCAAGTCTAAACAACGAGGAAATTCCAAAATACAAAATAAATAAACTCAAGAATAAACATCTACCATTTGCTTTAATGATCCGCTGCTTCAATGATTGTGAAAGGCCTGACACATCAAAACGACAATCCAGGTCAACAAACATTACTAATCGCTCCAAGCCTCCATAATTGATACCCTTCCATGCCTTAGGCAAAATACAATTAATCGCGGCCTAGCATTGAACCAAAAAGATAACATTAATCTTATAAATTAAAAATCATATAATCCAAAGACTATGGCATTAATGCTTTTATTTTTCACATTTACATTAGGTTTGATATTTGTTAGAAATCCTTTTAAGCAAGTTAAGGACGTGTAAGACGTCGTGTAGGCATGTGTGAGAGTTTTAGAGACCTCCTTATTTGCAAGATAAGTTGTTTCCCTGGCCATGAAGAATTATTCCAATATTAGCAAATACTCGTTTGGTAGTGTCATTTGGGGAACTTCAAGTGAACCAGTGAAAGGTCGGTAAGAATGTGCATTTCTAGTGAAGCTTTTCGAATCTTCAACTTCTACCAACAAATCTTCAACTTCACAAACCTTTTATTTTTCAATTTAAGTTTATGTCCAACAATTCCCATAAATTTTTCTTTTTGTGATAAGGTAGGTATCTAGTCCAGCTTTCGTATACCTCAACTATTTCACCAGCTACTACAGATCCAAGATTAAGCTTTATGGGTTCACTCTTTAAGCTTCTTAGCATTGAACTCATTATATTTCAAAGATTATAGGTCCATATCTACTATTCATTGCAATTTTGAAGAATTATTACTCATAGAAGTATTGGGTTCATAGGAACCCAGTTATCCCAAAGCTCCATCCGCTCCTAAGCACGGATTGCTAACTCCCACCAGCACAAGTAATTTTGGCCACCAAAGCTTAGCAGATGGGAAGACTTCCATTAATGTTTTCTCAATTTAACCTCAAATAATCTTTTTTTTTATAGTTTCATCTGAAATATACCAGAACAGTCACAAAAACTTAACAAGTAGGACGCAACTAGTTTTTTATTTCTTTAATCAGGTAAGGCTGAATTTCATTCAATAGGCATCCAGGGGATGCAAATCAGTCAAAAACTTAGTTAGCTCCCATAAAAACTCAAGGAGCTTACAAAATTAGGATCCAACTGGTTTTCGATTGAAACCTAGTTAATTGATGAGTAGACAATAAAATGTAGGAGCCAAAGAAGTAGAATATGAACTTATATAACAAAACGTACACACTCGGAACTACTTACTTTAAATTCTGGACTATGTATGTAAAATGTCGTAGACGAAAAGGAAAATTAGGTTTTATATTCTGTGACTTGCCTGAATAAGGATGCGAGTTTTGGAAGAAGGAGAAGGGCCGACGATTTCGACGACGTTGCCGGCGCGGAGAGGGATGCGATGAAGAGGTGGAGGTAGTGGTAAGAATGGCCGCTCCGAGAGAACCCTTGTTAGGAACTGCTTCGCCGTTTCGTCTCCTTCTATCCATTGTCTCGCTGACGACACCATTTTCACACTCTCTCTCTCTCTCTTGCTATGATGAAACGAAAAAGGGAAAGTAAAACCAGCTCGAGAGAAAATGACAAAATATTGTTTGAAGACATGTTATTATTTTTTATCGACACGGTATCTGTCTATATTCTATATTGTATGTTTCTATATCTATATTCTATATCTATATCTATATTCTATATCTATATCTATATTTATATTTATATTTAATCTAGAATTATGACAAGTGACAGCGTAGGAGAATGACAAGTGTTAATTTTTAGGACAAAATTTAGTTAATAAATTAATAGTTAGTTATTAGTTATTTATTTTTAATTTAAATTAGAATATTTAAATATTTATTATTAGAAATGGGTAGTTATTTACTCAATTCAAATAAGTAATTAATAATTAGGAAATTAGGAAGTTACTATTAGAAATAAAATTTCCCATATTCTTCTATACCTATCTATATATTATTAAAAGTCAAAGACAAAAGTTTCTCATGAAGCCAAGTGTCAAAGCAAGGAATTAACACGTAGCTCATTAGGACATTGCTCCTAATTTACAGGAAGTACAAAAAAACCAATTACAAATTTATTTTAATTAGGATTAGGAGGAAGACTAAATTTTATTTTTTATAAAAAAAAAAAACTGATTCCATTCCTTGCAAAACTGTCACTTTTCTTCTTACTTTTTACGAATTAAAAAATAATCAAATGCAATTACATTTTGATTATCATTATGATAGATAAAAAACTACTCATTCCTTCAAAACCATCAGTTTTTTTCCAAATTTATAGGAATTTCTTCCAAATTTATAGGAAGTTAAACAAAAGGAGTTACAAATTTATTTTTATTAGGATTAGGATATGAAGAATTTTTTTAAAAAAATATAATTAAAAACGGTTAAAGTTGCCTTATAACCGTCACTTTTTTTTCAAATTTATATGAAGTAAAAAATAGAAGTTACAATTTTATTTTGAGTATTATCAGGATAGGAAGATTATATTTATTTTTTAACAAAATATTCATATTCTTAGATGAATATATTCGATTTATATATATTCGATTTCTTTTAATTTAGATGTAATTTATAATAGTATTTTTCTTGGTATAATTTAAACTTTAGTGTAAATATTGAGTTTTTTTATTTACATAATTTCTTTAAGTCTTAAAGTAAGTTGGTATATATGTGTGTGTATGTGTGTATTTTTTTTATCTTCTTTTATGTCACGACCCGGATTTCCCGCCATCGGGAGTCATGATAGCGCCTACTAGTGGAAGCTAGGCAAGCCAACTGTTACTTACATTTTTCCTTAGTTACAATTCTCTTCTTAAGACTTTGAATAAAATCATATAATTACAACGGAATAATTAAACTTAGCGGAAGACTTAGTCAATTTTATCAAATATGATACAGAAAACTCAAACATGATACACTACCCAAGACTGATGTCACAATACTCACGAACTTTTAAGAATAATACATACAATTTGTCTGAAAGAATTATAAGTTGTTTATCTCGAATACATGAGATAACAGACTAAATACATAGATAGAAGAGACAACGGGTCCTGCGGACGCTTGCAAGGCTACCTCGTAGTCTCAGTAGATAGAATATCCACAATCGTGCTATTGCCGATGCTGTTGTCCGCAACCTGTATCTGCGCAAAAAGAGCACAGAGTGTAGTATCAGCACAACCGACCCCATGTGCTAGTAAGTGTCTGGCCTATCCCGGCGAAGTAGTGACGAGACTAAGGCCAGTCACTCACATAAACCTGTACAATTGAAATATATATATACATATACAACAGCAGAAAACATTATCGAATGTTTATAAGGGAAGAATCTATTCTAAAATAACAGTCAATAACTCACAATATCCGGAATAATCTGGTCAACAAAATAAATCTTACTTTCATGTCTCAATTCATTTTTCATTTCATATCTTGTGGTAGGCGTACCATCCGCTCCAAAATGTAACACTAGCTATATCTTGTGGTAGGCGTACCACCCGCTCCCAAATGTAACAATAGCTATATCTCTTGTGGTAGGCGTACCACCCGCTCCCAAATGTAACAATAGGCTACCTGCAACTATGGCCAATGCCAAGATTCAAATCACTTTGTGGTCGGCGTGCCAAACGATCCCATTTCTTATCATATAATGGTCGGCGCGCCACACGATCCCAAAATTCTTTAATAATGTATGTTACCGGCATAAAGCCAATAATCTCTGATCAACAGTGAATGTATAAAAGTATTACCGGTATTAAACCAATAATCTTCACTTTCATAATATTTATATTACCGGTGTAAAACCAACAAATGACAATAAATCAACGATACATCCCCGTTACCGGTGTAATACCAATAACTCTTAATCAACAATTTATATGTACTTACCGATATAAAACTTTGTTACCGGTGTAATATCAATAACTCTTAATCAACAATTTATATGTACTTTACCGGTATAAAACCAATAAATGACAATGATTCAGCAATTTATCTTTGTTACCGATGTAACACCAATAACTCTTTAATCAATAATCTATATGTATTTTACCGGTATAAAACCAATAATAATTTCCTTCACATAATCACTTAGGATTAATAAGAATTTAATCCATTTTTAAGACTCACGGTCATGCTCAACCCCCAACGTATAGATACTCGTCACCATGCCTATACGTTGGAGTCCACATATCACAAATTACACATAAACTCATTTCCTATTCCCTCAAGCTAGGATAGAACAAACACTTACCTCGAAAGTTTACGAACTACTCAATCTGTAGCAATGCCATTCCCTTTTGAATTTGGCTCCAATTCAATCATATCTATACACAATTGATTTAATATCATCAATACTACTCAACAAACTAGTTCATATGGCCAAATATAATTTTTATAACATTCTGCCCGGAATAGTGAAAATCGCCCACATGATCGAAACCCGAGTTTCGAACCAAAATAAATTCACCCAATCATCCATGAGTTCAAATATATAATTTGTTCTCAAATCTGACCTCAAATTGAGGTCAAAATCCCAATTTTTATGAAAACCTAAGTTCTACCCAAATTCCCCATTTTTACCCATGAAAACCCTTTAAATTGTAGATGAAAACATGATAGATGATGTTAAAGTTTGAAGAAATTGAGTAAAGGTTGACTTACCAATGATTTGGAGAAGAGGGAGTTCGTGAAAAATCGCCAATGGATGTTTTGGGTTTTAAAATATGAAAAACATGAAGCTGAAAATCGTGATTTACAGGTCTTTGTGTTCGCATTTGCGAGCAGGGGTTCGCAATTGCGAACCCCGACCAAATTTTGGAATTTGAAAAATAAGCCAAGGGTGGGAAGTTCGCATTTGCGAACTTTTGTTCGCATTTGCGAAGCCAAGGCAAAACTGGGAAGTTCACATTTGCGAGCTTTTGTTCGCATTTGCGAATTCACATTTGCTAACTTTTGTTCGCATTTGCGAATTTGCATTTTCTAACATTTGTTCGCATTTCCCAACTCTGCAGATCAGGTGCTGACAGCAACTTTCTAACATGAAAAATTGATCTCGTGGCCTATCCAAAATTCACCCGAGCCCTCGGGGCTCCAAACCAAATATGAACATTGACTTTAAAACATCATACGAACTTGTTTTCGCGATCAAATCGCCAAAATAGCATCAAAATCAATAATTTGAGCTTTAAAACTCAAGATTTCATTCAAATTTTCATAACTCCCAAAATTTCCAATTTAAAGCCGAAACACGTCAAACGACGTCCGTTTTCAACCAAACTTTACAGAAAGCGCTTAACCGATATATATGACCTGTAACGGGCGTCGGAACCAAAATACGAGCCCGATAATATTACTTTTTAATCAAATTTCAGTTTCATTTTCCTTAAACATTTTCAGAAAACAATTTAATAGAAAAATTCTTTTACCGGGGTTCTAGACCTCGGATTTCAATTCCGGGCACACGCCCAAGTTCCATATTTTTCTACGGATTTTCTAGGATCGTGAAATCACGGGTCCGGGTCCGTTTACCAAAAATGTTGACCAAAGTCAACCATATCAATATTAATATCAAAATTCATCAAATGTTCCACATATTTCATATGTTTCAACATAAAAAATTTCTAGCTTCGCGCCCGGACTGTGCACGCAAAATCGAGGCAACTATAAATAAGGTTTTGAAGACCTCATAAGCTTGAAATGATTAATAAAACAAGTGATGACCCTTTGGGTCGTCACATTCTCCACCTCTAAAACAACCGTTCGTCCTCGAATGGACAAAAGAAAGAAGTACCTGAGTCATGGAATAGATGAGGATATCGGCTCCGCATGTCAGACTCGGACTCCCTGGTCGATGCCTCAGGAGGCTGACCCCTCCACTGAACTCGCACAGAAGAAAAACTCTTCAACCTCAACTGTCGAACCTGCCGATCTAGAATAGCTACCGGCTCCTCCTCATAGGACAAATCTTTGTCCAAGTGGACAGTGCTGAAATCTAACACGTGCGATGGATTGCCGTGATATTTTCGAAGCATGGACACATGAAACACTGGATGCACAGCTGATAAAGTAGGTGGCAAGGCAAGTTTATATGCCACCTCTCCCACACGATCAAGAATCTCGAATTGGCCAATAAACCTAGGGCTAAGTTTGCCCTTCTTTCCAAATCTCATCACGCTCTTTATAGGCGACACTCAGAGCAATACTCGCTCCCCAATCATGAAAGCTATATCTCGAACCTTGCGATCTGCATAGCTCTTTTTTCTAGACTAAGTTGTGCGAAGCCTATCTTTAATAATCTTGACCTTATCTAAGGCCTCGTGAACTAAATCCGTACCCAATAACCGAGCTTGTCCCGGTTCAAACCATCCAACCGGAGAACGACACCGCCTACCATACAATGCTTCATAAGGAGCCATCTGGATGCTCGATTGATAACTATTATTATAAGCAAACTCTGCCAAAGGCAAGAATTGATCCCATGAACCTCCAAAATCAATAACACACGCCCATAGCATATCTTCCAGTATCTGAATAGTCCTCTCGGACTGACCATCCGTCTGGGGATGAAAGGTTGTACTTAGCTGAACTTGCGTTCCTAACTCTCGTTGAACCGCCTTCCGGAAATGTGAGGTAAACTGTGCACCTCGATCTGAAATAATAGAGATTGGCACGCCATGAAGGCGAACGATCTCCCTGATATAAATCTCAGCTAACCTCTCGGATGAATAGGTAGTGGCAATAGGAACAAAATGAGCTGACTTGGTCAGCCTTTCCACAATCACCCAAACAACATCAGACTTCTTCTGAGTCATCGGAAGTCCAGAAACAAAGTCCATCGTGATTCGCTCCCACTTCCATTCAGGAAGTTCAATTCTCTGAAATAAATCGCCAGGTCTCTGATGTTCATACTTAACGTGCTGACAATTAAGACATTGTGCCACATATGCCACAATATCATTTTTCATTATGCGCCACCAATAATATTGCCGCAAATCTTGATACATTTTCGTTGTGCCTGGATGAATAGAATACCGTGAACTGTGAGCTTCTTCTAGAATCAATTCTCTAAGCCCATCAACATTTGGCACACAAATGCGCCCTTGCATCCTTAGGATCCCATCAACATCTAAGGTGACATGTTTAGCACTTCCTCGCTGAACCGTGCCTCTAAGGTCACATAAATAAGAATCATTATATTGTTGATCGCGGATACGCTCCAATAATAAAGAGCGAGCGATCGTGCAAGCTAGTACTCGACTAGGCATAGAAATATCCAATCTCACAAATCGGTTGGCCAAGGACTGAACATCCAAATCAAGTGGCCTCTGATTGACTGGAATATAAGCAAGACTGCCCATACTGGCTGACTTACTACTCAAAGCGTTGGCCACCACGTTTGCTTTTCCTGGATGATATAAAATGTTGACATCGTAATCTTTCAGCAATTCTAGCCACCTTCTCTGCCTCAAATTCAACTCTTTCTATTTAAACAAATACTGAAGACTCTTATGATAGGTGTGTGAGCACGTGATTTTTGCCCTACATGAGAATTACTCCTAAAAATTCAAAAATAAAATAGTTTTATTTTGTGCGTAATTTTTGTGATTTTTGTATCATTTTTTGCATTTTTTGTTTTTTGTGTGCGCATGTCTATTGTTTAAATTAATATAAAATACAAAATGTTTGCATTTGCATGCAAATTCATGTTTTTAATTTAGAGTAATTAAGTTTGTTTTACGAAAATAAAAAAATAACAAAAAAATTATTATGTATTTTTGCATTTTTACCATTTATTGTCCAATTGTGTGATTTTATTTTATTTTTGGTATTTGAATGTGTGTGTTTAATAGATATTAGAGGTTAATTAATATTGATATGTTAATTTTGTTCTATAATTTAAATTAGTGTTTTAAAATTTAGTTTGAATTACTTTAGAAATTAAAATAAAGAAAAACAAAATCAAATGAAATGAAAGAAAATCGGATTAGGCCATTTTTGAAATTAAAATTGAGCCCAAAACAATGCCTCAGCCGCCCCAGCCCAACGCTCAACCCAGGATTTTAATCACAACCGTCCAAAATCCTTAATCCAACGGCCAAAATTAAATCTCGCATTTTAATTACCCAAAACCCCCCCAAACCCTAATTCACCTTCATTTTTCATTCCCCTTTCTTCATAGATGTAACGACGCCGCTGTCGCCATGCTCCACCACCGGAAATCGCCTCACGGCGGTTCCGGTGGTCCAAACCACCCCATTTTAACACCATAGCTTCCCTTTCTCCTCCTCTACACGAATCCCTTACCCTTTTGGCTCGAATCAATCTCTATCGTTTCGAATCTTCATTTGAAGATTCGAGTCAAACTTGAACTAACACCAAACACTCCCAAATTGATACCACACCTTCTCCGGACCTCCCCCATGTCCATACCAAACTTGGTTCGGCTCAAATCTAACCGGAAACCGTCGAACCCCAAAACCCATGTCCAAGAACCCTAAAAGCCGAGAGGGAATTTCCTTCGTCGGGTTTCACGAAATTGAGGTTTAATAGACCTTACTTGATTTGTTTTCACTTGAAAACATTTCAATTAAGGTCCTTTCGACCTCGAATGCCAAAAACCGAGTCGGCCGAGCCCAATTTCTTGTTTCAAAGGTATTTCTTTTTCTTTTCTATTCTTGTTTAATTATATTCGTCGCTTTAGTTTAATTACTTTGTAGTTGGCGTTTGTTGTTAATTTTTGTTGTGAATATTTCCAAATTTTTCTGTTTTTCTTCATCTACTTGGGACCTTTTATTTGGTAGATTTGTTTGCTTCTGATTGTTTGTTATAAATGACGTAGATATAAGATAGGAATTCGATTCGATACTTCGTCGAATAGCTAATTCTTCATTTTTGATTACTCTGGCCGAGAGTTTTTGAATTACTGTCTTTGCGATTGGTTTGTTATCGATTGCACGTGTTGTTATTCAACTGATTGAAGGTTGTCGGTTAGTTTCGTTAGGTTCGTTTGTTAGAACATTGAAACAAATTTCAGATTTTGCTATTTTGATTCAACAATGTGTTTGGTTGTAAGTTTCTAGTTGTTGTGATAATAAATAGGATTGGAATTGGATTTGGGTATTAGTTGTTTGAGTTTGGTTTAGAAATCTGAAGAAAAACAATATTCAAGGGTGCAAAGTGATGCATTGCACATGAAAAAGATAATGGAATCTGTAAGGCAGCTTGACATTCCATTTAGAGTTCAACTTTAGAGTTTAAAATGAATAAATCAAGTTTGAATAATATTTTGAGTGGAAGTACAGAGGGATGTAGTGAGCTGGACAGATTTAGAATTGATTAAAAAAAGGGTTGCTGGATCTGTTGATGATCTATAAAGGAGAACAGATTCATACACAGATGGATACTCACACACATTCACAAATACATCATTGGCAGAACATTAGACACTCACAGATATACTCACTGAAAACAGAAAGAAAACAGAAACACATTGAGAGATACATAGGAAAACAGAGAGAGAGATACACACAGATTGAGACATACATTCCTTTTTTCTAAAAAAACAGAGAGCTAAGCTCTCTTTGTTGTCTTCACTGCCAGGATTTCACATTAAGCTTAGGATTTCTAAAACACTGAAAAAAGCAGATTCCGAAATTCTTCCTCTTATCTTGCCTATATCCGAGTGTTCAAGTTTGTTTGAAGGTTTCTTTTAAGGTTGCTGGTTTCAATCTTGTTTGGACATCTTGTTTGGCTAGGATTTCTCTGGTTGCAAATTATTTGGTCTTCTCTGTTGGTGCAAAATTCTGGGCATCTTTATTTGTCACTGGTTCATATATTGGGTGGATTTTAAATCACTCTCATTTGCTGTTGGTTTCTGTTGCTGTTTGTTCTGTTGGAGCTGGCTACTGACTTTTCTCTTCCATCTTCTTGCTTGAAATTCCAGGTACACAATTTCGATTTCATTGTTGGTGTAAACTTGAAATTAGCTGGAAATGAGAATGCTTGCCGGTTTTATGCTTTGGACCACTACATTTCAACTTCAAAATTAGATTAGATCTTCTATATGTGTGTTCATTAGTCTTGTAAAGCATATTTGTATAACTAGAATCGCTGTATGTTTCGATTTAAATCATGAGTTGTGAAATCGAACCAACCTCTTAGTTAGCATGTAAATCTGTTTAATTTTAGTACTATGTTTGAATTACTGTCACAAGTTTGTAGTAACTAAAGTTTTAAATAGAGTTTGAGTTAGCTTCAAAATAAGTATACTTTACAAGTTTGTAGTAACAGTGGTTCGTAGTAAAATTTTAGTGTTAGGACGAATTTTATTCCCTTACAAATTTGTAGTAACAGCAATTGGTTTCAAAAAAAGAAAAAGAAAAATAAATAAAACTTTAGAGTTAGCTTTGCAATTCGTTAGTGAGTATCAACTGTCCTAATTCTACAAGTCGCGCGCAAATGAATTCTCGATCTAGTTCGGTAATAGAGTTCAAGATGTATTAAAATCAGGATATATACACTCATGTCTCGATTAAGAGCTTTTATTTGAACCAGATGCAGTCCCGTTAAGAGTTTTATTTGGCCCTAAGTCAACAAGTCATGGAATAGGAAATCATTGTTGCACATGTTTAAATAAAAAGAAAAAACGACAAAATTGTGCATCTTTACATAAATTGAATTCTTGTTTAATCTAGAAATCATTATTATCGGCCTAGTTTCAAAGTAATCCGGGCCCTTTTTTTTATTATTCACCTATCTGTCAAAAGTTTGAATCCATGTTGTAATTAGTCTTTCTTTTGGTATGGTTTCAAATCAATAGAGCGGTTTAAAGTTTTAATTAGAGAACATAAGTTATAACATATATTAAAATTAGATATTTTTTAGCCATTTGTAATAATTGAAGCGATCGTGCTAGAACCACGGGATCCGGGGGTGCCTAACACCTTCCATTGGGTCAATAGAATTCCTTACTTAGAATTTTCGGTTCGCAGACTTCATTTGGAAAGTCGAAATTTCCTCGATCCGGGATTTGAATAAATCGGTGACTTGGAACACCATAATTTATTCCAAGTGGCGACTCTGAAATAATAAATAATCCCATTTCAAATATTGTCACTTAAATTGGAAAAACTCCCTTTCCTATTTTACTCTCCCGGGTAGGGGCACGCTAAAAGGAGGTGTGACAGCTCTGGGGACTATGCTGGGGACCCAAACCCAGAACCACTGGTTCAGGGTTTAAGAATTTGAGCTTTGAATAATTATTGTTATCTGGCTTATTTATTATCTGATTTTATTACATGTTTATATTTGATATGCTAAATGTTGCTTTACCGCTTTGATATTTTGTGAACTATATATAAATTGTGCCGATACCCATTTTTTTTCTCTTCTGAGTCGTTTGAAATATAATACCGGGCATTTGCTGGACATAGCCCGTTTTTCTCAAGATAGCCGTGGTGCTTGGCACCCTGTGAAGGATTTTGTAGTCACACATGTTTAGGCGGAGAGTTTGTCAATTAAGCCGGAAAGCCATGCTACCGGTGCACTGACACTCTTCGGCTCGAGTTTTCCGCTCGAGTTAAAGCCAGTATAGACACTTTTTCCAACAGGATGATGACTTAGAATAACAAAACCTTATGCCGGATCCCCGATAGGAACGTTTATTTGCATCACGTGCATATTTGACTTAGGAGGCTCAACACAGGGGTTGGGCCTGTCTAGGACAGGTGCACCTGAAACAAAAGACCAACTTGTTGCATCTTTCTGTGTGCATTTATTTGTTTCGATCTTACATGCCGACCGGTTTGTTAAAAAGAGAGGAAGAAGTGGAAAACGTCAGGGTATAGAGTCAAAATAGTTTTATGGAAAATAGTTAGTTCTTTGAAAATAAATTTTGAAAAAAAAATGCAAAAATTCCAAATAAATTTTTTTAATTTTACGAAAATAGTTAGTTCTTTAAAAAATAAATTTTGAAAAAAAATGCAAAAAAAAAATTTCCAAATAAATTTTCTTAATTTTACGAAAATAGTTTAGTTTCTTTGAAAATAATTTTGAAAAAAAGTGCAACAAAAAAAAAATTTCAAATAAATTTTCTTAGTTCCTTTGAAAATAATTTGTTTTAGAAATGTTGTTTAAAAATAGTTTGTTTTCTTTTCTTAAAATGATTTAGTTCTTTTATTTTCGAACTACGCAAGTTTGATTCTCACCAAACATGAGATACGTAGGCAACCCATATCGGGCTCAACTAATACTGATTTTTTTTTAAAAAAGAAAAAAAATATAAAAAAAATATTAGAATTAAGATATTTTGGTTTTAGTCGAGAGTTAGGAAATTTTGCAAAAATAGCCAAACGCCTCAAAAGTGGCGCCGGAGGACTAATTTCGCAAAACGGAATATAGACATCACACTGGTATCTTGTTATACAGCCTTCAAATCTTCTTCAAGTGTTGAAAGGCCGTATTAACAAGATTCGTTTTTTTATATACATAATAAAAAAAGAATTTAAAAAAAAAAATCTTAAGTTCATTTTTTATCTTTTCTAGGATCAGCATGACTTCCTCGCAACGAATCGGCCAGAAAAGGGCAAGAAACGAAATGCCACCCATGTTCATGGTCCAAGACAAGATCCCAGATCGGCTCTGTAAATGGTGGACTAGTTTCTCGGCTTGGGAAAGAAATCAAGTTCACAAGCACCTCAAGTTTCTTCTACACATCATGATGATAAAACCGGACAAAAATGTGATCAGAGCTTTAGTGAGTTTTTGGGACTCAACAAGCAATGTGTTCAGATTCCGGGATTGCGAAATGACACCCACTTTGGAAGAATCGGGCGGACTCACAGAACTCGGAAGAGATTTGCACAAGATGAGACCTGCAGCTCCTAGGCAGATGGGTGTAAATAATTTCTTGAAAAAGTTATGTCTCCGGCAGGTTCCCATGGGTTGCTTGGAGAACGGTTGGGTGCCACTGGATTATCTCTACGACAGATTTGGTGATAAGAATGGGTTCGCGAAATTCTCAAACACTGAATTTGTCAACCAGTTGAATTATGACGCCTGGGGATACTTAAGGATTTATGCATTTTTGATCGCTTTTTTGGGAACCATGATTTTTACCGAACGTGGCGGACGCATCAGAATCCGTTTGGCTGCGGTGGTCTCATATCTACAGAGTAACGAGGAACACACCGTTCTTCCAATGATACTAGGAGACATCTTCCGGGCCTTAACTCGTTGCCAAGAAGGACAAGATTATTTTGAAGGTTGCAATATCTTATTACAAATGTGGTTTGTAGAACATCTCTATCATCACCCAATTGTGATAAACTTCAAAGCGGATTGGCTGAATTATATTCGCTGTCATACAAACAGAGCCGCCCGTTGTAACCTTCCGGAAGACTTGAGGACTTGGCAAGAACTTCTCAACTCTTTGAGAGCAGATCAACTTACCTGGAATTATTATTGGTTCCCTTCCGCCAAAATCATGCTTATGTCGACATACCGCCCATTCTACATACTAATGGGTTTCAGGGGTTTCCAACCATATGCCCCGCTACGTGTCATGCGGCAGTTGGGTAGAGAACAGAAAAGGCCCCCAATTGAGGATATGCGATCGTTTATATGGAAATTTGTGACGGAGGAGACCCCGAGGGAGACTTATGCACAAAAGGTATGGTTCGGTAGTCGACTCTCCGACATCGACGAAATGGTTGCCGATCGAGAACGGGGAGAAGTGAGTCTCGCATATCTCGAATGGTTTCACAACCAATCAATGCCAGAGAAAAGGTCAGAAAGGTCAGTGAAGTATGTCGTAGATTGGGAGAAAGAGGTAGAAGCCTGAGTAAGGGAGGCTAAACGTGAGACAGCGCAAGATTTCCAATCTTGCATTAACACTTTAAAAGAAGACAAGGGAATTTTGGAAGCTGCCATGGATATACAACAGGCTGATTTTGATCGGGAAAGGGCCGGTTGGGAGCAGGAAAGAGAAGCACTCCGAACTCAAATTCGAGAGATGCAATTGGCCGCAGAAAGGTCAAGGAGGAGTCAGAGTGATCAGATGCTGATAAACGATTTGGAAAGGAAAGCCTTTGAACACCAAGAAGACTTGGAGAAGGCAAAAGCGGCTTTGGTTGCAGTCCGAACAAAATGGAAGAGAGCAGCCCACCAAGAAGCACTCCGTCTACAACAAGTAGAGAAAGACTATGATGCAATCATCGTTGATTTAAGAAAAGCAAATGCCGCTCTTAGAGAGCAAACTCTCAGGCAAGTCCGGGATGCCCAAGCAGATAGAGACCGTTGTCACAACTTGATGGCACGGATGGAAAGACAAATATATAGGCTTTTGGACCATGTCTCCGGCAACGCTCAAGTATTAGGGGCAAAGAACCGACACATAGGGTAGCTGCTCAGAGAAAAAGACATGATCAGGACCAGGATCAATGAAATCGGGCACTACATCACTATGAGGTGTTTGACCTGCGAACGAGTACCTCGGCCTGCCCTTTTCTCTTCAATCATGGAATGTGTCCACCAAGTCATGGCGGAATTGGGGAGTATACAGAAAGATCTTACACCAAGAACTGCAGCAAGGCCAAACAACGCCCCCCGGGCGCAAAGATTCGAGGCGTTGGAACATGTTTAGAAAAGTCTGTTATTTTAGAGTCTGTTTGTCCTTTCAAAAGTTTTCCTCCATTGTTGTCATTTTGCAAATGTTTCAAGTTTGAAGTTTGTTGAAATAAAATTCAAGAACATTCCATTCATATCTTATGTCTATTGTTTCTGAACTACGCCCGGTCTGATTCATGCGGGGACATAATACGTAGACAATCCACATAAGATGCGACCATCACTAAAAAAAAATAATAATAAAAAGGGGGGGGAAGTTAAAAGAAAAAGAATATTGATAAAGGATGAAAGCGAAGGAAAATACAAACCGGAATGACGCATCGCAAACGAATACATGTAGCAACATCATCACCCGTATAAGTGCATCACACCCAACGTGAGATTACTTATCTGTTATGTTGTTTCAGACTAACCGTTTGTTTGCCAAACTCCAGGTTTTAGTCAAAAGTGGTTGATTTTGTGGTGATCTGGCACCACATTCGTACTTCACAAGGTCCAAAAGAAAAGTTCGGCAGCCTGAAAGTACTCATCCCTATTTCACTAGGTCAAAAAAGGGTGCCGACATGTCTTCAGAAATGCCTTTAGCAACCATTCCCGTTTCGGAGGAAAGCTCATTGACAACCATCCCGGCTACTGAGTCGGCAGCTTTGGAGGAGAATAGAATTTTGCGTTGCCGCATGCTCGAGATGTTGGACGATTGGAACAACGGGAAAGAGCCCCCGAGTCTGATCCCTGGGTTCCCTGAAATTCTTCTCAGATCAAGCGGAATTTCCAATACCCCCATCAATTACCCGCCTACTTTGTTCGGGTATTCTAATGCTACAACCCTCTCTGAATCACCTTCCACCTCCCATCCTCGGGTGACACCACATGATACATCCGCAAGAACGTCGGTTGAGTTGCCAGTTCCAGTCACAACACATCCCATCGCACATGCTCCTTTCTTCGACTCCGCATCCTTTACATTCCCGGCACCACCGCTTACACGGGACCATACCCAGGTTGCAGCCAATATATATCCTCAACCACCTCGATATGAGTTTCTACCAAGCCAAAATCCAAAGGCCCTCGAGCAGGATGAGATGGCAAAAAGAATGATTAGTTTGGAACAAAGCCTGAAGAACATGCAAGGTCTAAGTGGACAGAAAAGTGTATCTTACGCTGATCTATGCATGTTCCTGCATGTCCACTTGCCATCAGGTTTTAAGACATCGAAGTTCGAAAAGTATGACGGGCATGGTGACCCCATTGCTCATCTGAAGAAATACTGCAATCAATTGCGAGGTGCCGGCGGCAGGGAAGAATTGTTGATGGCGTACTTCGGAGAAAGTTTGGCCGGAATAACATCAGAATGGTATATGGATCAAGAGATATCTCGATTGCACATATGGGATGATCTGGCCAGAGATTTTGTAAAACAATTCCAATACAACATCGATATTGCGCCGGACAGGAATTCTCTATCGAACTTAAAAAGGAAGCCCTCAGAAAGCTTCAGAGAATATGCCATCAAGTGGCGAGAGCAAGCGTCCAGGGTGAAACCCCCTATGGACGAAATTGAAATGGTCACGACTTTTCTCCAAGCTCAAGAGCCAGATTACTTTCAAAATATGATGTCGGCGATGGGAAAACCTTTCGCCGAAGCAATCAAGATCGGAGAAATGGTAGAAAATGGCTTGAAAACAGGGCGAATTTTGAGTCAAGTGGCCATTCGGGCAACTTCCCAAGCCATTCAAGGCGGGTCTGGAGGGATGCCCCGAAGCAAGAAGAAGGAGGAAACTGCCATGGCGGCAGCAGAAGACAGGAGATATCGAACCTCAAGGCAGGTATTCTCCGACAGGGCCCCCCAGCATTACTATCCACACCACAGCATGGCCTATGCTCCTCCGCCTCCACCCTACGCAGTCATGAACATTCAACCTTTGGCACGGCCGCAGCCACCAGCCAACAGAAATCCACCTCCATTCCAGAGAAGCCAACCTCCTTACCCAAACCAGTACAACCCCCGGCCAAATAACGCCCGCCACCGTGAGCAACCCAAAATGAGCTTTACACCGATTGGGGAGCCGTATTCCACTCTTTTTCCAAAACTCAGGCAAGAGAACCTACTGCAACCCGTTCCGCAGAACAGGCAAAATCCGGACTCTCCTGCCTACCAGAGGGGAATATACTGTGGCTATCATTCAGGTGTTGAAGGACATAGTACCGGCAATTGTTGGACGTTGAAGAAGGTAGTGCAAGAATTGATCAATCAAGGGAGGATTGTCTTCGCAGATGAAGACATCCCAAATGTGACAAACAACCCATTACCATCCCATAACAACGGGCCAGTGATTAGGATGATTTGTGACGACAAGGAATTTGACCCAGCCTTAAAAGCAATAATCGCCATCGCCAACATAGAGAGGCGGCCTGAGATTACCCCGAAGCAAGAGAAAATGGGGAAAAAGGTTGAAGTTCTTGAGACCAGATCTGAAAAGACGATTGAATTGAAAGCATCGTCTCCGAAGAGTGGAGTCCTTTACCTCCCACGAGGTCGGTTGGAAAAATCATTGTCAATAGGTGCCCCCAAGAAGTTCCACTTAAAGAGGGAAACATCAATGTATGTACCAAAGGGAACTTATGTGGCCTGAAAACCAGACGAACCTGTGGTTATTGCACGCGTGCAACAAAAACCAATGACAGATCCGTCCGCAGTACCCTGGAGCTACCAACGAACACTTGTTACGCGCAAAGGGAAAGAGGTTGCGGAAAATTCATCTGAGAGCGTCCTGGGGCAGAAGTACTTAAACACGCAGGAGGTAAATAACGCCACACAAAGGCGCTTCCCATCAAAGAAACCTGTAAGTGCTGAAGAGGCAGAGGTCTTTTTTCAAAAGATGCAAATGCTTGACTATGAGGTGATAGACCAACTGCGCAAATGCCCAGAACAGGTGTCGATGTTGTCCCTTCTAATGAAGTCTACTCAACATCAGAAGGTTTTGTTAAAAGCTTTGAATGAGGCATACGTGCCTATTGAGACTTCATCCGAACAACTTGAAAGAATGACAGAGAGATTCTTCGCGATCAATCAGATTTCTTTCAGCAAAGCTGATTTGCCTTTGGAGGGTGCCACCCACAACAAATCTTTGCATTTGACTGTCAAATACGAAGGCTACTATATGAAGAGGGTCATGGTTGATGGGGGTTCGGGGGTAGACATATGCCCGCTTTCCACTCTAAGCCGCATAGGAATCGGAGCTGAAAGGATTCGGCCTAACAACATATGTGTGCGAGCTTTTGACGGTGTGAAAAGAGATATTGTCGGAGAGATTGATGTAATTATGACCATCGGCCCGGTGGACTTCGAAGTGACATTCCAAGTTTTGGATATGGACACTTCTTACAACTTTCTTCTGGGGAGACCATGGATTCATGCGGCCGGAGCCTGTGCCCTCTACCCTCCATCAGATGTTAAAATTCGAACACAAGGGACAAGAGATCGTGGTCCACGGGGAAGACGAGCAATCAATTTATCGAGATCCGTCCATCCCCTGCTTAGAAGCGGAAGCGGGAAGCGAACACATTGTCTATCAAGCTTTCGAGATTGTGTTGGCAGATCAACACGAAGAAGGGAACCCTCTCCCCCAACCTTTCTTGTCTAATGCCTCCATCATGGTGGCAAAAGAAATGATTAAACATGGCTTCCAGCCGGGAAAAGGTTTGGGAAGTCCCTACAAGGAGTGTCGAAGCTGATAACCTTACCCGTAGCTGAAAAGTTCTTCGGAGTAGGCTTTCGCCCAACCCCCGAAGATGAGAGATGGGCCAACAAGAGAAAGGAGAAAGGATGGGTTCTGCCGCAACCATTGCCACATCTGTACCAAACTTTTGTCCGACCAAGGTACATCGAAGAAGAAGAAGACGAGGTCTTCACATCGGAGGAAATTGAAGAAATATGTGGGGCCATGAGGAAAATGCTCTATGATGTTAATATGGTCCAATCGGGAGAAGGAACAAGCACCGCTGAGGTGCTGTATGTGGGCCCTGAAGCTAAATTGCAAAATTGGAAAGCCACACCCTTCCCAATCAGGCGGGAGTTCTGGTAGATTTGTCCCGTCGTTTTTCCTTCATCACAAGTTACTTCAGGACGTAGCTTGGATGTTTTTCTTTGTTTTCTTGTATTTTTGGTTTCCCCAATGTAATTTTGTTTATTTTCAGAAAATTCCAAGAAAATAAAATAAATATTTCCTCATTTTTGCACTCTTTCTAATTTTGTTATTTATTCTTCCTTTTCAGTCCTAATAATGCGGCTTTAAATAACATGACATGCTTGCGGAACTCATGCTCAAATTCGAACACGCCACCTAATCTGGAAATAATGAACCAAGAACCGAAATACGATAAAGAAGAGGCTTTTAGGGAAATAAATCGAGAATTGGAACATTTCGAGAATAAACCTAAGCCAAACTTGAATGACACCGAACCGGTTAATTTGGGAACTGATGAAGAGGTCCGAGAGACCAAGATAAGCATCCACACAGACGAGAAAACACGAGATGCAATAATCCAACTCTTGTTTGAATTTAAAGACGTGTTTGCTTGGTCTTACGATGACATGCCAGGATTAGGAGCTGATCTAGTGGTGCACAAGTTACCAATCTACCCTGACTGTCGCCCAGTGCAACAGAAGCAAAGAAAGTTCAAGACTGACATCAGTGACAAAATCAAAGAAGAAATCACTAAGCAGTTGAAAACAAGGGTAATTCGAGTGGTACAATACACCACATGGTTGGCTAATGTTGTGCCCGTGCCAAAGAAGGACGGAAAAACTCGAGTATGCGTTGACTACCGAGATCTGAATAAAGCAAGTCCTAAAGATAACTTTCCTTTACCAAACATCCACATCCTTGTTGATAACTGTGCCAAACATGAGATACAATCGTTTGTGGATTGTTACGCGGGATATCATCAAGTGTTGATGGATGAAGAGGACGCCGAGAAGACCGCTTTTACCACACCTTGGGGGACTTACTGTTACAGAGTCATGCCATTCGGCTTGAAAAATGGAGGAGCAACATACATGAGAGCTATGACTGCCATTTTCCACGACATGATGCATCAGGAAATAGAGGTATACGTGGACGATGTGATCATCAAATCCAGAACTCAGGGCGATCATGTGCGAGACTTGAGGAAATTCTTCGAGAGGTTGCGGAAGTACGATTTGAAGTTGAATCCAGCAAAATGCACTTTTGGAGTCCCGTCAGGTAAACGTTTGGGTTTCATAGTCAGTAGAAGAGGTATTGAATTAGATCCCACAAAGATAAAATCCATCCGGGATTTACCTCCTCCCAGAACAAAGAAAGATGTAATGAGTCTTCTAGGCCGACTGAACTACATCAGTAGGTTCATCGCTCAGTTGACTTCCACATGTAAACCCATATTCAAGTTGTTGAAGAAAGACGCTGCAATCAAATGGACAACTGAATGTCAAGAAGCTTTTGACAAAATCAAAGAATATTTGTCAAATCCTCCGGTCTTGGTCCAGCCAGAGCCAGGGAGACCTCTTTTCTTGTATTTAACAGTCTTGGAAAACTCTTTTGGTTGTGTCCTCGGACAACGTGATGCGACAGAGAAGAAAGAACAGGCGATTTACTACCTGAGCAAGAAGTTTACTAGTTGTGAGGTCAAGTACACTTTGCTGGAAAGAACGTGTTGTGCTTTAACTTGGGTCGCTCAGAAATTGAGACACTACCTCCAAGACCATACGACTCACCTCATTACTCGGTTGGATCCTTTGAAGTATATATTCCAGAAACCGATGCCTACCGGAAGATTGGCAAAATGGCAGATCCTGCTCACCGAGTTTGACATAGTCTATGTCACTCGCACGGCAATGAAAGCTCAAGCATTAGCAGACCATTTGGCTGAGAACCCGATCGACGAGGAGTATCAACAATTGGATACCTACTTTCCTGATGAAGAGGTAAATACGACAAAAGTTGTTGCAGAAGACAGTCATGCTTGGAAAATGTTTTTCGATGGGGCGGTAAACGCTAAAGGTGTAGGGATTGGGGCAATCTTGATCTCTCCTGCTGGTCAGCATTACCCAGCCACGGCTAGGCTCCGTTTCTTTTGCACGAACAATACGGCTGAGTATGAAGCTTGTATCATGGGTATGAACATGGCAATTGATCAAGGTGTCGAAGATTTGTTGATCATGGGAGATTCAGATCTAATTATCAAACAATCTCAAGGTGAATGGGAAACTTGGGACGTTAAACTCCTCCCTTACCGACAGCACGTGAATATTCTTGGCAAGCGATTTGCATCAATATAGTTCAGGTATATCCCACGATGTCACAATGAACTAGCCGACGCACTTGCCACTTTAGCTTCAATGCTACCTTATCTGGGCAACGCCCATGTCAATCCCTTGGAAATCCAAATCAAGGAAATCCACGGTTATTGCAATGCAATCGAAGAAGGACCAAACGTCAAGCCATGGTATTACGATATCAGGAGATTTCTGAAAATGCAAGAATACCCAGAACATGCTACTGGAGATCAAAAGAGGACCATTAGGAGACATGTAGGTGGTTTCTTTTGAGCGGCGAGGTCATGTATAAAAGAACCCCAGATCTTAACCTTTTAAGGTGTGTTGATGCCGAAGAAACAGAAAGAATCATGCACGAAGTACATGCAGGAGTATGCGGGCCTCATATGAATGGGTATGTCTTAGCCAAGAAAATCCTTCGAGCAGGATATTATTGGATGACCATGGAGAAAGATTGTTTCGGTTTTGTCCGAAAATGCCATCAATGTCAGGTACATGGAGATCTGATTCATGCACCTCCAACTGAGTTGCATCCGATGTTAGCGCCGTGGCCATTTGTCGCTTGGGGAATGGATGTCATCGGCCCGATTGAGCCGAAAGCTTCGAATGGGCACCGATTCATACCGGTGGCTATCGATTACTTCACAAAATGGGTCGAAGCCGTCACTCTCAAATTATTCACTAAGAAAGCTGTGGTGGATTTCGTACACTAAAATCTTATTTGTCGTTTTGGTATACTTGCAACTATCATCACAGACAATGCTGCGAATTTGAATAGTCGTTTAATGGAAGAAATATGCGAGCAATTCAAAATAATGCATAGGAACTCCACTCCTTATCGGCCCAAAGCCAATGGTGCAGTGGAAGCAGCGAACAAAAACATTAAGAAGATTTTGAGAAAGACAATCCAAAGTTCTAGACAATGGCTTGAGCAATTACCATTCGCTTTACTGGGATACCGTACTACAGTACGCACATCGGTGGGAGCGACTCCATACCTGCTAGTCTATGGGACCGAGGCCGTGATACCGGCAGAGGTAGAAATTCCTTCACTTCGTACGATTGTTGAAGCAGAGATTGAAGATAGCGAGTGGGTTAAGACTCGTTTGGTGCAATTAACTTTGATCGATGAAAAGCGAATGGCTGCGGTCTGTCATGGACAACTATACCAACAAAGAATGGCTCGTGCTTACAACAAGAAAGTACGACCGAGAAATTTCGAAGTAGGTCAGTTGGTTTTAAGACGCATTCTTCCACATCACCAGGAAGCGAAAGGAAAATTCGCTCCTAATTGAAAGGGACCATACATCATCAGGAAGATACTGCCGAGAGGAGCGTTATACTTGGGAGACATGGAAGGAAAAGATCCTGAAACAGCTGTGAATGCAGACGCTGTGAAAAGGTATTATGTCTAAATTTGCTTCAATGATGTCCTCACAAGTCGAAATAATTGAACGCTTTTATTCCCGCTACCCAAACACTACCAACCCTTTGCAAACCCTTTGAGCCGGTTACCTTTCTTTGGCTACCCTCTTTGGAATCCAAATCAAAAAAAAAAAAAACAAAACAAAGTTCCTGAACTATGTTCTGACTTGATTCCGAAAGGATACGTAGGCAACCTCTCCCTGAGGTTCAGTCACACCAAACCAAAAATCATAGTTTCCCCAAAAAATGAAACTGGGGCAGATGATATTGTTGATTCGGTTTAAGATCTGTCAAGATGATTCCAAAGTTGTAATTTTGTCCACAATTCTTGTTACCCAAACCGAGTACAAGTCCTTCAAGATCGATTGGAAGCCGTGAAAACATCATTGTTGCGGTCCGAAGTTCCTGGAATGAAAAGAAATAAAATGAGAGAGTCTTATTGGTGAAAACCTTCGGGCACCATAAGACGACGGAAGTAGAGAAATACAAAATGAGAGAGCCTGTTGGTAAAAACTCGCAAAGAGTGCTATCTGGCGATGGTAAGAAGAGAAATGAGAGAGGTCGATTGGCGAAAACCCGTAAAGGGCGCTATCAACCGAAAAGTTTGTTTCACCACGAGAGGTCCTGGCACGGCTCCTTAGCTCGGAAATATGGACCCGTTTTGGTTCATAAGAAAATGGGAGTTTGTGACGATCAAGCATCTAGTCCGAGAAGCATGTCATGTTGTTTAAAGTCAGCATATACCTCAGATAAGTCGTTCTTTCCCCCCGAAAGGGACTCCTCTATCTTTGATACGTTTTTCCATTCTTTGTTCATTCTTTTTCTTTAAATCCCTTTTGGTTTAATTTTAATTCTGAAACTATTACAAAGGAAGGCGACAGGACCGGTTTTACAGGGCTCCGCCTGGTAAAGAAGAAAAGAAAATCAGCCTCAGTGGTATATTGATACAATCCACGATTGGATCGTAGTGATAGATTGTTTCCAAAGAAACGGAGTTTAGAAAGGAAATGGAAATCAAAGGCTAAGGTCTTAGAAGAGACGGAATAAGGCAGAAGGATAGAACCCACACAGAAAATCCTCATGGAATGCCGGGAATGAACCCGGTCAGTTTGAAATGAAGTCACCCCAAAGACAATTGGTAGCAAACTTCTTAATGGAAATGGGGAAACGATCAAGCAATGAAGATAATCAAGGCCACAAAGTCAACCACTTTTTCAACTAATAAAATGTTCTTTGTTGAAAGCAGGCCTATTTAATTGTGCAAGAGGAAGGTACAACTCAAAGAAGTGAAGTACGCAAGTATTGAAATGGCTTTGGAACAAGGAAAACACATAAAAAGGGAAGTTTCTTTTAGAGCTTTATCTTATGCATTTGTTGATGGTTAAAAAGAAAGCCTAAAAGAAAGCCCAAAAGGAAGAATAAAGAAAAGAAAATGAAAACTCCAAAAAAGAGAATCAAATCATATCAAGTCCAACATCTGTTTGGACCCCGGTCAGAAAAACCGAGGGTCTTTCCGGCCAGAAAGCCGCGAAATTTTTATCCCCGGTCAGAAAACCGAGGATCTCCCAGTCAAAAAACTGCGGAGCCATTTACTTTTACCTCGGCCAAAATACCGAGGATCTGACGGCCAAAAACCGTTAGGTATTGCTTGAATTCCGGCCGTAAAGCCGTGAAACTTTTATCCCCGGTCGTAAAATCGAGGATCTCCCGACCTGAAAATTGCGGAGCTATTTACTTTTACCCCGCCAAAAACCGAGCCGACGCGCCAAAAACCGTTAGGTATTACTTGAATTCCGGCCAGAAAGCCGTGAAACTTTTATCCCCAGTCTGAAAACCGAGGATCTCCCAGTCAGAAAACTGCGGAGCCATTTACTTTTACCGCGGCCAAAAAAACCGAGGATCTGACGGCCAAAAAACCGTTAGGTATTGCTTGAATTCCGGCCAGAAAGCCGTGAAACTTTTATCCCCGGTCAGAAAACCGAGGATTCCCTAGTCAAAAAATTGCAGAGCCATTTACTTTTACCCTGGCCAAAAAACCGAGGATCTGACGTCCAAAAAACCGTTAGACATTGTTGGAATTCAGGCCAGAAAGCCGTGAATCTTTTATCCCCGGTCAGAAAATCGAGGATCTCCCAATCAGAAAACTGCGGGGCCATTTACTTTTATCCCGGCCAAAAAATCGAGGGTCTGACGGCCAAAAATCGTTAGACATTGTTTGAATTCCGGCGATAAAACCGTGAAAACTCTTCTTCAAAATCCTGGCCAGAAAGCCGTGGAACGCGGAGCCATTTACTTTTACCCCGGCCAAAAAACCGAGGATCCGACGGCCAAAAAACCGTTAGACATTGTTTGAATTCCGGCCGTAAAGCCGCGAAATTTTTATCCCCGGTCGAAAACCGAGGATCTCCCAGCCGGAAAACCGCGGAGCTATTTACTTTTACCCCCGCCAAAAAACCGAGGATCCGACGACCAAAAACCGTTAGGTATTGCTTGAATTCCACCCATAAAGTCGTGAAACTTTTATCCCCGGCCGTAAAATCGAGGATTCCCCACCAAAAACTCGCGTGAGCTATTTACTTTTACCCCGCCAAAAACCGAGGATCCGACGGCCAAAAACTCGTTAGACATTGTTTGAATTCGCCGTAAAGCCGTGAAACTTTTATCCCTGGCCGAAAACCGAGGATCCGACGGCCAAAAAACCGTTAGACATTGTTTGAATTCCGCCGTAAAGCCGTGAAACTTTTATCCCTCGAAACCGAGGATCCGACGCAAAACCGTTAGACATTGAATTCGCTAGCCGGAAACTTTTATCCCGGTCGAAAAACCTCAGAAAACTGCGAGCCATTTACTTTTACCCCCGCCAAAAACCGAGGATCCGACGGCCAAAAAACTATTAGATATTGTTTGAATTCCGCCGGAAATCCGTGAAACGTTTATCCCCGTCGTAAAACCGAGGATCTCCCGTCATAAAACTACGGAGCCATTTACTTTTACCCGGCCAAAAAACCGTTAGATCTTGTTTGAATTCCGCCGTAAAGCCGTGAAACTTTTATCCCTGCTAGAAAACCGAGGATCTCCCGCCCAAAAAATCGTGGAGCGCGATCGTTACTCCCGCCAAAAACCGAGGATCCGACGACCAAAAACCGTTAGATATTGTTTGAATTCCGGCCGTAAAGCCGTGAAACTTTTATCCCCGTCAAAAACCAAGGATCTCCCGCCCAAAAACTGCGGAGCTATTTACTTTTACCCCGCCAAAAATCCGAGGGTCCGACGGCCAAAAACCGTTAGATATTGTTTGAATTCCGCCGTAAAGCCGTGAAACTTTTATCCCCGGTCGAAAATCGAGGATCTCCCGCCGAAAACTGCGGAGCTATTTACTTTTACCCCGCCAAAAACCGAGGATCCGACGGCCAAAAACCGTTAGACATTGTTTGAATTTCGGCGAGAAAGCCGTGAAACTTTTATCCCCGCCCAAAACCGAGGATCTCCCGCTCAAAAACCGCGGAGCTATTTACCTTTACCCCGCCAAAAACCGAGGATCCGACGGCCAAAAACCGTTAGATATTATTTGAATTCCGGCCGTAAAGCCGTGAAACTTTTATCCCCGATCGAAAACCGAGGATCTCCCGACCGTAAAACTCGTGAGCCATTTACTTTTACCCCCGCCAAAAAATCGAGGATCTGACGGCCAAAAAAACCATTAGATATTGTTTGAATTCCGGCCGTAAAGTCGTGAAACTTTTATCCCCGATCGAAAATCGAGGATCTCCCGCCAAAAAACCGTTGAGTTTTCTTTCCAAATCCCGCCAAAAAACCGAGGATCCGACTGCCAAAACCGTTAGATATTGTTTGAATTCCGGCCGAAAGCCGTGAAACGTTTATCCCCGGTCGAAAAACCGAGGATCTCCCCAGTCAAAAACTGCGGAATTTACTTTTACCCCGGCCAAAAAACCGAGGGTTTGACGGCCAAAAACCGTTAGATATTGTTTGAATTCCGCCCAGAAAGCCGTGAAACTTTTATCCCCGGTCAGAAAACCGAGGATCTCCCAGTCAGAAAACCGTGGAGCCATTTAGTTTATCCTCGACCAAAAATCGAGGGTCTAGCGGCCAAAAACCGTTAGACATTGTTTGAATTCCGGCCAGAAAGCCGTGAAACTCTTCTTCAAAATCCCGGCCAGAAAGCCGTGAACGTTTATTTGTGAAATTGTGATTTTCTTACCCAATACCAAAGAGTCTTTTTAATCGCTTTCTGTGACACAACTAACTCACGAAATTTTCCTAGCAAAACTGGGGCAGAAAAATTTCGTTCGTTTGTTTGTTTTGTTGTCTAAATAGGTTTGACCTCGGGACGCAAGGATCGAGATAACCTACAAATGGAACATCAATCCAGAGTGAAGAAAAGAAGAAAAGAACCAAAAGAAAAGAGTTCAAATGTTGGAGTAAACAAAGGCACGGATTGCTCAGAAGATGATTGAAGTAACAAGCTCCACCGACTCTGTTTCACTCAATGTTATAGAAAATAAACAAGAACGTACAGTTTGTTGAGCATCAAGATTCAGATCGAGGTCTACAGCAAATCAGCTAAGATTCAAGATCAAGTTTTCAAGAGAATCATAGATAAGAATCTTGTAACTCATAGTTTGATAGCATAGCTAGTTTAGCTTTAATTTCTCTTTCGGTGTAATAAGGAGGTCAGTAAGCAGTTAAGCAACAGCAGCAGCAACGATAGCAACAGTAACAGCAAAATGTCAGTTCACGGTAGTCCCAACTACCAAAACTTCTCGAACTACATTGACCTGATTCCTGTTTAGCCCAGGATATGTAGGAGGCCTCTCGAAGAGAAGGCTCGGTCAAGATCTTTTCAAAATGCTTCACACGGAGTGCTCGGACGGGCAAAAAATCGCTCGTATTAGCTGATTATCTTTGCATGAAAACTCTTCGAGTTTACACGCAAAGAGGGGCAGCTGTGAGCACGTGATTTTTGCCCTACATGAGAATTACTCCTAAAAATTCAAAAATAAAATAGTTTTGTTTTGTGCGTAATTTTTGTGATTTTTGTATCATTTTTTGCATTTTTTGTTTTTTGTGTGCGCATGTCTATTGTTTAAATTAATATAAAATACAAAATGTTTGCATTTGCATGCAAATTCATGTTTTTAATTTAGAGTAATTAAGTTTGTTTTACGAAAATAAAAAAAATAACAAAAAAAATTATTATGTATTTTTGCATTTTTACCATTTATTGTCTAATTGTGTGATTTTATTTTATTTTTGGTATTTAAATGTGTGCGTTTAATTGATATTAGAGGTTAATTAATATTGATATGTTAATTTTGTTCTATAATTTAAATTAGGGTTTTAAAATTTAGCTTGAATTACTTTAGAAATTAAAATAAAGAAAAACAAAATCAAATGAAATGAAAGAAAATCGGATTGGGCCATTTTTTAAATTAAAATTGAGCCCAAAACAATGCCTCAGCCGCCCCAGCCCAATGCTCAACCCAGGATTTTAATCACAACCGTCCAAAATCCTTAATCCAACGGCCAAAATTAAATCTCGCATTTTAATTACCCAAAAACCCCCAAACCCTAATTCACCTTCATTTTTCATTCCCCTTTCTTCATAGATGTAACGACGCTGCCGCCGCCGTGCTCCACCACCGGAAATCGCCTCACGGCGGTTCCGGTGGTCCAAACCACCCCATTTTAACACCATAGCTTCCCCTTCTCCCCCTCTACACGAATCCCTTACCCTTTTGGCTCGAATCAATCTCTATCGTTTCGAATCTTCATTTGAAGATTCGAGTCAAACTTGAACTAACACCAAACACTCCCAAATTGATACCACACCTTCTCCGGACCTCCCCCATGTCCATACCAAACTTGGTTCGGCTCAAATCTAACCGGAAACCGTCGAACCCCAAAACCCATGTCCAAGAACCCTAAAAGCCGAGAAGGAATTTCCTTCGTCGGGTTTCACGAAATTGAGGTTTAATAGACCTTAATTGATTTGTTTTCACTTTAAAACATTTCAATTAAGGTCCTTTCGACCTCGAATGCCAAAAACCGAGTCGGCCGAGCCCAATTTCTTGTTTCAAAGGTATTTCTTTTTCTTTTCTGTTCTTGTTTAATTATATTCGTCGCTTTAGTTTAATTACTTTGTAGTTGGCGTTTGTTGTTAATTTTTGTTGTGAATATTTCCAAATTTTTCTATTTTTCTTCATCTACTTGGGACCTTTTATTTGGTCGATTTGTTTGCTTCTGATTGTTTGTTATAAATGACGTAGTTATAAGATAGGAATTCGATTCGATACTTCGTCGAATAGCTAATTCTTCATTTTTGATTACTCTGGCCGAGAGTTTTTGAATTACTGTCTTTGCGATTGGTTTGTTATCGATTGCACGTGTTGTTATTCGACTGATTGAAGGTTGTCAATTAGTTTCGTTAGGTTCGTTTGTTAGAACATTGGAACAAATTTCAGATTTTGCTATTTTGATTCAACAATGAGTTTGGTTGTAAGTTTCTAGTTGTTGTGATAATAAATAGGATTGGAATTGGATTTGGGTATTAGTTGTTTGAGTTTGGTTTAGAAATCTGAAGAAAAACAATATTCAAGGGTGCAAAGTGATGCATTGCACATGGAAAAGATAATGGAATCTGTAAGGCAGCTTGACATTCCATTTAGAGTTCAACTTTAGAGTTTAAAATGAATAAATCAAGTTTGAATAATGTTTTGAGTGGAAGTACAGAGGGATGTAGTGATGGACAGATTTAGAATTGATTAAAAAAAGGGTTGATGGATCTGTTGATGATCTATAAAGGAGAACAAATTCATACACAGATGGATACTCACACACATTCACAAATACATCATTGGCAGAACATTGGACACTCACAGATATACTCACTGAAAACAGAAACACATTGAGAGATACATAGGAAAACAGAGAGAGAGATACACACAGATTGAGACATACATTCCTTTTTTCTAAAAAAATAGAGAGCTAAGTGTGACGACCCCGACTCGTCGTCACAAGAATTACCACCCCGTTATGTTGTAAATGCATGTTTTATGATTTTATATCGTTGTTAGAGTCTATCGGGTGAGTTAGGAGTGAATTGGATTGAAAATGAGGCATATAGCCTTTTTGAAGGAGACTTGAATAAGGAAAGTCAACCCGGAGTTGACTATTTGGTTAGAGGGCTCAGAATCGGATTCTGATGATTCGGTTAGTTCCGGAAGGTGATTTGTGACTTAGGGGAGCGATCGGAATTGAATTTGGAGGCCCGGTGTAGAAATAGGCTTGAATTGGCTAAGGTTGAATTTTGGCGAAATCCGAACGGCAGGTGAAATTTTGATCCGGTGGTCAGAATGGAATTCCGACAGCTGCAGTAGCTCCGTTAGGTGATTTTGGATGTGCCTGCAAAATTTCAGGTCATTCGGACGTCGTTTGGTCGGGTTTTTGATGGAATATGTAATTCGGAAAGTTTTAAGGAATTTGGGCTTGAATCCGTGTGTAATTGGTGATTTTGATGTTTAGGATGGTGTTTTTATGATTGGAACAAGTTTGTATCGTATTTTGGAGTATGTTAGTGGTTTTCGTTGGGGTCTCGGGGGCCTCGGGATGAATTCAGGGGTCCAAACGGACCATTTTGTGCCAAATGCACTGCTGTTTCTGCTGCAATTAGTGCAGAGGATTTTTGTTCATCGCGATCGCGAGCCTGGGGCATGCGATCGCGTAGGGTAAAGCTGGGAAGCTCTGCGATCGCAAGGGTGAGACTGCGATCGCGTAGAGTATTGGAGCGAGGCCGGAAAGTTTGTTCATCGCGATCGCGGGAGGTGTGATGCGATCGCGTAAGGTCGACTGGTTGTGCATCGCGATCGCGATGTGTAGTGTGCGATCGCGTAGGTCTGGGATTTAGAGCAGCGCGATCGCGGGTGGTTTCACGCGATCGCGTAGTGTTGAGGCATGAGGCAGTGCGATCGCGTAGGGAATGTCGCGATCGCGTAGAGTAATTTTGAAGCCTGGTGAATTTGTTCATCGCGATCGCGAGCCTGGGGCTGCGATCGCAGAAGGTCGCCTGGCAGTCAGTGAATTAATATAACAGAACAGTCCAGTCGCGAACCCCATACCCAAAACCTCCATTTTTGAGTTCCAAGAGAAGAAATTGACGGGAGTTTGCTGGGAAATCATCGGGGTTTCGTTGGAGGTAAGTTTTGTGGCTTAATTACATCATTTTAACATGAAATCATTGGTTAAATTTCTGTAAATGGAAGATTGAAGGTGGGTTTGAGCCCTAGGACTAAATTGAAGGAAAAACACTGATTTGAGTGGGCAAATGGAGTCCGATTTTGGTAAATTTTATATGCCTAGACTCGTATCGAGACGAGGGTTCCGAATATGTGACTTTTGTAATTTTTCGACAAGCGTACCGAAAGTCGGGTTTTGACAACTTTGGGAATTTTGATGTAAATTGAGTTATATTGATTGGGTGTCGTCCCATTGGCCTAATTTGTTGTGTTTCTACTGTATTTGATCAGATTCTACGCGTGCGGAGCTTGATTATCGTGGCAAGGACATTTCGGAGTAGTCGTCGCGCCGTATTGATGTGAGTAATAGATGTGGGTGATGACCAGCGGGTTCGAAACCCCGGTATACCACTTTGTGACGCTGTATAGCGGCGAGACACGTACTCTCATGTGAGTGCGGGGTCGATTATGATTGGGGACTATGGCTTAGTCCGACTTGCTGATACTGTGTTATGATATTAGGCTATTCACGAGCCGTCGAACCTCCTTCTCGGATGGTTGCATATTATGCGGTGATATTGGCTACTCTTGAGCCGTTGAACCCCCTTCTTGGGTGGTTGAGTATACTTGTGGGCCGTGAGCCAGTTATTGGATCCCGCGAGGATCGTTATCATTGTCTTATCATATTGACACGTTAGTTACTACCAGTCCGTAGCTATCTCTGTTATCATGCTATTTCCAATATCCGGAACTTGATATTACCGTTTTCAACCGAAAAATGATAAAAGATGTTTTCAAAACTACTTTTGAGCCTCGCGAGGCCGTATTTGCATATTAGCCGACCGGTAGTGGACCTGGCCGCACGCCGCAGCAGGTATATATGTCGGATCGGATCGCACGCCGCAGTGATATCGTGCTTGGGCGTAGGAGCCCCTCCGAGTCCGAACCCCCACAGCGAGCACGGTTACCCAAATTGATCGGGCTACGCCTCGTAGCGGTCATATCATGCATTGCATTGCATTTTAGCTACATCCGCTAGTCGTTATACCGTTTTGTCGGTACTTGTTGGCACAGTGCATGCCGATATTGATTCCGTGATAGGGTATTTGATTACGCCTTACATAGTGCTTTATCGCGGATTTCTTATCCGCGCCGTCTTACCCCCGTTTATTACCACCGAGTCCGGCAGGTACTCATTTTACTCCCCGCACCTTGCGTGCGCATCCGTGTACCTCTCACAGTGATCCAGTAGCCGTGCGAGGCGACATTCGTGGATATTCGAGGTAGTTGCGGAGTCCGCAGGACCCGATATTCCTTCTTACTGCCTCTTGATTTTGTATTGACTTTTCTTTCCGCACTTGGTATCTTGTAAACCTTTATACACTCATGTTCAGCAGAGGCTCATGACTCTTGACCCTTCGGTTTATGGGAGTTAGTATATTTTGGGGCAAAAATCACGTGCTCACAATATGTATCATTGTTGCTTCGTGAATTAATATGCTTAAACGGGTTAAAGAGAGCTTCTAGCTCCGTTGTTAATATTAATTGGTCGGGCCGGCTTAGCAACGTGCCGGGCGCCATCACGCCGAACCGGGGTCGTGACAAGCTGGTATCGCAGCCTAGGTTTACTAGGCCCCGTGAGTCTTGAGCCTGCTAGTAGCAGTCTCGTGGATCGGCACGGGACGCCCGTACTTATCCTCGTGAGGTCGCGAACCTTTAGGAAAACTTCACTTTTCTCGAACTCCGTCGTGCGATCTTGTTGTTCGAGAACCGAGCTTCTATATTCTATTCTCTCGCGTACGGCGAGAACGCGAGCATCGGACGAGGTGGACGACCTCCATTGCCACCGTTAGAGGCCGCGGGCACGGTCGTGCTAGAGGTAGAGGCAGGGCGGCCGAGGCGAGCGCCGACGACCCGCCCGTTGTACCGCTCGCAGAGCAGCCCCCAACGGTCGATGCTCCAACAGCCCCCGGCTCGTGGCCGCACCGTATCTATTGCTATTCCCCGGTCTTCGTGAGACTCTTGCTCGATATTATCGCGTGTTCCGGCTTGGCTCGGTAGTTTTAGCCACCGCCACCGTAGCGACATCTCAGACAGGGGGGCGGTCGCGCACCCCGCAGCTCGCACACCCGACCCGGCTGTTCGTGGACTCTCGTACGCCGCAGGCGGTCCCCGCTCGCGTGGTCGCACCCGGTTATTCCTCCGACCGCACCGCGCCCGGGCCTCCGCAGCATTTGGTTCAGAGTTATGCCCGACGACGAGCAGCCTCGTCTTCGAGAGATTTGGCAGACTTCCACCCACCCCATTTCAGTGGCATCGAGGGCGAGGATGCCCAGGGTTTCTTGGATAAGTGTCAGAGGATGTTGCGGACGACTGGTATTCTCGAGTCCATCGGAGTTTCATTTACTACCTTTCAGTTCACTGGTCCCGCATTTGATTGGTGGGAAGAGTTTGAGAGGCGTAGGCCTGCAGGAGCAGCACCTCTCACATGGCAGCACTTCTCTACTCTCTTTCTAGAGAAATATGTACCTCAGTCTCGTCGCGAGGAGCTACGTCGCCAGTTCGAGTGGTTGGTTCAGGGCGACATGTCTGTGACCCAGTATGAGCTCAGATTCACACAGTTGGCTAGGCATGCCACATGGATGATCCCTAATGATAGGGAGAGGATCAAGAGGTTCATTGATGGCCTCAACTACTCTATCCGCATTCTTATGACCGAGAGAGAGTTTTGTCATCATCATTTGAGCAGGTTGTTGATATGGCACGTTCCATTGAGGCGGATCATCGCCGAGAGAGAGAGGAGTGGGAGGCCAAGAGGCCTCATGGTTCTGGCAGTTTCAGTGGTGCTCCATCTAGAGGGCATTCCCAGCAGAGCAGAGGCCGCTCGTCTAGACCTTCTCATTCAGGCCGCCTAGAGCAGAGCGGAGGTTCATATGGTCATGGTCGACAGGGGTTTCTGCAGGGTCAGTCATCACTTAGTGCCCTTCCAACTCAAAGTGCAGCACCTACTTCTTCAGCCCAGGGTTCTTCTGTGGCGAGGGGTTCCCTTCAGTCCCCTTCTCCAGCACCAGGTGCATGTTTTGAGTGTGGTGAGTTTGGCCATATGAGGAGGCAGTGCCCTCGACTCCGTAGGGACAGGACTCAGCAGAGGGATCAGCCCTCATCTTCAGCACCATCTTAGTCTAGTAGAGGTGGAGGTCAGTCTTCTCGTGGTCGCCCCAGAGGCGAGGAGAGATCTGGTGGAGGCCAGGCACGGTTATATGCACTTCCCGACAGGCGTGATGCAGTTGCCTCCGATGCAGTGATTACAGGTATCATTTCTGTCTGTCACAGAGATACCTCTGTTCTATTTGATCCAGGGTCCACATATTCATACGTGTCCTCTTATTTTGCACATCATTTGGGTGTGACTCGTGGTAGTCTTGATTTACCTATTCATGTATCCACCCCCGCGGGTGATATGATTGTTGTGGATCATCTCTATAGATCTTGTGTTATTTTTATTGGGAGTTTGGAGACCCAGGAAGATCTGTTATTGTTGGGGGTGGTGGACTTTGATGTGATATTGGGTATGGACTGGTTGTCTCCATACCATGCTATATTGGACTGTCATGCTAAGACAGTTACGTTGGCTATTCCTGGTATTTCTCAGATTGAGTGGCGGGGTTCGACTGATTTCGTCCCTAGCCGTGTTATTTCGTTCTTAAAAGCTCAGAAGATGGTTGAAAAAGGGTGTTTATCGTACTTAGCATTTGTGAGAGATGTGGGAGCTGAGTCTCCTAGCATTGATTCTGTACCTGTTGTGAGGGATTTTCCAGATGTATTTCCCTCAGACCTGCCGGGCATGCCGCCGGACAGGGATATTGATTTTGGCATTGACTTGGTGCCGGCACTCAGCCCATATCCGTTCCTCCTTATCGGATGGCACCAACTGAGTTGAAAGAACTGAAAGAGCAGCTTCAGGAGCTTCTGGATAAGGGTTTCATCCGCCCTAGCGTGTCCTCGTGGGGTGCACCGGTGTTATTTGTTAAGAAGAAAGATGGTTCCATGCGAATGTGTATTGATTATAGGCAATTGAACAAAGTGACAGCGAAGAACAAGTACCCTCTACCGCGCATAGATGATTTGTTTGATCAGTTACAGGGTGCGAGGGTGTTTTCTAAGATCGATCTTCGTTCGGGCTATCATCAGCTGAAGATCAGGGACTCGGATATTATGAAGACTGCATTCAGGACCCGATATGGTCATTATGAGTTTCTCGTGATGTCTTTTGGGCTGACCAACGCCCCAGCAACATTTATGCATCTGATGAACAGTGTTTTCAGGCCCTATTTGGATTCATTGGTGATTGTGTTCATTGATTGACATTCTAGTCTACTCCCGTAGTCAGGAGGAGCATGCTCAGCATTTGAGTATTGTGTCGCAGAGATTGAGGGAGGAGAAGCTATATGCTAAATTCTCCAAGTGCGAGTTTTGGCTCGAGTCCGTAGCATTTCTGGGACATGTGGTGTCTCGTGATGGTATTCAGGTTGATCCGAAGAAGATAGAGGCGGTGCATAGTTGGCCTAGGCCGTCCTCAGCTACAGAGATCAGGAGTTTTCTAGGCTTGGCAGGATATTATCGCCGGTTTGTTCAGAGATTTTCATCCATTGCTTCTTCATTGACTAAATTGACTCAGAAGGCCTAGACCCTCCTCAACTACAGAGGAGTGTGAGGTAATCTTTCAAAAGCTCAAGACAGCTTTGACCACAGCCTCAATTTTGATATTGCCTACTGGTTCGGGGTCTTATACAGTATAGTTTGATGCTTCACGGGTTAGCCTTGGAGTAGTGTTGATGTAGGACGGTAGGGGGATTGGCTACGCGTTCAGACAGTTGAAGATAAATGAAAAGAATTACCTTGTCCACGACCTTGAGTTAGCTATTATTGTTCATGCCTTGAAAATCTGGTGTCATCATTTTTACGGTGTGTCTTGTGAGATTTATATTGATCACCGGAGTTTCCTTATAAAAGTAGTTATCAGTCCGACATCCAGATGGCACCGTATGAGGCCTTATATGGTAGGAGATATAGATTTCTGGTAGGTTTGTTTGAGTCGGGTGAGGCTAGATTATTGGGCACAGAGATGGTTCAGGATGCGATGGAGAAATTCCAGCCGAGGAGAGACCATTTGCTTATGATGTTCAGGTGCTAGCCAATCGGCTAGTGAGGTTAGATATTTCGGAGCCCAGCCGGGTATTGGCTTGTGTTGTATCTCGGTCATCTCTATATGATCGTATTCGTGAGCGCCGGTATGATGATCCACATTTGGCTGTCCTTAGGGACAGAGTTCAGCATGATGACGCTAGAGATGTCACCATTGATAGTGACGGCGTATCGAGGATGCAGGGCCGGATATGTGTGCCCAATGTTGATGGCCTTCGTGAGTTGATTCCGGAAGAGGCCCATAGCTCGCGGTATTCTATCCATCCAGGAGCCGCGAAGATGTATCAGGATTTGAAACAGCACTATTGGTGGAGAAAGATGAAAATGGACATTGTCGGACATGTAGCACGGTGCCTCAACTGTCAGCAGGTTAAGTACGAGCATCAGAGGCCCGGTGGTGTATTTCAGCGCATTGTTATTCCTGAGTGGAAATGGGAGAGGATCACTATGGACTTTGTTACTGGACTCCCTCGGAAGGCGAGGAAGTTTGATTCTGTATGGGTGATTGTGGATAGACTGACCAAGTCAGGTCACTTCATTCCACTTAGTACTACCTACTCATCGGAGCGGTTGGCGTCGATCTTTATTCGAGAGATTGTTCGGTTGCATGGAGTTCCGTTGTCTATCATATCCGACAGGGTACTCGGTACTTTTCAATTTTGGAGAGCATTTCAATCGAGAGACGGGTACGCGGGTCGAGTCGAGCATCGCATTTCACCCCCGCACGTACGGGCGCTCGAGCGTACTATTCAGATCTCGGAGGATATGTTGCGAGCACGTGTGATTGACTTTGGTGGTTCGTGGGATGAGTTCTTACCACTTGCCGAGTTTGCCTACAACAACACCTATCGGGCCGAGTATTCGTATGGCCCCGTATGCAGGCATTGTACGGCAGAGCGTGCAGATCCCCCGCGGGATGGTTCGAGCCTCTGGCGAGGTTAGATCGATAGGGACCGAGTTAGTCCGGGATGCTCCGGACAGAGCAAAGTTGATCCGAGAGAGGCTTCGTACAAGCACGGCCTCGTCAGAAGAGTTACGCGGACCGTAGAGTTCGAGAGTTGTCTTTCATGGTCGGTGACAGCAGTATTGTCGAGCGTTTCACCCATGAGCGGTGTCAGCGAGGTTCGTGAAGAAAGGAAAGTCGAGTCCTAGGCACATTGGTCCTTTTGAGATACTTAGCAGGTCGAGAGGTGGCATACGTAGTTAGCCTCTGCCGCCCAGCCTTATCTAGCATTCATCCAAAGTATTCCACGTGTCTATGCTCCGCAAGACATCGGAGATCCGTCTCACGTATTAGACTTCAATACCATTCACCTTGATGGTGATCTATCCTACGACGTGGAGCCTATTGCCATTTTGGGACGTCAGGTGAGAAAATTGAGGTCCAAGGAGATTGCATCGCTTAAGGTTCAGTGGAGAGGTCGACCCGTGGAGGAGGCCACTGGGAGATCGAGCGGGAGATGCGGAGCAGATATCCTCACTTGTTTGAGACTTCAGGTATGTTTCTTGACCCGCTCGAGGACGAGCGTTTGCTTAAGAGAGGGAGAATGTGACGACCCGGCTCGTCGTCACGAGAATTACCACCCCGTTATGTTGTAAATGCATGTTTTATGATTTTATATCAGCTGTTAGAGTCTATCGGGGTAGTTAGGAGTGAATTGGATTGAAAATGAGGCATATAGCCTTTTCAAGGAAACTTGAATAGGAAAGTCAACCCGGAGTTGACTATTTGGTTGGAGGGCTCGAATCAGGTTCCGATGATTCGGTTAGTTCCGGGAGGTGATTTGTGACTTAGTGGAACGATCGAATTGAATTCGGAGGCCCGGTGTAGAAATAGGCTTGAATTGGCTAAGGTTGAATTTTGGCGAAATCCGAACGGTAGGTGAGATTTTGATCCGAGGGCCGGAATGGAATTCCGACAGTTGCAGTAGCTCCGTTAGGTGATTTTGGATGTGCTCGCAAAATTTCAGGTCATTCGGACGTCGTATGGTCGGGTTTTTGATGGAATGTGTAATTCGGAAAGTTTTAAGGAATTTAGGCTTAAATCCGTGTGTAATTGGTGATTTTGATGTTTAGGATGGTATTTTTATGATTGGAACAAGTTCGTATCGTGTTTTGGAGTATGTTGGTGGTTTTCGTTGGGGTCCCGGGGGCCTCGGGATGAATTCGGGGGTCCAAACGGACCATTTTGTGCCAAATGCACTGCTGTTTCTGCTGCAATTAGTGCAGAGGATTTTTGTTCATCGCAATCGCGAGCCTGGGGCATGCGATTGCTTAGGGTAAAGCTGGGAAGCTCTACGATCGCAAGGGTGAGACTGCGATCGCGTAGAGTATTGGAGTGAGGCCGTAAAGTTTGTTCATCGCGATCGCGGGAAGTGTGATGCGATCGCGTAAGGTCGACTGGTTGTGCATCGCGATCGCGATGTGTAGTGTGCGATCGCGTAGGTCTGGGATTTAGAGCAGCGCGATCGCGGGTGGATTCACGCGATCGCGTAGTGTTGAGGCATAAAGCAGTGCGATCGCGTAGGGTATGTCGCGATCGCGTAGAGTAATTTTGGAGCCTGGCGAATTTGTTCATCGCGATCGCGAGCCTGGGGCTGCGATCGCAGAGGGTCGCCTGGCAGTCAGTGAATTAATATAACATAACAGTCCAGTCGCGAACCCCATACCCAAAACCTCCATTTTTGAGCTCCAAGAGAAGGTATTAACGGGAGATTGCTGAGAAATCATCGGGGTTTCATCGGAGGTAAGTTTTGTGGCTTAATTACATCATTTTAACATGAAATCATTGGTTAAATTTCTGTAAATGGAAGATTAAAGGTGGGTTTGAGCCCTAGGCCTAAATTGAAGAAAAACACTGATTTGAGTGGGCAAATGGAGTCCGATTTTGGTAAATTTTATATGCCTAGACTCGTATCGAGACGAGGGTTCCGAATATGTGACTTTTGTAATTTTTCGACAAGCGTACCGAAAGTCGGGTTTTGACAACTTTGGGAATTTTGATGTAAATTGAGTTATATTGATTGGGTGTCGTCCCATTGGCCTAATTTGTTGTGTTTCTACCGTATTTGATCAGATTCTACGCGTGCGGAGCTTGATTCTCGTGGCAAGGGAATTACGGAGTAGTCGTCGCGCCGTATTGAGGTGAGTAATAGATGTGGGTGATGACCAGCGGGTTCGAAACCCCGGTATACCACTTTGTGACGCTGTATAGCAGCGAGACACGTACTCTCTTGCGAGTGCGGGGTCGATTGTGATTGGGGACTATGGCTTAGTCCGACTTGTTGATACTGTATTATGATATTAGGCTATTCTTGAGCCGTCGAACCTCCTTCTCGGATGGTTGCATACTATATATTGAGATATTGGCCACTCTTGAGCCGAGGAACCCCCTTCTTGGGCGGTTGAGTATACTTGTGGGCCGTGAGCCAGCTATTGGATCCCGCGAGGATCGTTATCATTGTCTTATCATATTGACATGTTAGTTACTACCAGTCCGTAGCTATCTCTCTGTTATCATGCTATTTCCAACCTCTGGAACTTGATATTACTGTTTTCAACCGAAAAATGATAAAAGATGTTTTCAAAACTACTTTTGAGCCTCGCGAGGCCGTATTTTCATATTAGCCGACCGGTAGTGGATCCGGCCGCGCGCCGCAGCAGGTATATATGTTGGATCGGACCGCACGCCGCAGCTGATATCGTGCTTGGGCCGTAGGAGCCCCTCCGGAGTCCGAACCCCCATAATGAGCACGGGTACCCAAATGGATCGGGCCACGCGCCGTAGCGGTCATATCATGCATCGCATTGCATTTTAGCTACATCTGCTAGTTGTTATACCGTTTTGCCGGTACTTGTTGGTACAGTACAGTTGATATTGATTCTGTGACGTGGTATTTGATTACAACTTTACATAGTGCTTTATCGCGGATTTCTTATCTCGCGCCGTCTTACCCTCGTTTATTACCACCGAGTCCGGCAAGTACTCATTTTACTCCCCGCACCTCGTGTGCGCATCCGTGTACCTCTCGACAGCTGATCCGACAGGCCGTGCGAGGCGACATTTCGTGGATATTCGAGGTAGCCGCAGTCCGCAGGACCCGATATTCCTTCTTACCGCCTCTTGATTTTGTATTGACTTTTCTTTTCGCACTTGGTATCTTGTAAACCTTTATACACTCATGTTCGGTAGAGGCTCATGACTCTTGACCCTTCGGTCCATGGGAGTTAGTATATTATGGGACTTGGTTCCCCGTTTTCATTATATGTATCATTGTTGCTTCGTGAATTAATATGCTTAAATGGGTTAAAGAGAGCTTCTAGCTCCGTTGTTAATATTGATTGGTCGGGCTGGCTTAGTAATGTGCTGGGCGCCATCACGACCGGATTTGGGGTTGTGACACTAAGCTCTCTTTGTTGTCTTCACTGCCAGGATTTCACATTAAGCTTAGGATTTCTAAAACACTGAAAAAAAGCAGATTCTGAAATTCTTCCTCTTATCTTGCCTATATCCGAGTGTTCAAGTTTGTTTGAAGGTTTCTTTTAAGGTTGCTGGTTTCAATCTTGTTTGGACATCTTGTTTGGCTAGGATTTCTCTGGTTGCAAATTATTTGGTCTTCTCTGTTGGTGCAAAATTCTGGGCATCTTTATTTGTCACTGGTTCATATATTGGGTGGATTTTAAATCACTCTCATTTGCTGTTGGTTTCTGTTGCTGTTTGTTCTGTTGGAGCTGGCTACTGACTTTTCTCTTCCATCTTCTTGCTTGAAATTCCAGGTACACAATTTCGATTTCATTGTTGGTGTAAACTTGAAATTAGTTGGAAATGAGAATGCTTGCCGGTTTTATGCTTTGGACCACTACATTTCAACTTCAAAATTAGATTAGATCTTCTATATGTGTGTTCATTAGCCTTGTAAAGCATATTTGTATAACTAGAATCGCTGTATGTTTCGATTTAAATCATGAGTTGTGAAATCGAACCAACCTCTTAGTTAGCATGTAAATCTGTTTAATTTTAGTACTATGTTTGAATTACTGTCACAAGTTTGTAGTAACTAAAGTTTTAAATAGAGTTTGAGTTAGCTTCGAAATAAGTATACTTTACAAGTTTGTAGTAATAGTGGTTCGTAGTAAATTTTTAGTGTTAGGACGAATTTTATTCCCTTACAAATTTGTAGTAACAGCAATTGGTTTCAAAAAAAAAAATAATAAATAAAACTTTAGAGTTAGCTTTGCAATTCGTTAGTGAGTATCAACTGTCCTAATTCTACAAGTCGCGCGCAAATGAATTCTCGATCTAGTTCGGTAATAGAGTTCAAGATGTATTAAAATCAGGATATATACACTCATGTCTCGATTAAGAGCTTTTATTTGAACCAGATGCAATCCCGTTAAGAGTTTTATTTGGCCCTAAGTCAACAAGTCATGGAATAGGAAATCATTGTTGCACATGTTTAAATAAAAAGAAAAACGACAAAACTGTGCATCTTTACATAAATTGAATTCTTGTTTAATCTAGAAATCATTATTATCGGCATAGTTTCAAAGTAATCCGGACCCTTTTTTTTATTATTCACCTATCTGTCAAAAGTCCGAATCTATGTTATAATTAGTCTTTCTTTTGGTATGGTTTCAAATCAATAGAGTGGTTTAAAGTTTTAATTAGAGCATATAATTTATAAGCATGTATAAAATCAGGTATTTCTAGCCATTTATAATAATTGAAGCGACCGTGCTAGAACCACGGGATCCGGGGGTGCCTAACACCTTCCCTCGGGTCAACAGAATTCCTTACTTAGAATTTCTGGTTCGCCGACTTCATTTGGAAAGTCGAAATTTCCTCGATTCGGGATTTAAATGAATTGGTGACTTGGGACACCATAATTTATTCCAAGTGGCGACTTTGAAATAAATAAATAATCCCGTTTCGAATATTGTCACTTAAATTGGAAAAACTCCCTCGCGCATCTACCCTCCCGGGGTAAATACTGAAGATTCTTATGATCAGTGTATACTTTACATGCTATACATTACAAATAATGCCTCCAGATCTTCAATGCGTGAATAATCGCCGCCATTTCTAGATCATGCACTCGATAATTCTTTTCATGAATCTTCAACTGCCTCGAAGCATAGGCAATATCCTTTGCATCCTGCATTAACACTACACCAAGCCCAATACGGGAAGCATCACAATAAATAATATAAGGTCCCGTACATGTGGGTAAAACCAATACCGGTGCTGTGGTAAAGGCTATCTTGAGCTTTTGAAAGCTCGCCTCACATTCATCGGACCATTCAAATTGAACACCCTTCTTTGTCAATCTGGTCAGTAAGATTGCAATGGATGAAAACCCCTCCACGAATCGCCGATAATAACACGCTAATCCCAAGAAACTCCGAATCTTTGTGGCTGATGTCGGTCTAGGCCAGTTCTTAACAGCCTCAATCTTCTTCGGATCAACCTGAATACCTGCTGCCATCACAATATGACCCAGGAATGCAACTGAACTTAGCCAAAATTCACACTTTGAAAATTTTGCATATAGTTGGCTATCTTTCAGAGTCTGCAAAGTCACTCTGAGATGTTGCGCATGCTCCTCATGACTGCAAGAGTAGGTCAATATGGAAACAATGAAGACTACAACGAACAAGTCTAAATAAGGCACGAACACCTCATGCGTATGCACATATCCATGACTCTGAAGTCTGGCCATAAGAGTTGTTCTTAAATTACAACATTGTCAATTAACCCTGTTATCAAATATCTTATTCCAAAACTCCCACTTTACTCACAATGAGGTATGGAAACCTCATGATTACTTTCCCGAATTAATGAGTCATATTTATCCTTACCTGGTGCTCATCTCAAAGTCTAGAACTTAACGATCACAAAATAGAAATGGCTAAATATGAATAGAAACTATGCAAGGATTGTCAAATAATCCTAACATGCATGGCTCAAATTTAGGATATTATGCTAGATTTTTATTTCCAGAAAGAGAAAATTTTAAACACAAACTTTTCACCACCAGGACCTTGTCCTCATATAATATTCACCGCAGCTTGCAGCTCGGTTTTTAAAACAAATATTTTCACGCTATACAAAAAATTTGAGGATCTCATCTTCCACTCTAAATCACAAGTATTTGCACATTGTGCCACTGATGTTTTTCATTTCCTTTCTTTCTTCTTTTCAACTATTGCCCGTCAAAGAGTATCACGGCATAAAAGAACCCTAATACCGACAGGGTATACAATTTAACCATCGGAAATAGTTATTTCAGGAATTACATCAATTCCCATTGTAAAAATTAATATAAAGTCACTTTTGACCTCATCAATATTCCTAGTTACCAATACATAATAATAGAGATAATTATCTCCATTTAATAGCACAGCGTGAGTATACACATAAGTAGATTTGATGATTACGAAGCTCACTCATGAGCGTGGAGCATATTAAGAGGACTTGCCTCAATTCTTCAAAGATCAAATCAAATTGAGGAAAAATGTTCCTTTTATAACAATCAGAATTGTACACGTGATAACATCATCTGGTGTAGTGACTTCAGTCACACCATAGAAATTATGTCAACAACTAGATCTCCACCTCTAGGAGTCTCACCTCCGCCTCTAACATCCTGACCCTTAACTCTGGCTGGTCATGTGAGCTGAGTATTGACTGCAATGGGGCACGTAGCTTGAGTGCCTTCGTAAATTATATTTCTCCAATCTGCCACTTTCACAAAAATTCCTTTGAGGCTCAGCTAACTTATTGGACATGACGACATATTCGGACACTGTTGAACTACCCCATTTGCTCATATACTCTTTATTATTCTTTGGGCTGATTCTTACCCCCTACGGAGTACTAAACCTCAAATATGCATAATTTATTTGGGGGACCTTTCCATACCATATATATACATTCCAAGCCAAAACTGACATAACACATGGCCATTCGATCCATTCACTAATAGTGGATTTCTGTCACGACCCTAGTCCACCAATCGTGAACATGTCGTGATGGCACCTAGTCCCCACGACTAGGTAAGCCTAAAACATTGTGGAATATACCAGTTTATGAATATTTAATAAGAATTAGCGGAAAATAAGATGAAAGGAATGCAATCCGTGCCGCTTGGCACATACACTAGTCAAATACACTGTTTTAAAACACTACCAAGACCCGGAATCCCACGGGTAACACAGACTAAAAGAGATCATACAATTGTAGCTCTATGTAAAAGGAGTATCTAACAACGGAATGCAGGAAAGACATCTACTAGCACTAAAATAGAAGGAAGGCCTCCGGATCTGCGGACGTAGCAGATCATACCTCGAGGTCTCCGAATGTGCTGCTGAATCACCTAGGATGAGCCTGTCCTGATGTACCAGGATCCGCACAACAAAAGTGTGCAGAAGAGTAGCATGCGTACACCACGGCGGTAACCTCGATGGAGTAGTGACGAGGAAGGTCAGGAAGGTCAGGGCCCTACTGAGAAACAAATAATATAATGATAATAACAATAATAAGCAGTTTAAATGATAATAATTTCCGAAATTAACAACAATAAATGGTTACTGCAATCGTCTACAATTAAGCTAACAACAAAATAGTCAACTCAATAAAACCAGTCCAGGACATGTGGGAATCGAACCCGCAGTCCCAATAACAGCATCTCTGGGTCTCCTGGAATCGAACCCGCACCCATGTCTCAATACCTCAGGATGTGTCTCAATGATCCCAGGATCTCCGGGAATCGAACCCGCAGTCCATATTTCAATAAATCTCGGGAATCGAACCCGTAGTCCCTACCAATAACTCAGGATCTCGGAATCGAACCCGTAGTCCCTACCAATAACTCAGGATCTCGGGAATCGAACCCGTAGTCCCTACCAATATCACTCCGGGTCTCTGGGAATCGAACCCACAGCCCTGGGTCTCCGGGAATCGAACCCGCAATCCACAAGCATAGCAAATAAAGGAATACACAGAGAGAGTAAATTATGCTTAACTATAACTTCACCGAAAAATAGTACCAATAATTATCAAAAGTAAGATAATTAGGCAACTAGACAAGTTAGGTACTACCTAATCATGCTTTTCTAACTACTACCGGTAAAATATCAAATTAACAGCTAAAGACAGGAATATCACTCATCGAACATTTTTAAATAAAGTATGTGTTCAACAACCAACGCATGTACACGCCCGTCACCTCGCGTACAAGGCATTTAAATTATCACATAATATCCTAGGGGTGAAAATTCCCCCACACGAGGTTAGACAAGCCACTTACCTCGACTCCGGTACAAAACCGCTATGAAACAACTCTCTTGCCGCGAATGTCGGCCTCCACAAGTGTAGAATCTGATAAAAATTAATAGAATCACATCAAAATAGGTCAATTGGGCATTACCCGATCAAAACAACTCAAAATACGCCAAAACCCACAAGTTGCCAAAACCCGACTTTCGGTACGCTTATCGAAAAATCACGAAAATTATATATTCGGGTTCCTTATCTCAATACGAGTCTAGGCATATAAAATTTACCAAAATCGGACTCCATTTGCCCGCTCAAAGCATGGATTTTCTAACATTTAGGCCTAGGGCTCAAACCCACCTTTAATCTTCCAATTTCAGTGAAATAATCACGGATTTCATGATAAACCAACGAATTAAGGTCAAGAAACTTACCCCCGATGATTTCCCGATGATATCGCAGCGTTTCCCCTTCAAAATCCTCTCTTGGAGCTCAACAATGGCGGTTTTGGTGTGTTAGGCCGCGACTGAAATGTTCTGGACTTAAAGTCACTGCCAGGCCATTTTACTCTACGCGATCGCAGCACTGGGCTTGCGATCGCGATGCACAAAATATGGGCGGCCTAATTTTCCTCTACGCGATCGCGTGACCCTGGACGCGATCGCAGTGAACAACTTCGCAACACTACGCGATCGCAAACGTACTAACGCGATCGCGAAGAACAAACTCGTCCGGCTCCCCAACTACCCTACGCGATCGCATACTCCCTCACGCGATCGCACCTGCTTCCGACCAATACCCTACGCGATCGCATGAAACCCCTCGCGATCGCACTGGTTCAACCTCCAGACTTACGCGATCGCAGGCGTTACTTCGCGATCGCAGAGCTCCGGATTTCTCCCTTACGCGATCGCATGGCCATCTCCGCGATCGCGGAGAGCAAAATTGTTCTGCAGTTATTGCAGCAGAACAGCAGTGCCTTTTGGCACAAATTGGTCCGTTCGGACCCCCGAATTCATCCCGAGGCTCCCGAACCCCAACGAAAACCACCAACATACTCCAAAACACGATATGAACTCGTTCAAATCATAAAAACACGTCTAACAATATCAAAACCCATAATTCACATCGAATTCAAGCCTAAATTTCTTAAAACTTTCCGAATTGCACATTCGATCTAAAACACGACCAAACGACGTCCGAATGACCTGAAACTTTGCGGACATATCCAAATTCACATAACGAAGCTACAGAAATTGTCATCAAAATCTCACCTATCGTTCGGATTCGCCAAAATTTCAACCTTCGGCATTTCAAGCCTAATTGAGCTACGGACCTCCAAAATACATTCCGAACGCGCTCCCAACCCCGAAATCACCTAACGGAACTAATGGAACCATCGGATTTCCGTTCCGAGATCGTCTTAACACTGTTTCGGCTACGGGCCATTTTCTAGCTTCAAAGCTCTTATTTAGGGACTAAGTGTCCCAAAATGCTCAAATTTTCAGAACCGACTCTCCCGGCAACCCACAATAGCAGAAATGAACTTAGGGGAACAGTTAAATTGGGGATTGGGGCGTAATTTTCTAAAACGACCGGTCGGGTCGTTACATCTTCCCACACTTAAAGATTCATTCGTCCTCGAACGAGCATAGAAAACATACCTGGAGTAGTGAAAAGATGAAGGTACTGGCTGCGCATATCCTGCTCGGTCTCCCAAGTCGCCTCCTCGACCGGCTGGCCCCGCCACTGAACCTTTACCGAAGCGATGTTCTTTGACCTTAGCTTCCTGACCTGCCTGTCTAGAATGGCTACTGGCTCCTCAACATAAGACAGATCCTTGTCTAGCTGAACAGATGTGAAATCCAACACATGCGACGGGTCACCATGGTATCTCCGGAGCATGGAGACATGAAATACGGGGTGAACTCCGGCTAGGCTGGGAGGTAAGGCCAACTCATAAGAAACCTCCCCAACACGCCTCAAAATCTCAAAAGGGCCAATAAATCTAGGACTCAGCTTTCCTTTCTTCCCAAACCTCATAACACCCTTCATGGGCGAGACTCGGAGAACTCGCTCGCCAACCATAAAAGCCACATCGCGAACCTTCTTGTCCGCATAACTCTTCTCTCTAGACTGGGCCGCACGAAGTCTGTCCTGAATCACCTTGACCTTGTCCATAGCCTCCCGAACCATATCAGTACCTAGCAACCTGGCCTCGCCCGGCTCAAACCAACCCACGGGAGACCTGCACCTCCTACCATACATGGCCTCGTACGGTGCCATCTGAATACTAGACTGGTAGCTGTTGTTATAAGCAAACTCCGCCAGTGGCAAGAAGTGATCCCATGAACCTCCAAACTCAATCACGCACGCACGGAGCATATCCTCCAAAATCCGAATAGTGCGCTCGGACTGACCATCAGTCTGGGGATGAAACGCTGTGCTCAGCTCCACCCGAGTACCTAACTCCTGCTGTACGGCTCTCCAGAACCGTGAAGTGAACTGAGTGCCTCTATCTGAAATGATGGACACTGGGATACCATGCAGCCGAACTATCTCCCTGATATAGATCTCCGCCAGTCGCTCCGATGAATATGTAGTGCTCACCGGTATAAAATGGGCGGACTTGGTCACCCGATCCACAATGACCCAAATAGAATCAAACTTCCTAACCGTCCGTGGAAGTCCAGATACAAAGTCCATGGTAATGCGCTCCCATTTCCACTCGGGAATCTCAATCTGTTGCATCAATCCACCCGGACGCTGATGCTCATACTTCACCTGCTGGCAGTTGAGGCATCTGGAAACATAATCAACTATATCCCTTTTTATCCGCCTCCACCAGTAATGCTGTTTCAAGTCCTGATACATCTTCGCGGCACCCGGATGGATAGAATACCGCGAGCTATAGGCCTCTGCTAGAATTAGCTCTCGAAGATCATCCACATTAGGCACACAGATACGCCCCTACATCCTCATAACTCTATCATCCCCGATGGTAACATCTCGAGCATCACCACGCCGAACTCTATCCCGAAGGACAAGTAAATGAGGGTCGTCGAACTGACGCTCCCTGATGCGGTCAAATAGAGAAGACCGAGAAAACACACATGCCAGAATCCGGCTGGGCTCCGAAAGATCCAATCTAACAAACTGCCTGGCTAGAGCCTGAACATCCATCGCCATAGGCCTCTCCGAAGCTGGTAGATATGCTAAACTCCCCAAACTCTCTGCCCGACGACTCAAGGCATAAGCAACCACATTAGCCTTGCCCGGATGATAGAGAATAGTAATATCATAGTCCTTCAGTAGTTCCAACCATCTCCTCTGACGCATATTCAGGTTCTTCTGCTTAAGCAAGTGCTGCAAGCTCCGGTGATCAGTGCAGATCTCACAAGGAACCCCATATAAGTAATGACGCCAAATCTTCAAGGCGTGAACAATGGCAGCTAGCTCCAAATCATGAACATGGTAATTCTTCTCATGCACCTTCAGCTGTCTCGACGCGTAGGCAATCACCCTACCGTCCTGCATCAATACCGCACCGAGTCCAACTCGTGAGGCATCACAATATACAATATAGGACCCCGAACCTGTAGGCAACATCAATATAGGGGCCGAAGTCAAAGCTGTCTTGAGCTTCTGAAAGCTCGCCTCACACTCGTCTGTCCACTGAAAAGGGGCACCCTTTTGGGTCAATCTAGTCATAGGTGCTGCAATCGAAGAGAACCCCTCTACGAAACGACGGTAATAGCCCGCCAAACCAAGGAAACTGCGAATCTCAGTAGCGGAGGAGGGTCTGGGCCAACTCTGCACGGCCTCCACCTTCCTCGGATCTACTCGAATACCATCACTCGACACCACGTGGCCCAAAAATGCCACTGAACTCAACCAGAATTCACATTTAGAGAACTTGGCATAAAGCTGCTTCTCCCTCAGAATCTGAAGCACTATCCTCAAATGTTGCTCGTGCTCTTCCCGGCTCCGAGAATATACTAGAATATCATCAATGAAGACAATCACGAACGAGTCCAGATAAGGCCTGAACACACTGTGCATCAAATGCATAAATGCTGCTGGGGCATTAGTCGACCCAAAAGACATCACGAGGAACTCATAGTGACCATACCGGGTCCTGAAGGCAGTCTTCGGGATATCTGGCTCCCGAATCTTCAGCTGGTGATACCCAGAGCGCAAATCAATCTTAGAAAACACATGTGCGCCCTGTAGCTGGTCAAATAAATCATCAATACGGGGCAAAGGATACCGGTTCTTCACTGTAACCTTGTTCAGCCGACGATAGTCAATACACATACGCATAGAACCGTCCTTTTTCTTCACAAATAATACAGGAGCACCCCAAGGCGAAACACTGGGTCGAATAAAACCCTTGCCCAATAACTCCTGTAACTGATCCTTCAACTCCTTCAACTCAGGAGGAGCCATACGGTACGGTGGAATAGAAATGGGCCGAGTGCCCGGCAACAAATCAATAGCAAAATCAATGTCTATGTCGGGCGGCATGCCCGGGAGTTCAGCTGGAAATACATCAGCAAAGTCACGTACCACAGGAATGGAATCAATAGAGGGAGTGTCAATACTGACGTCCCGCACATAGGCTAGATAAACAGCACACCCCTTCTCAACCATACGCTGAGCTCTGAGAAAAGAAATAACACGGCTAGGGGTGTGATCTAGAGTACCACTCCACTCAATACGTGGAATGCCTGGCATAGCCAGCGTCACGGTCTTGGCGTGACAATCAAGAATAGCATAATGGGGCGAAAACCAGTCCATGCCCAGAATAATATCAAAATCGACCATCCCAAGCAGCAATAGATCCGCTCTGGTCTCAAAATCACAAATGGTAATCAAACACGACCGATATACGCGGTCCACGGCCAAAGAATCACCCACCGGAGTGGAAACATAAATGGGGGCACTCAAAGAATCCCGAGGCACACCCATATGAGAAGCAAAGTAAGAAGACACATATGAAAAAATGGAACCAGGGTCGAATAGAACCGATGCCTCCCTGTGACTAACCAGAATAATACCTGTGATAACAGAATCAGATGCAACAGCCGCAGCTCGATCAGGAATAGCATAGTATCTGGTCTGTCCCCCCTCTCGAGGGCGGCCTCTGGAACCCTGACCCCCGCCCCTGGCTAGCTGGGCAGGTGGAGTGGCAGCTGGAGCTGGAATGATAGCCTGCTGGCCCTGAGAACTACGCTGAGGCTGTGAAGACTGATGAGGTGCTCTCCTCCTACGCCTGGGGCACTCCCTAACCAGATGGCGAGTATCCCCACACCCAAAGCAAGCTCTGGGAGGACACAATGACTGAGATTGACCGGCCTCACCCCCACTAGTCTGACCCCTGGAAGGACCCCGCGCAGGAGGTGCACTGGAAACTGGGGGAGCGTAATAAGGCTCCTGAGGTGCTGGAAGACCTAGAGTACTACCGGCTGCGGGCAATGCTGAGTGAACTGGTCTGCCGGAATAACCCCTGCCAAAACGATCGGCTGCTGAAGTGCGGGCACCTGAGAAATGGCCCGACTCACGAGACTTCTTGGCCTCTCTCTCTCCCCGCTCTCTAGGGAGCATACTCTCGATCCTCCTGGCAATGCTCACTGCCTGCTGATAAGATATATCTGTCTCCAACTCTCTGGCCATGCGGGATCGGATCGGCGGAATCAGGCCCTCAATAAATCTCTGCACCCTCTCCCGGACTGTGGCTACCAAGGCCAGTGCTTGCCTGGAAAGACGGGTGAAACTGATAGCATACTCCGATACTGACATGGAGCCCTGTCGCAACCGCTCAAACTCCGAGCGCCAAGAATCCCTAAGGCTCTGAGGGACAAACTCTCTCAAAAACAGATCTGAAAACTGCGTCCAGGTCAATGAAGCAGACTCCTCTGGACTATCCAACTCATACGTGCGCCACCAATCATAAGCGGCCCCACGAAACTGAAAAGCAGTGAAGGAAACCCCGCTGGTCTCCACAATCCCCATAGTACGAAGAATACGATGACACTCCTCCAAAAAACCGAATGCATCATTGTAGCCAAACCACTGAACACTAGAGGATCATATTTCTTGAACCTCTCCAATCTACGCCGCTCGTCCTCGGAGGCAGCTGGCCAACCTCCGGGTTGTGCTGGGGCGGCAGGAGGCATAACAAAAATCTCTGGAACCTGTCCCACTGGCACTCGCTGCTCAGGTGTAGCGGCTGCAGGAGTCTGGGCCCCTCCCCCGGCCTGAGATGTAGCTGCAGTGAGAGGAAGCAACCCTGCCTGAGCTAAAGTGGTATACATACTCATGAACTGGGCCAGGGTCTCCTGGAGTGCTAGAGTAGTAGCAGTTGTAGTCGGTGTACTATGTGCCTGCGCTCCAACCTGATCCACCAATGGCACCTCAGCGGCAGCGCGCACGGGTGTTGTGGCTGCACCTCGGGCGCGTCCTCGTCCTCTACCACGGCCCCGGCCTCTAACGGCGGTAACAGGGGGCGCGGGTACCTGATCGTCGCGAGTAGCTCGTGTCCTCACCATCTATGAGAGAATAGAAATCAATAGTTTAGATTTTGATGCCAAAAATGTCGCACGACAAGGAATCCAAAGAAATGAAGAGTTTCCTAAACAGCTACATAGCCCCTCGTAGATAAATACGGCTGTCTCTATATCGATCAGCGAGGCTCTAAATAACCGGCCTGTGTCCTGTGACTCCTATGAAACTAGAGTTCTTATACCAACTTGTCACGACCCTAGTTCACCAATCATGAACCTGTCATGAAGGCACCTAATCTACGCGACTTGGTAAGCCTAACACGTTGTGGAATATACTAGTTTATGAATATTTAATAAGAATTAGCGGAAAATAAGATGAAAGGAATGCAATCCGTGCCGCTTGGCACATACACCAGTCAAATACACCGTTTTAAAACACTACCAAGACCCGGAATCCCACGGGTAACACAGACTAAACGAGATTATACAATAGTAGCTCTATGTAAAAGGAGTATCTAACAACGGAATGAAGGAAAGACATCTACTAGCACTAGAATAAAAGGAAGGCCTCCGGATCCGAGGACGTAGCAGATCATACCTCGAGGTCTCCCAAAGTCCTGCTGAATCACCTAGTATGAGCCTGTCCTGATGTACTTGGATCCGCACAACAAAAGTGTGCGTAAGAGTAGCATGAGTACACCACGGCGGTACTCGCAAGTGCCAAGCCTAACCTCGATGGAGTAGTGACGAGCGAGGTCAGGGCCCTACCGAGAAACAAATAATATAATGATAATAACAATAAAAAGCAGCTTAAATGATAATAATTTCCGAAATTAACAACAACAAATGATTACCGCAATCGTCTACAATTAAGCTAACAACAAAATAGTCAACTCAATAAAACTAGTCCCAGGACCCGTGGGAATCGAACCCACAGTCCCATCGACAATACCTCCGGGTCTCCGGAATCGAACCCGCAGCCCCATGTCTCAATAAATAATTAATAACTCGTGATCTCCGGAATCGAACCCGCAGTCCCTACCAATAACTCGAGATCTCGGGAATCGAACCCGTAGTCCCTACCAATAACTCAGGATCTCGGGAATCGAACCCGTAGTCCCTACCAATAACTCGAGATCTCGGGAATCGAACCCGTAGTCCCTACCAATATCACTCCGGTTCTCTGGGAATCGAACCCACAGCCCTGGGTCTCCGGGAATCGAACCCGCAGTCCACAAGCAAAGCAAATAAAGGAATACACAGAGAGAGTAAATTATGCTTAACTATAACTTCACCGAAAAATAGTGCCAATAATTATCAAAAATAAGACAATTAGGCAACTAGACAGTTAGGTACTACCTAATCATGCTTTTCTAACTACTACCGGTAAAATATCAAATTAACAACTAAAGACAGGAATATCACTCATCGAACATTTTAAATAAAGTATGTGTTCAACAACCAGCGCATGTACACGCCCGTCACCTCGCGTACAAGGCATTTAAATTATCACATAATATCCTAGGGGTGAAAATTCCCCCACACGAGGTTAGACAAGCCACTTACCTCGACTCCGGTACAAAACCGCTATGAAACAACTCTCTTGCCGCGAATGTCGGCCTCTACAAGTGTAGAATCTGATAAAAATCAATAGAATCACATCAAAATAGGTCAATTGGGCATTACCCGATCAAAACAACTAAAAATACGCCAAAAACCCACAAGTTGCCAAAACCCGACTTTTGGTACGCTTATCAAAAAATCACAAAAATTATATATTCGGGTTCCTTATCTCAATACGAGTCTAGGCATATAAAATTTACCAAAATCGGACTCCATTTGCCCGCTCAAATCGGGGATTTTCTAACATTTAGGCCTAGGGCTCAAACCCACCTTTAATCTTCCAATTTCAGTGAAATAATCACGGATTTCATGATAAACCGACGAATTAAGGTCAAGAAACTTACCCCCGATGATTTCCCGATGATATCCCAGCGTTTCCCCTTCAAAATCCTCTCTTGGAGCTCAAGAATGACGGTTTTGGTGTGTTAGGCCGCGACTGAAATGTTCTGGACTTAAAGTCACTGCCAGGCCATTTTACTCTACGCGATCGCAGCACTGGGCTTGCGATCGCGATGCACAAAATATGGGCGGCCTAATTTTCCTCTACGCGATCGCGTGACCCTGGACGCGATCGCAGTGAACAACTCAGCAACACTACGCGATCGCAAACGTACTAACGCGATCGCGAAGAACAAACTCGTCCGGCTCCCCAACTACCCTACGCGATCGCATACTCCCTCACGCGATCGCACTGCTTCCGACCAATACCCTACGCGATCGCATGAAACCTCACGCGATCGCACTGGTTCAACCTCCAGACTTACGCGATCGTAGGCTTTACTTCGCGATCGCAGAGCTCATGATTTCTCCCTTACGCGATCGCATGGCCATCTCCGCGATCGCGGAGAGCAAAATTGCTCTGCAATTATTGGAGAAGAACATCAGTGCCTTTTGGCACAAATTGGTCCGTTTGGACCCCCGAATTCATCCCGAGGCTCCCGGGACCCCAACGAAAACCACCAACATACTCCAAAACACAATATGAACTCGTTCAAATCATAAAAACACGTCTAACAACATCAAAACCCATAATTCACATCGAATTCAAGCCTAAATTTCTTAAAACTTTCCGAATTGCACATTCGATCTAAAACCCGACCAAACGACGTCCGAATGACCCGAAACTTTGCGGACATATCCAAATTCATATAACGAAGCTACAGAAATTGTCGTAATTCCATTCCGACCCCCGAATCAAAATCTCACCTATCGTTCGGATTCGCCAAAATTTCAACCTTCGGCATTTCAAGCCTAATTGAGCTACGGACCTCCAAAATACATTCCGAACGCGCTCCCAACCCCCTGAAATCACCTAACGGAACTAATGGAACCATCGGATTTCCGTTCCGAGATTGTCTTAACACTATTCCAGCTACGGGCCATTTTCTAGCTTCAAAGCTCTTATTTAGGGACTAAGTGTCCCAAAATGCCCAAATTTTCAGAACCGACTCTCCCGGCAACCCACAATACCATATGTATACATTCCAAGCCAAAACTGACATAACACATGGCCGTTCGGTCCATTCACTAATAGTGGATTTCCCCCCTTTTGGCTATAAGTCAAAGTCACAACATCCGATAGTCCACAATAATTATCCTTCACAACTTTAAATAAATCAACCAGACGTCAAGGTCCATTAAAATCACAGCCCGGTTAGTAAATACATTATGTTTCCACTACTTCACTCGCTACCTGAAACACAGTAGAATCAACCCTCTCACCTTCAACTATTCCCGCGTTCTGCAATATCTCATAGCAACAGTCAATAAATTACTTTGGTTCTCAAAAGATGCACCACTGAAGAAGATAGCTAAGAGTTTGGTGAAACTTATCCGAAACTCCGTAAAACTTCTGAAAGCATCGTTGATCTATCACCAGCCTGTGCCATTGTCGGTTGAAGAAGCAGTACATGCCTTCGCCATTCGTGGGAAGACAAGAGTAGAAATTCAACTTAATATTTGAAGAACAAACTCGCACGATAGGAAAGAATGAAGGGAATATTTTTCTAACTCTGTAGCCTCTGGGGGATAAATACAGACGTCTCCGTACCGATCCCTCAGACTCTACTAAGGTTGTTCGTGAGTTGTGAGACCTGTGCAACCTAGTGCTCTGATACCAATTTGTCACAAACCGGATTTTTCACCATCGGGAGTCATGATAGCGCCTACTAGTGGAAGCTAGGCAAGCCAACTGTTACTTACATTTTTCCTTAGTTACAATTCTCTTCTTAAGACTTTGAATAAAATCATATAATTACAGCAGAATAATTAAACTTAGCAGAAGACTTAATTAATTTTATCAAATATGATACAGAAAACTCAAACATGATACACTACCCAAGACTGGTGTCACAATACTCACGAACTTCTAAGAATAATACACACAATTTGTCTGAAAGAATTATAAGCTGTTTATCTCGAATACATGAGATAACAGAATGAAATACATAGATAGAAGAGACAACGGGTCCTGCGGGCGCTTGCAAGGCAACCTCGTAGTCTCAGTAGACGGAATATCCACAATTATGCTACTGCCGATGCTGCTGTCCGTAACCTGTATCTGCGCAAAAAGAGCGCAGAGTGTAGTATCGGCACAACCGACCCCATGTGTTGGTAAGTGTCTGGCCTATCCCGGCGAAGTAGTGACGAGACTAAGGCCAGTCACCCATATAAACCTGTACAATTGAAATATATATATACATATATAACAATAGAAAACATTATTGAACGTTTATAAGGGAAGAATCTGTTCTAAAATAACAGTCAATAACTCACAATATCCGGAGTAATCTGGTCAACGAAATAAATCTTACTTTCATGTCTCAATTCATTTTTCATTTCATATCTTGTGGTAGGCGTACCACCCGCTCCCAAATGTAACACTAACTATATCTTGTGGTAGGCGTACCACCCGCTCCCAAATATAACAATAGCTATATCTTGTGGTAGGCGTACCACCCGCTCCCAAATGTAACAATAGGCTACCGGCAACTATGGCCAATGCCAAGATTCAAATCACTTTGTGATCGGCGTGCCACACGATCCCATTTCTTATCATATAAGTAGTCGGCGCGCCACACGATCCCAAAATTCTTTAATAATGTATGTTACCGGCATTAAGCCAATAATATCTGATCAACATTGAATGTATAAAAGTATTACCGGTATTAAACCAATAATCTTCACTTTCACAATATTTATATTACCGGTGTAAAACCAATAAATGACAATAAATCAACGATACATCCCCGTTACCGGTGTAATACCAATAACTCTTAATCAACAATTTATATGTACTTACCGGTATAAAACTAATAAATGATAATGAATCAACAATTTACCTCTGTTACTGGTGTAATACCAATAACTCTTAATCAACAATTTATATGTACTTTACCGGTATAAAACCAATAAATGACAGTGATTCAGCAATTTATCTCTATTACCAATGTAACACCAATAACTCTTTAATCAATAATCTATATGTATTTTACGGTATAAAACCAATATTAATTTCCCTTCACATAATCACTTAGGATTAATAAGAATTTAATCCATTTTTAAGACTCACGGTCATGCTCGACCCCCAACGTATAGATACTCGTCACCATGCCTATACGTTGGAGTCCACATATCACAAATTACACATAAACTCAATTCCTATTCCCTAAAGCTAGGATAGAACAAACATTTACCTCGAAAGTTTACGAACAACTCAATCCGTAGCAATGCCATTCCCTTTTGAATTTGGCTCCAATTCAATTGTATCTATACACAATTGATTTAATATCATCAATACTACTCAACAAACTAGTTCATACGGCCAAATATAATTTTTATAACATTCTGCCCGGAATAGTGAAAATCGACCCCGGGCCCACATGATCGAAACCCGAGTTTCGAACCAAAATAAATTCACCCAATCATCCATGAGTTCAAATATATAATTTGTTCTCAAATCGGACCTCAAATTTAGGTCAAAATCCCAATTTTTATGAAAACCTAAGTTCTACCCAAATCCCCCATTTTTACCCATGAAAACCCTTAAATTGTAGATGAAAACATGATAGATGATGTTAAAGTTTGAAGAAATTGAGTAAAAGTTGACTTACCAATGATTTGGAGAAGAGGGAGTTCGTGAAAAATCGCCAATGGATGTTTTGGGTTGTAAAATATGAAAAACAATGAAGCTGAAAATCGTGATTTACAGGTCTCTGTGTTCGCATTTGCGAGCAGGGGTTCGCAATTGCGAACCCTGACCAAATTCTGGAATTTGAAAAATAATCCAAGGATGGGAAGTTCACATTTGCGAACTTTTGTTCGTATTTGCGAAGCCAATGCAAAACTGGGAAGTTCGCATTTGCGAATTCGCATTTGCTAACTTTTGTTCGCATTTGCAAATTCGCATTTGCTAACATTTGTTCGCATTTCCCAATTCAGCAGATCAGGTGCTGACAACAACTTTCTAACATGAAAAATTGATTTTGTAGCCTATCCAAAATTCACCCGAGCCCTCGGGGCTCCAAACCAAATATGTACATTGACTTAAAAACATCATACGAACTTGCTTTCGCGATCAAACCGCCAAAATAACATCAAAATCAATGATTTGAGCTTTAAAACTCAAGATTTCATTCAAAATTTCATAACTCCCAAAATTTCCAATTTAAAGCCGAAAGACGTCAAACGGCGTCCGTTTTCAACAAAACTTTACAGGAAGCGCTTAACCAATATATATGACCTGTACCGGGCGTTGGAACCAAAATACGAGCCCGATACCATTACTGTAACGACCCGGCCCGTCGTTACGGGAATTTCCACCCCGTTACCTTGCATTTCCATATATTATGCTTTTAAAACAGTATTAGAGTATATCGGGTGAGTTAAGAGTGATTTGGATTGAAAATGAAACAAATAGCATGTTCGAAGAAAACTTGAATATGAAAAGTCAACCAAGAGTTGACTATTGAGTTAGAGTGCTCGGAACCGGATTCCGATGATTCGACTAGTTCCGGGGGATCATTTATGACTTAGGAGAACAATCGAAATTGAATTCGGAGGTCCGGTGTAGTTTTAAGCTTGAATTGGCGAATGTTGATTTTTGGCGAAAACCGGATGGTAGGTGATATTTTGATCCGGGGGTCGGAATGGAATTCCGACAATTTCTGTAGCTTCGTTATGTGATTTTGGATATGTCTGCAAATTTTCAGGTCATTCGGACATCGTTTGATCGGGTTTTGGATTGAATGTTAGTTTTGGAAGTTTTGGAAGAAACTTAGGCTTGAATCCGTGAGTAAATGGAGATTTTGATGTTTAGTATGGTGTTTTTATGGTTGGAACAAGTTCGTATCATGTTTTGGAGTATTTTGGTGGTTTTCGTTGGGGTCCCGGGGGTCTCGGGATGAATCCGGGGGTCCAAACGGACCATTTTTGGAAGAAAAGAGAAAGCTGGTTGCTGTCATAAACGCAGCAGGCATTTGCTCTCCGCGATCGCGGGGAGGGGGATGCGATCGCGTAGAGCTGGGGGCTAGGGCATCGCGATCGCAGGGTAACAAGTCGCGATCGCGTAGAATTAAACGGGTACACATCGCGATCGCAGGATCATCTACGCGATCGCGTAGAAGAGAAATGGGACCGGGGGAAAAATGTGCTACGCGATCGCAGGAATAGGGACACGATCGCGTGAAGCCGGGAGATTGTACATCACGATCGCGTGAAGGATGTCGCGATCGCGTGAGGCCGAGTTTTTGAGCATCGCGATCGCGTGAAGCGAGTCGCGATCGCGTAGAAGAAAGAGTTCTGGCAGTGATTTTAATCCAGAAACAGAGAGTTACGGGTTCATTAACCCAAAACACACATTTGAGCCCTAGAGAGAAGAAAACTCGAGGAAATCACTGAGAAGTCATCGGGTATTCGCGGAGGTAAGATTCTTGACTCAAAAACATCATTTTATGGTAGTATTAACATCAATCTTCATGAAATTGGGTTGAAATCTTGAAGAAATGTGGCCTAAGTATTAAAAACGGGATTTTTGGATTTGGAAGGCCATTTGAACTCCGATTTCGATAAATTTTATATGCACGGACTCGTGGCGAGATAAGGATCGCGTTGGTACTAATTTCGGAATTTTCCGAGCAGTGGGGCCCGGGGTCGGGTTTTACCAACTTAGTGTAATTTTGCGAATTTCATATAAATTGAAGTTGGGTTATGATTCTTTGACCCGTAATTGATATAATTATTGTTATTTGACTAGATTCTACACACGAGGCAACGAAATTCAAAGGAAAATGCATCGCGGACGATTTTACGACCGGCTAGAGGTGAGTAGTTTGTGTATATGGTAGCCTGAGGGTTCGAAACCCCGGCTTAGCACATTGTGACGCTAATAGGGCGTGGCTCGCACACCGTGGCAGGTGCGGGATTGATTGTGACTGGGGATTGAGACTTGGTCCATCCCGGAAATGAATGATATGTTGTTAGTGTTGGAAATACACTGTATGTGATATATTTGTGGGCTGTAAGCCTTGTTTGGGGCCTTGTGCCGATCTGTAGCGTCCTTAGAGGACAATATTTACGTGATAGCTATAATTGCTTAAATCACTGATCTCAGTCCTGGAAATTGTAATCACACTTTTGAAATGCTAAGTCACCGGCTTTTACAAACTTAATAAAGTTAAAGCATTTTTCATAAATTATGAATTGAGAACTGGAATTAAGGAAAATGAATTGTTTTGTGACTTAATTGCTTATTGTGGACTGAGTATGGGATCGGGCTGCACGCCGCAGTGGTTGATATGAGGATCGGGCTGCACGCCGCAACAGTATTGCGCTTGGGCCGTAGGAGCCCCTCCGGAGTCTGTACACACCCCCAGTGAGCGCCGTCGACGTTAAATTGGATCGGGCTACACGCCGTAGCGGTTATGTGCATTGTATTGCATCTGTATTTGTTTAATTACTCTATGGTAGCTGTATTGTATTATTGTTGCTAGTTCGTAGGAGATTCGGACCGTAGTGTAGCTTCATATTGTGGTATTTTGTGGATTTCTTACTGTCAGCTACATATATATATTTGTTACTCACTGAGTACTTAGTACTCACCCCTACTCCCTGCACCTTTTGTGTGCAGACTCAGGTACTCAGGAGCAGTAGACGGACATCTCCAGCGTTTACATTGTCACATCGAGTTGTTGAGGTAGCTGCCTACGTTCGCAGAACCTAGCTTCTCCTCTCATTCCAGTTGTTATTTTATATTTTGTATTCAGACTTGAGTACTCCTATATCGTACTCTCTATTTCCTGTTGGGTTTTGTTAGAGGCTCTAGACTTGTGACTCCGGATCTTTGGGAGTGTCAGTACTTTTGTTCAGTATTATTATTATTGGAGTTCTTAAACTCATATATTCTTCTTGGGTTGTCCATTTGGGGACTGGTATTGTGTTATAATTAAATTGTTGGGCGGGCTGGCCTAGCTTGATTGTTGGGCGCCATCACGACCGGATTTGGGTCGTGAGAAAAGTCCTGTGGGTCAGCCTCTGGTTATTAGGACTCGCGAGTCATGAGCCGGTTTAGTAGGCTTTCGCAGATCGGTACGTAGACGTCCGTATCTATCTTCGAAGGGCTACATAAACTTTAGGAAAAACCTCATTTTCTTGAATTCATATCGTGCGATTTGTGTTATCATGAAATTAAATCTTTCCATATTCTCTTCTCTCGCAGATGGCGAGAACACGAGCTAACGGACGTGGCGGACGACCACCATTGGCACCCGGAGGCCGTGGTCGTGGTAGAGGTAGGGCAGCAGCACCAACACTTGCCGACCCACCGACCGATCGGACTCGGGACCGTATTTCGGCGGCGAACGCTCCGCAGCTCGGGTTCGGAGCACCGGCAGTGCCTATCGTGATACCGGGTCTTCGGAGACCTTGGCTCGGATATTATCGGCGTGCACGAAGCTTGGCACGAGTAGTTGTCGCTATTGCCGTAGTATCTTCTTCACAGTGCGGGGAGGGAATCGCACCCCCGTGGCTCACACACCCGAGCCGGCTCGGCCAGTTGCGCCCGTCGCACCCGCTCCCGCATATGTGGTTCCAGTGATGCCCGACGACGAGCGGCGTCGTTTGGAGAGACTTGGAGGTTACGGCCCTCCGACATTCGGTGGAGCCGAGGGCGAGGATGCCCGGGTTTTCTTGACGGATGTCGGCCGTATGCTTCGCACCGCGGGTATTCTAGAGTCCACCAGTGTTTCATTCACCACTTTCCCGTTCACAGGTGCAGCTTTCCGGTGGTGGGAGGATTTTGAGAGGCGTAGGCCCGCCGGGGCAGCGCCCCTCCTTGGCAGCAGTTCTCCGCGGTATTTTTGGAGAAGTACGTGCCTCCGCCTCGCAGAGAGGAGCCGCGACGTCGGCTCGAGCTGGTTGAAGCGAGGAGAGATGACAGCTAATCGCACGAGACGAGATTCACACGACCGGCCCGTCATGCCACGTAGATGGTTCCTACCGATAGGGAGAGGATCCGGAGATTTATCGATGGTCTTATTTATCCCATCCGCATATTGATGACCAGGGAGAGAGTTTCGACAGTTACCTTTGAGGAGGTGGTTGATGCTGCCCGTCACATCGAGACAGATCGCCGCAGAGAGCGAGAGGAGAGAGAGGCCAAGAGGCCTCGTGGTACCGGCAGCTGCGCGTGGTGCTCCGTCTAGGGGCCAATTTCGACGATAGCGAGGTCGCTCTTTCGAGTCTCATCGTCCGGACGTACGGAGTCCAGTCGGGGTTTCATCCGATCGTGGTCGTCGAGCGCCGCGAGGTTATCGTGGTCGGCGAGAGCCGCCGGCAGAGTCGCCCGCACCGAGTGCTCTTCCGGCCCGCAGCTCGCTCCTCGTTTCCTCGACACGACAGATTCATCGGCAGCGAGGGGTCCTCGGCAGCCCCTTCTTCCATCTTCGGTGTCGTTGTTTTGAGTGCGGTGATTTGGGCCATATCGGGGAGAGAGTGTCCTCGGTGGCTTCGTAAGAGGTCACGACGGAGGGATCGGCCTTCGTCTTCTACTCCTCGTTTCTTCGGCGCCGCACGCGCCGCCTAGGACCGGTGGCCGTGTATCCGCAGGTTGCCCTAGGGGCGAGGATCGCACTCTGGTGGAGGCCGTGCTCGTTTCTATGCTCTTCCGGATAGGAAAGATGCTAGTGCTTCGGATGCGGTCATTTCGGGTATTATCTCAGTCTGCCACAGGGATGCTTCTGTCTTATTTGATCCCGGATCCACCTATTCTTATGTCTCTACTTATTTTGCACATCATTTGGGTACGACCCGTGGTATTCTTGCTTTGCCCGTACATGTGTCTACCCCAGTGGGGGATACTGTTGTTGTGGATCAGGTATATCGATCCCTGTATTATTACTATTGGGGGTCTGGAGACCCGAGTTGATCTATTACTACCGGGCATGGTAGATTTCGATGTTATCCTAGGCATGGATTGGCTATCTCCTTATCATGCGATTCTGGACTGTCATGCCAAGACAGTCACATTAGCTATTCCAGGTAATCTGAGGATCGAGTGGTGTGGTGTGATTGATTATGTGTCTGACAGGGTGATCTCTTATATAAAGGCCCAACGAATGATTGGGAAGGGTTGCTTATCTTGTTTGGCCTTCATTGGAGATGTTGAGGCTGAGACACCCAGCCTTGATTCGGTCCCCATTGCGAGGGAGTTTCCGGATGTATTTCCAGTAGACCTGCCGAGCATGCCGCCTGACAGGGATATTGACTTTTGGTATTGACTTGGTGCCGGGCACTCAGCCCATTTCTATTCCTCCCTATCGCATGGCACCAGCAGAGTTAAAAGAATTGAAAGAACAGCTTCAGGAACTCTTAGATAAGGGTTTCATTCGTCCGAGCGTGTCACCTTGGGGTGCACCGGTGTTGTTCGTGAAGAAGAAAGATGGCACAATGAGAATGTGCATTGATTACAGGCAGCTGAACAAGGTAACAGTGAAGAATAAGTACCCATTACCTCGTATCGAGGACCTATTTGATCAGCTACAAGGAGCTAGTGTATTTTCTAAGATTGATCTTCGATCGGGCTATCATCAGTTGAAGATCAGGGACTCAGATATTATGAAGACAGCGTTCAGGACGCGATATGGGCACTACGAGTTCCTGGTGATGTCTTTCGGGTTGACTAATGCCCCAGCAGCATTCATGCACTCGATGAATAGTGTATTTCGGCCGTACCTCGATTCTTTTGTGATTGTGTTTATTGATGATATCCTGGTATATTCACGCAGCCAGGAGGAGCATGCACAGCATTTGAGAGTGGCATTGCAGAGGTCGAGAGAAGAGAAGCTTTATGCAAAATTCTCTAAGTGTGAGTTCGGCTTGATATCGTGGGTTTTCTGGGACATATAGTGTCCAGCTGATGGTATTCGGGTTGATCCTCAGAAGGTCGAGGCAGTGCAGAATTGGCCCAGACCTTCCTCAGCTACAGAGATTCGGAGTTTTCTCGGCTTGGCAGGCTATTATCGTCGGTTTGTTCAGGATTTCTCATCTATTGCTTCACCGTTGACTAAGCTGACACAGAAGAATGCTCCATTTGTGTGGTCTGATGAATGTGAAGAGAGCTTTCAGAAGCTCAAGGAGGCTTTGACCACAGCTCCAGTACTTGTGTTACCATCGGCCTCAGGGTCATATACGGTGTATTGTGATGCTTCCGGAGTTGGACTCGGTTGTGTGTTGATGCAGGAGGGTAGAGTTATTGCATATGCTTCTCGTCAGCTAAAGCCCCACGAGAAGAACTATCCTGTTCATGATTTGGAGTTAGCTGCTATTGTTCATGCCTTGAAGATTTGGAGGCATTATCTATATGGTGTATCTTGTGATGTATATACAGACCACCGCAACCTTCAGCATTTGTTTAAGCAAAAAGATCTAAATTTAAGGCAGCGAAGATGGCTTGAATTGCTTAAAGACTATGATATTACTATCTTGTATCATCCCGGAAAAGCCAATGTAGTGGCTGATGCATTGAGCCGAAAGGCTATTAGTATGGGCAGTTTGGCGTATATTCCAGTTGGGGAGAGACCCCTAGCAGTTGATGTTCAGGCGTTAGCTAATCAGATGGTAAGGCTGGATATTTCTGAGCCCAGTCGGGTGATGGCTTGTGTAGTAGCTCGTTCTTCTTTATATGATCGTATTCGAGAGCGCCAGTATGATGATCCACACTTACTTGTCCTTAAGGACAGAGTTCAGCATGATGATGCTAGAGATGTCACTATTGATAGTGAGGGTGTATTGCGGATGCAGGGCCGGATATGTGTGCCCAATGTTGATGGCCTTCGTGAGTTGATATTGGAAGAGGCCCACAGCTCGCGGTATTCTATTCATCCAGGAGCCGCGAAGATGTATCAGGATTTGAAGCAGCATTACTGGTGGAGAAAGATGAAGAAAGATATTGCGAGCCATGTGGCTCGGTGTCTAAACTGTCAGCAGGTCAAGTATGAGCATCAGAGACCTGGTGGTGTATTCCAGCGTATTGATATTCCGGAGTGGAATTGGGAAAGAATAACTATGGACTTTGTTAGTGGACTCCCTCGGACAGCGAGGAAGTTTGATTCAGTTTGGGTGGTGGTGGATAGGTTGACTAAGTCAGCTCACTTCATCCCAGTGTGTACTACCTATACCTCAGAGCGGTTGGCAGAGATATTCATCCGTGAGATAGTGAGATTGCATGGAGTTCCCATTTCCATTATATCGGACAGAGGTACCCAGTTCACATCTCAGTTCTGGAGGACATTTCAGCGAGAGTTGGGTTCACAGGTAGAGTTGAGCACAGCATTTCATCCACAGACGGATGGGCAGTCTGAGCGTACTATTCAGATATTGGAGGACATGTTGCGTGCTTGTGTCATTGATTTTGGTGGTTCATGGGCTGATTATTTGCCTTTGGCGGAGTTTGCTTACAATAATAGCTATCAGTCCAGCATTCAGATGGCACCGTATGAAGCTTTATACGGGAGGCGGTGTAGGTCTCCAGTTGGTTGGTTCGAGCCCGGCGAGGCTAGGTTGTTAGGGACAGAGTTAGTCCAAGATGCCTTAGATAAGGTGAAGGTGATTCAGAAGAGACTTCGCACAGCTCAGTCGCGTCAGAAGAGTTATGCAGACCGGAAGGTCCGAGATGTGTCTTATTCAGTAGGTGAGAAGGTGTTGCTGAAAGTTTCGCCTATGAAGGGTGTTATGAGGTTTGGAAAGAACGGAAAGTTGAGCCCAAGGTTCATTGGACCTTTTGAGGTGCTTAGGAAAGTTGGGGTGGTGGCTTATATGCTTGCTTTGCCACCCAGTTTGTCGGGAGTTCACCCGGTGTTCCATGTATCTATGCTCCGGAAGTATGTCGGAGACCCGTCTCATGTGTTAGACTTCAGCACGATACAGCTAGATGAAGACTTGACTTATGATGTAGAGCCAGCAGCCATTTTGGGTCGACAGGTTCGTAAGCTGAGATCCAAGGATATAGCTTCAGTGAAAGTGCGGTGGAGAGGTCGTCCCGTGGAGGAAGCAACTTGGGAGACCGAGCAGGAGATGCGGAAGCAGATATCCACACTTTTTTGATACTCCGTGTATGTTTCTTAACCCGCTCGCGGACGAGCGTTTGTTTAAGTTGGGGAGAATGTAACGACCCGGCCCGTCGTTACGGGAATTTCCACCCCGTTACCTTGCATTTCCATATATTTTGCTTTTAAAACAGTATTAGAGTATATCGGGTGAGTTAGGAGTGATTTGGATTGAAAATGAAAGCATATAGCCTTTTTGAATGAAACTTGAATAAGGAAAGTCAACCTGGAGTTGACTATTGAGTTAGAGCGCTTGGAACCGGATTCTGATGATTCGACTAGTTCCGGGGATCATTTATGACTTAGGAGAACAATCGAAATTGAATTCGGAGGTCCGGTGTAGTTTTAAGCTTGAATTGGCGAATGTTGATTTTTGGCGAAAACCGGATGGTAGGTGATATTTTGATCCGGGGGTCGGAATGGAATTCCGACAATTTCTGTAGCTTCGTTATGTGATTTTGGATATGTCTGCAAATTTTCAGGTCATTCGGACATCGTTTGATCGGGTTTTGGATTGAATGTTAGTTTTGGAAGTTTTGGAAGAAACTTAGGCTTGAATCCGTGAGTAAATGGAGATTTTGATGTTTAGTATGGTGTTTTTATGGTTGGAACAAGTTCGTATCATGTTTTGGAGTATTTTGGTGGTTTTCGTTGGGGTCCCGGGGGTCTCGGGATGAATCCGGGGGTCCAAACGGACCATTTTTGGAAGAAAAGAGAAAGCTGGTTGCTGTCATAAACGCAGCAGGCATTTGCTCTCCGCGATCGCGGGGAGGGGGATGCGATCGCTTAGAGCTGGGGGCTAGGGCATCGCGATCGCAGGGTAACAAGTCGCGATCGCGTAGAATTAAACGGGTACACACCGCGATCGCAGGATCATCTACGCGATCGCGTAGAAGAGAAATGGGTCCGGGGGAAAAATGTGCTACGCGATCGCAGGAATAGGGACGCGATCGCGTGAAGCCGGGAGATTGTACATCGCGATCGCGTGAAGGATGTCGCGATCGCGTGAGGCCGAGTTTTTGAGCATCGCGATCGCGTGAAGCGAGTCGCGATCGCGTAGAAGAAAGAGTTCTGGCAGTGATTTTAATCCAGAAACAGAGAGTTACGGGTTCATTAACCCAAAACACACATTTGAGCCCTAGAGAGAAGAAAACTCGAGGAAATCACTGAGAAGTCATCGGGTATTCGTCTGAGGTAAGATTCTTGACTCAAAAACATCATTTTATGGTAGTATTAACATCAATCTTCATGAAATTGGGTTGAAATCTTGAAGAAATGTGGCCTAAGTATTAAAAACGGGATTTTTGGATTTGGAAGGCCATTTGAACTCCGATTTCGATAAATTTTATATGCACGGACTCGTGGCGAGATAAGGATCGTGTTGGTACTAATTTCGGAATTTTCCGAGCAGTGGGGCCCGGGGTCGGGTTTTACCAACTTAGTGTAATTTTGCGAATTTCATATAAATTGAAGTGGGTTATGATTCTTTGACCCGTAATTGATATAATTATTGTTATTTGACTAGATTCTACACACGAGGCAACGAAATTCAAAGGAAAATGCATCGCGGACGATTCTACGACCGGCTAGAGGTGAGTAGTTTGTGTATATGGTAGCCTGAGGGTTCGAAACCCCGACTTAGCACATTGTGACGCTAATAGGGCGTGGCTCGCACACCGTGGCAGGTGCGGGATTGATTGTGATTGGGGATTGAGACTTGGTCCATCCCGGAAATGAATGATATGTTGTTAGTGTTGGAAATACACTATATGTGATATATTTGTGGGCTGTAAGCCTTGTTTGGGGCCTTGTGCCGATCTGTAGCGTCCTTAGAGGACAATATTTACGTGATAGCTATAATTGCTTAAATCACTGATCTCAGTCCTGGAAATTGTAATCACACTTTTGAAATGCTAAGTCACCGGCTTTTACAAACTTAATAAAGTTAAAGCATTTTTCATAAATTATGAATTGAGAACTGGAATTAAGGAAAATGAATTGTTTTGTGACTTAATTGCTTATTGTGGACTGAGTATGGGATCGGGCTGCACGCCGCAGTGGTTGATATGAGGATCGGACTGCACGCCGCAGTAGTATTGCGCTTGGGCTGTAGGAGCCCCTCCGGAGTCTGTACACCACCCCCAGTGAGCGCCGTCGACGTTAAATTGGATCGGGCTACACGCCGTAGCGGTTATGTGCATTGCATTGCATCTGTATTTGTTGAATTACTCTGTGGTAGCTGTATTGTATTGTTGCTGCTAGTTCGTAGGAGATTCGGACTGTAGTGTAGCTTCATATTATGGTATTTTGTGGATTTCTTACTGTCAGCTACTTATATATATTTGTTACTCACTGAGTACTTAGTACTCACCCCTACTCCCTGCACCTTTTGTGTGCAGACTCAGGTACACAGGAGCAGTAGACGGACATCTCCAGCGTTTACATTGTCACATCGAGTTGCTGAGGTAGCTGCCTACGTTCGCAGAGCCTAGCTTCTCCTCTCATTCCAGTTGTTATTTTATATTTTGTATTCAGACTTGAGTACTTCTATATCGTACTCTCTATTTCCTGTTGGGTTTTGTTAGAGGCTAGACTTGTGACTCCGGATCTTTGGGAGTGTCAGTACTTTTGTTCAGTATTATTATTATTGGAGTTCTCAAACTCATATATTCTTCTTGGGTTGTCCATTTGGGGATTGGTATTGTGTTATAATTAAATTGTTGGTCTGGCTGGCCTAGCTTGATTGTTGGGCGCCATCACGACTGGATTTGGGTCGTGACAATTACTTTTTAATCAAATTTCAGTTTCATTTTCCTTAAACATTTTCAGAAAATAATTTAATAGAAAAATTCTTTTGCCGGGGTTCTAGACCTCGGATTCCAATTTTGGGCACACGCCCAAGTTTCATATTTTTCTACGGATTTTCTAGGACCGTCAAATTACGGGTCCGGGTGCGTTTACCAAAGTCAACCATATCAATATTAATATCAAAATTCATCATATTTTCCACATATTTCATATGTTTCAACATAAAAATTTTCCAGCTTCGTGCCCAGACTGTGCACGCAAATTGAGGCAACTATAAATGAGGTTTTCAAGACCTCAGAAGCTTGAAATGATTAATAAAACAAGTGATGACCCTTTGGGTCGTCACATTTTATTTAATGAAAAAAGGTTTTAGGAAAAGTTAAATAAATATATATAGAGTTAAAAAAAATAAAAATAAAAATTAAATAAATAAAACCACCCATCTTCCCCACTTCTCCATTTCACTCATGCCTTACCCCCACTTTCTCACACCCAACTTCCCCACCTTCCCACATCACTCATGCCTTTCCCCCACTCACATCACACACCTAACAATAACTTCCCACTCCCTCCACACATCTACACATAATACCAACACATCCACATATTCTATAAATATAGGACACACACAGAGAAGAAAGGAGGGGCAGTTTGATTCTCTCGGCGGTTCCGTTCTCAGAAGTTCCATTTCGACATTAGCTTCTAGGCTTCTTCTTTGCGTCACTCAATTGAGATCTGAAGTGTTTCAGATTCGGATCTGCGTATGCATGCTCGCTTTGAAGTTAAGTCATTGCGTTTTCATTGTTGATGTGTTGTTTCTATTACTAGATTTTCCACGCTATTTCAGACCTTATGTTGTTATTTTTCTGTCTATTTTTGATTTGAGCCTTTAAGGTACTCCATACTCATATATGTCCCTTTATTGAATTCATAATTAAAATATGAATTTATTCGTGTTATAGTTTTTTTTTTTGAATTTACGGAGCCATCATATTTAGCTATTAAATTTGTTTATTTGTTTTTTCTTTGATATTTACTACTCCATGTATGATTAAAAGGCCAATTATTTTAATTGTTAAACTTTTGATATGGGTTTGAATTTGCTGAAACAGTATTACTAAATGATAGTTTAAGTATATCAAATATTAAAAGCCAAAGACAAAAGCTTCTCATGAAGCCAAGTGTCAAAGCAAGGAATTAACACGTGACTCATTAGGATATTGTTCCTAATTTATAGGAAGTACAAAAAAACCAATTACAAATTTATTTTTATTAGGATTAGGAGGAAACTAAATTTTGTTTAAAAAAAAAAAAGAAAAACTGATTCCATTCCTTGCAAATCCGTCACTTTTTTTCTTAAATTTTACGAATTAAAAAATAACCAAATGCAATTACATTTTGATTATGATTATTATAGGAATTGTAATTTAATTTATTTTAAATAAAAAAACTACCCATTCCTTCATAACCATCAGTTTTCTTTCAAATTTATAGGAATTTCTTCAAAATTAATAGGAAGTTAAAAAAAGGAGTTACAAATTTATTTTTATTAGGATTAGGATATAAAGAATATTTTTTTTAAATGTAATTAAAAACGGTTAAATTTTCCTTTTAACCGTCACTTTTTCCAAATTTATATGAAGTAAAAAATAGGAATTATAATTTTATTTTGAGTATTATTAGGATAGGAAGATTATATTTATTTTAAAAAAACGTAAATGCTTCATTAGCCCTCATAACCGTGACCTTTAAATTACTTATGTATTATACTGAGTTTTTTCATTTAATTATTTAAATACTTGAAAGGTGAAATAAAATTAAAATCAAAATCATTCCTAACCGTGACTTTTAACCGCCTTTCCATCCTCCCTTAAAGTAAACCTAAATTAACGCTGAAAAAATACCATACCTTCAACCCACTTTCCCATGAATTTCATTGCCTCAACTGTGATTTACACGTCTGTGTTGCAACTGTACAAACGTGAAAATACATATATCTTCCACAACTACACAACCTTCAATCCCAATGTTCATTTTTATATAAAGATTTATACAAAACTTACGTCCTATGTAAAAGATGACTACTCACATTGACTTCATCAAAGATATAACTATTTGATGCAATGGAAGTTAAAAGTTCGTGTTGTCCGTTTGTGGGAAGTACCGGATCGTTTTAATCCTGGCACTATTTTCTCGATTGAATTGGTTCTACAAGATGAAAATGTATTTTAATAATTTTTTTACCTTACTAATTCGGGTTCATTTATTTTGCTCATCCAAATTGTTATATTATTATATCATACAAGTTATTGTTGAAAATAAGTTATCTGATATATTTTGTTTCGCTTATTATTTTCTCCTCGAATTTCCGTTTCTTTCTCTTTGATTATTGTTTAGTATTCATTCTGAAATCTTTAATTTTACAGTTTTCTTTTCCATGAAAGGATATTTACTACAACACCTATTTGTGTTCATTACAAGAGTGTAACTTCTGATAGAATGGAAAATCAAGTGTATTTGTTTGGATGAGAACAAAAAAAAAGGATTTCTACAACATCTACATATATTTGTTGGAGATTACCATACATCTTAAGTAGCTTCACAGCTTTTCCGACCTTTCTTCAAATGCTAATATAATGCAATTCATTCTTATGTACCAACCTATATTACTCTCAACAAAATTCATCTATTAATTTTAGAATAACTCCTTCTGTATTCGATCGCTAATTCTAATTGCAATAAACATAGTTTTATTAGATCTTTAAACTCTTCTTTTCTTAAAATTAATCCGCGCATCGCGCGGGTACTATACTAGTATATAATTAAAAGGAAGAAAGTATAGCCTAGAATTATGACAAGTGGCAGCGTAGAAGACTGCCAAGTGTTAGTTTTTAGGACAAAATTTAGTTAATAAGTTAATAATTAGTTATTAGTTATTTATTTTTAATTTAAATTAAAAAATTAAATATCTATTATTGGAAATGGTAGTTATTTACTCAATTCAAATAAGTAATTAATAATTAGGAAATTACTATTAGAAATAAAACTTCTCATAATCTTCTATATCTATCTATATATTATTAAAAGACAAAGACAAAAGCTTCTCATGAAGCCAAGTATCAAAGCAGAGAATTAACACGTGCCTCATTAGGACATTGTTCCTAATTTATATGAAGTATAAAAAAACCAATTACAAATTTATTTTAATTAGGATTAGGAGGAAGACTAAATTTTGTTTTGAAAAAAAAAAAGAAAATTCATTCCATTCCTTGCAAAACTGTCACTTTTCTTCTTAATTTTTACGAATTAAAAAATAACCAAATACAATTACATTTTGATTAGGATTATGATAGGAACTGTAATTTAATTTATTTTAAATCAAAAAACTACTCATTCCTTCAAAACCATCAGTTTTCTTCCAAATTTATAGGAAGTTAAAAAAAGGAGTTACAAATTTATTTTTATTAGGATTAGGATATGAAGAATAGTTTTAAAAAAAATATAATTAAAAACAGTTAAATTTGCCTTATAACCGTCACTTTTTTCCAAATTTATATGAAGTAAAAAAATAGGAGTTACAATTTTATTTTGAGTATTATTAGGATAGGAAGATTATATTTATTTTTAAAAAAAATATTCATATTCTTATATGAATATATTCGTTTTATATATATTCGATTTCTTTTAATTTAGATGTAATTTATAGTAGTATTTTTCTTGGTATAATTTAAACTTTAGTACAAATATTGAGTTTTCTTATCTACATAGTTTCTTTAAGTCTTAAAGTAAGTTGGTATATATGTGTGTGTGTGTATTTTTTTATATTTTTTTATTTATAAAAAAAGGTTTTATGAAAAGTTAAATAAATATATATAGAGTTAAAAAAATAAAAATAAAATTAAATAAATAAAACCGCCCACCTTCCCCACTTCCCCATTTCACTCATGCCTTACCCCAACTTTCTCACACCCAACTTCCTCACTTTCTCACATCACTCATGTCTTTCCACCACTCACATCACACACCTAACAATAACTTCCCACTCCCTCCACACATTTACACATAATAACTAACATATTCACATATTCTATAAATATAGGACACACACAGAGACGAAAGGAGGGGCAGTTTAATTCTCTCGACGGTTCCGTTCTCAGAAGTTCCATTTCGACATTAGCTTCTAAGCTTCTTCTTTGCGTCACTCAATTGAGATCTAAAGTGTTTCAGATTCGGATCTGCGTATGCATGCTCACTTTGAAGTTGAGTCATTGCGTTTTCATTGTTGACGTGTTGTTTCTGTTGCCAGATTATCCACGCTATTTCAGACCTTATTTGGTCATTTTTCTGTCGATTTTTGGTTTGAACCTTTGAGGTACTCCATACTCATATATGACCCTTTATCGAATTCATAATTAAAATAAGAATTTATTCGTGTTATAGATTTTTTTGAATTTACGGAGCCATCATGTTTAGCTATTAAATTTGTTTACTGGTTTTCTCTTTGGTATTTACTACTCCATGTATGATTAAAAGTCCAATTGTTTCAATTGTTGAACTTTTGATATGGGTTTGAATTTGCTGAAACAGTGTTACTAAATGATAGTTTTAGTATATCACATATTAAAAGCCAAAGACAAAAGCTTCTCATGAAGCCAAATATCAAAGCAAGGAATTAACACGTGGCTAATTAGGACATTATTCCTAATTTATAGGAAGTACAAAAAAACCAATTACTAATTTATTTTAATTAGGATTAGGAGGAAGACTAAATTTTGTTTTTTAAAATAAAAAAAGAAAAACTGATTCCATTACTTGCAAAATCGTCATTTTTCTTCTTAATTTTTACGAATTAAAAAATAATCAAATGCAATTACAATTTGATTAGGATTATGATAGGAACTGTAATTTAATTTATTTTAAATAAAAAAACTACACATTCCATCATAACCATCAGTTTTCTTCCAAATTTATAGGAAGTTAAAAAAAGGAGTTACAAATTTATTTTTATTAGGATTAGGATATGAAGAATATTTTTTTTAAAATGTAATTAAAAACAGTTAAATTTGTCTTATAATTGTAACTTTTTCCAAATTTATATGAAGTAAAAAATATGAATTATAATTTTATTTTGAGTATTATTAGGATAGGAAGATTATATTTATTTAAAAAAAAATGTAAACTCTTCATTAGCCTTCATAACCGTGACCTTTGAATTACTTCTGTATTATACTGAGTTTTTTTCATTTAATTATTTAATTTGTTGAAAGGTGAAATAAAATTAAAATCAAAACCCTTCCTAATCGTGACTTTTAACTGCCTTTCCATCTTCCCTTAAAGTAAACCTAAATTAACGCTGGAAAAATACCATACCTTCAACCCACTTTCCCATGAATTTTATTGCCTCAACTGTGATTTACACGTCTGTGTTGCAACTGTACAAACGTGGAAATACATATATCCTCCACAACTACACAACATTCAATCCTAATGTTCATTCTTATATAAAGATTTATACAAAACTTACGTCATATGTAAAAGATGGCTACTCACATTGACTTTATCAAAGATATAACTATTTGATGCAATGGAAGTTAAAAGTTCGTGTTGTCCGTTTGTGGGAAGTATCGGGTCATTTTAATCCAGACACTATTTTCTCGATTGAATTGGTTCTACAAGATGAAAATGTATTTTAATTATTTTTTTACCTTACTAATTCGGGTTCATTTATTTTGCTCATCCAAATTGTTATATCATTATATCATACAAGTTATTGTTAACAATACGTTATCGAATATATTTTGTTTCGCTTATTATTTGCTCATCGAATTTCCGTTTCTTTCTCTTTGATGCAAATATAAGTACTTGATTATTGTTTAGTACTCATTCTGAAATCTTTAATTTTACATTTTTCTTTCCCATGAAATGATATTAAGTGCAACACCTATTTGTGTTCATTACAAGAGTGTAACTTCTGATAGAATGGAAAATCAAGTGTATTTTTTTGGATGAGAACAAAAAAAAGGATTACTACAACATCTACATATATTTGTTGGAGATTAACATACATCTTAAGTAGCTTCACAGGTTTTCCGACCTTTCTTCAAATGCTAATATAATGCAATTCATTCTTATGTACCAACCTATATTACTCTCAACAAAGTTCATCTATTAGTTTTAGAATAACTCCTTCTGTATTCGATCACTAATTCTAATTGTAATAAACATAGTTTTATTATCTCTTTAAACACTTCTTTTCTTAAAATTAATCCGCGCATCGCGCGGGTACAATACTAGTATATATTATTAAAAGGAAGAAAATTTGGTATAGAATAGTGACAAATGGCAGCATAAAAAATGACATGTGTTAGTTTTAGGACAAGAAGTAGTTATTAGGAGTTATAATTAATTATTAGGTATATTTTATTAGAATTAAAATTAAAATAATTAAATAACTTCTTTTAAGTAACTGTCATATAATAGGAAGAAAAAGTAACAATTTATAAGTAGTGGTGTCCCAACCACATGCAAAATAAAAACCACGATTTTACGAAGTGGTTGTTTTATTTACGCAATAATAAAATTGAACAATAATTTTAAATTTTTGATCTTTATAGAGCAAATTTTATTTAAAATAATTAACTATTTTATTTAATTATTTATTATATAATAAAAGGTGAGGCAAAAACACATTATTAAAACAAGTGGCATAGCCACAAAAATCAAGTGGCAATATTAAGATAAAATAAACTAACTTTTTAACTAAAAAAACTTCTTAAATTTTGAATTAATTGATTACTCTATTTGAATTAATAAATATAGTTATATTATGATTAGCTATATTAGAAAAACAAAAATACAAAAAATAACTACTCATTCAAACTGGGGAGTAGTTTCACGTTGACTTTTTAAAGTTATTTTAAAATTAAAAAATAAGAAAAATTAAATTAGCTACAATAAAAAAATGAAAATATTAATAATTTAAAAAGGCATTATTAAGACAAAATAAACTACCTTTTTAACTAAAAACAACCTTCTTAAAGTTTTTAATTAATTGGTTACTCTATTTGAATTATAAATATAAATATAGTATAATAGCTATATTAAAAATACAAAAATATAAAAAAAAAAAACTTCTTAAATTTTGAATTAATTGATTACTCTATTTGAATTAATAAATATAGTTATATTATGATTAGCTATATTAAAAAAACAAAAATACAAGAAAAATAACTACTCATTCAAACTCGGGAGTAGTTTCACGTTGATTTTTTAAAGTTATTTTAAAATTAAAAAATAAGAAAAATTAAATTAGCTACAATAAAAAAATGAAAATATTAATAATTTAAAAAGGCATTATTAAGACAAAATAAACTACCTTTTTAACTAAAAACAACCTTCTTAAAGTTTTTAATTAATTGGTTACTCTATTTGAATTATAAATATAAATATAGTATAATAGCTATATTAAAAATACAAAAATATAAATAAAAAAATAACTACTCAATTGAATTGGGGAGCAGTTTCAAGTTGTTTTAAAATAAAAAATAAAAAAACAAAAAAATTTAAATTAGCAATAATAAAAAAGCGAAAAATTTACTAACAAAAAAAATATCTATTCAAGTTGGAAATTAGTTTCAAGTTGTAGTTTTAATTTATTTAAAAATATAAAATAAAAATAAAGAAATAAATATTACCAATTCAATTGGGTGTGGTTTCAATTTGGAGTTTTTAAAAAATGAAAATTAAGAAATAAAATTTTGACAATTTAAATTGGAGAGTAGTAGTTTCTATATGTGTGAGTGTGTGTGTGTGTATATATGTGTGTGTGTGTGTGTCGTATACACAAAAAGTGAAATAAATAACTATATGATGCCAAGTGGTATGTGTGTGTGTGTGTGTGTGTGTGTGTATACAAAAAGTGGAATAAATAATTATATGATGCCAAGTGATATAACAATAAGACGTCAAGTATTAATTTTTAGAACAAAGCTCCAACAAAGTAAGTGTTTTAAAATTATTTTAAATAAAAAACAAAATAAAAAAAAAATTGCCAATTCAAATTTGGGAGTAGTTTCATGTTGGAGTTTTATGAAAATATAGAGCACATTTTATTTAAAATAATTAAATATTTTATTTAATTATTTATATCTATCTATCTATCTATAATTAAAAGCAGAAGACAAAAGCCCCTCATGAAGCCAAGTGGCAAAATCCGAAAAAGACACTTGGCATTTTAAGACATTGCTCCAAATTATTAGAAAGTAGAAATAAGAATTACCATTTTATAAAAACCACCAACTATTCCTACTTCCTCCACTCCCCTTCCTTTTAAAAACTAATTGAATTACACATTTTTTTTTCAAAAATCAAGTAATAGAAACTAACAATAAAAACCACCAACTACTTACACTTCCTCCACTCCACTTCCTTTTAAAAACTAACTGAATTTCTCCTCTTGCATATATTGGATTAGAAAAAACGTATAGTTCCCTTTTTTTCTTTCACCGAAAAACTTGTCGGGGAAAATTGCATCCAAAATCGTTATTTGTGATTTTTCGTTGTTCGATGAGTAAATTGCTAATCATCTGATCATCATTTTGAAATTATGCATCTCAGGTGATGTACTCCCTTCTGTTTTTGACATTTTCCCATGTGTGAATGATGATAAAAAGAAATTATATATATATATATATATATATATATATATATATATACACACACACACACACACACTTTATTTTTATCAACGTAATACATAAAAAAATTTCCTTTTTTCTCTATTTAAATTGTGAAAGGAAGATTTTTTTTTCTAGAATTCTTCATATCTCGTTTAGCCTTTATTCTTATATATATACACTTTGTTTTTATCAATGTAATACATAAAACTTTTCCCTTCTTTAAAATCTTTAAAACACAAAAAAGAATTTCTTAAGTTTTTGTTTGTTTCCTCGATTTAAATAGTGAAAGGAAGATTTTTTTTCTACGATTCTTCATATCAGTTTAGCCTTTATTCTTAGCAGGTGGGGTTATTTTTAAAAATAGAATATTTCCATTAAAACTCATAAAGTATTAGGAATGATTAAACTACATGAATTAAAATTCATAATTTGCACGACTCTAAATGCAAAGAAACATTACCCTTTCAGTTAGTTTAGGCATGATCTTACATATGTGAATGTAACATTGCCCGTGTTTCTTTGCCAGATTCTATCTTCATCATTGTTGTAATATTTTTGTTAAGTTTTGAGCATCGAGTTCACAATTCAGAAAGTGTAAAGGCATACATCGATAAACAACTTTGGTTGTGTGTAACGACCCGGCCTGTCGTTACGGGAATTTCCACACCGTTACCTTGCAATTACATATTTTATGCTTTTATAACAACATTAGAGTACATTGGGTGAGTTAGGAGTGATTTGAATTGAAAATGAAACAAATAGCATCTTTGAAGAAAGCTTGAATATGGAAAGTCAACCAAGAGTTGACTATTGAGTTAGAGTGCTCGGAACCGGATTCTGATGATTCGACTAGTTCCGGGGGATCATTTATGACTTAGGAGAGCAATCGGAATTGAATTCGGAGGTCCGGTGTAGAAATAGGCTTGAATTGGCTAAGGTTGAATTTTGGCGAAATCCGAACGGTAGGTGAGATTTTGATCCGGGGGTCGGAATGGAATTCCGACAATTTCTGTAGCTTCGTTATGTGATTTTGGATATGTCCGCAAAATTTCAGGTCATTCGGACGTCGTTTGGTCGGGTTTTTGATCGAATGTGTAATTCGGAAAGTTTTAAGAAATTTAGGCTTGAATCCGTGTGTAACTGGTGATTTTGATGTTTAGTATGGTGTTTTTATGATTGGAACAAGTCCGTATCATGTTTTGGAGTATGTTGGTGGTTTTCATTGGGGTCCCGGGGGCCTCGGGATGGATTCGGACCATCAACCGGGCATTTAGAACTTGGAAAAATTCTGCAGAAAATTGCAGTCAGCAATTGCTCTATGCGATCGCATAGAGATGATTGCGATCGCATAGAAGAGTGGAAGGGGCGTGAAGTTTACTCTATGCGATCGCATGGAGGGCATTGCGGTCGCATAGTGTCCGGAAATTGTGCATTGCGATCGCGGGGGCTCGATTGCGATCGCGGAGGGTATTTGATGCGAAGCTATGCGATCGCATGGCTAGGCCTGCGATCGCAGAGAACAAATTGGAGGCATGAGAAACTTGCTCTATGCGATCGCAACAAGGGGAATGCGATCGCATAGAAGAAATCGTTCCGGCAGTGAATTAAATCACAGAACAGAGGGGTCGCGGGTTCATACACCCAAAATGCCATTTTTGAGTTCTAGAGGGAGAAACTCACGGGAATTGCTGGTAATTCATCGGGGATTCGTTGGAGGTAAGTTTTGTGGCTTAATTACATCATTTTAACATGAAATCCTTGGTTAATTCCCTGTAAATGGAAGATTAATTGTGGGTTTGAGCCCTAAGCCTAAATTGAAGAAAAACACCGATTTGAGTGGGCAAACGGAGTCCGATTTTGGTAAATTTTATATGTATGGACTCGTGGCGAGACGAGGGTTCCAGAAATGTGAATTTCGTAAATTTTCGGAATGTGGGTCCGGGGCTCGGGTTTTGACAACTTTGGGAATTTTGATGTAAATTGAGTTGTATTGATTGGGTGTCGTCCCATTGGCCTAAATTGTTGTATTTTTACTGTATTTGATCAGATTCTACGCGTGCGGAGCTTGATTCTCGTGGCAAGGGCATTGCGGAGTAGTCGTCGCGTCGTATTGAGGTGAGTAATAGATGTGGGTGATGACCAGCGGGTTCGAAACGCCGTATTGAGGTGAGTAATAGATGTGGGTGATGACCAGCGGGTTCGAAACCCCGGTATACCACTTTGTGACGCTGTATAGCGGCGAGACACGTACTCTCATGTGAGTGCGGGGTCGATTGTGATTGGGGACTATGGCTTAGTCCGACTTGTTGATACTGTGTTATGATATTAGGCTATTCTTAAGCCGTCGAACCTCCTTCTCGGACGGTTGCATATTATATATTGTGATAATGGCCACTCTTGAGCCGAGGAACCCCCTTCTTGGGCGGTTGAGTATACATGTGGGCCGTGAGCCGGTTATTGGATCCCGCGAGGATCGTTATCATTGTCTTATCACATAGACATGCTAGTTTACTACTAGTCCGCGGCTATTTTTGTTATTATGCTAATTCCAATCTCTGGAACTTGATATTACTGTTTTCCAACTGAAAAATGATAAAAAGAGTTTTCAAAAACTACTTTTGAGCCTGCGAGGCTGTATCTGCATATTAGCTGACTAGTAGTGGATCGGGTTGCACGCCGCAGCGAGATATATGTTGGATCGGACTGCACGCCGCAGGAATATCTCTATGAGATGTGCTTGGGCTGTAGGAGCCCCTCCGGAGTCTGAACCCCCACAGTGAGCACGGGTACCCAAAATTGGAGTCGGGCCTACACGCCGTAGCGGTCATATCATGCATTGCATTGCATTTAGCTACATCTGCTAGCTGTTATGCTATTTATTGGTATTTTGTTGGTACAGGTACAGAGAATATTGATTCTATGACAAGGTAGCTGATTATAGCTTTACATAGTGCTTTATTGCGGATTTCTTATCTGCGCTGTCTTACCCTTGTTTATTACCACTGAGTCTGGCAGTACTCATTTTACTCCCTGCACCTTGTGTGCAGATCCAGGTACCTCTCAGCAGTGATCCAGGAGCTGTGCGAGGCGACGTTTGTGGATATTCGAGGTAGCTGCAGAGTCCGCAGGACCCGATATTCCTTCCTACTGTCTTGATGTTGTATTGACTTTTCTTTCCGCACTTGGTATCTTGTAAACCTTTATACACTTATGTTCTTTAGAGGCTCATGACTCTTGACCCTTCGGTCTATGGGAGTTAGTATATTTTGGGACTTGGTTTCCCCGCTGTTGTACTATTGTTTCATATTTTGAAATGCTTAAACGGGTTAAAGAGAGCTTCTAGCTCCGTTATTGATATTGATTGGTCAGGCTGGCTTAGCAATGTGCTGGGCGCCATCACGATAGGATTTGGGGTCGTGACAAGTTGGTATCAAAGCCTAGGTTTACTAGGCCTCATGAGTCTTGAGCCGGTTAGTAGAGTCTTGTGGATCGGTACGGGGACGCCTGTACTTATCCTCGGGAGGCTGCGAACCTTTAGGAAACACTTCACATTTCTTGGAATTCTTATCGTGCGCACTTGATTCAGCTTGAGATATACTTTTTGAAACTCCTTCCGCACGTCTGTGTACGCTTCGAGCGCTCAGTAGTGTAATTGCCTTATGGCTTGTGATTTCCTCGAACGAGGGCGAGATATAATCTCCATGAGTTCATGTTGGGCCAGTCGGGAGGACTTGAGGCCAGATCCTTGTCTATGGCTTGAGCACCAAGGTGCTGATTTTGTGAGTGGTGGCAATAGATAATGTACCGAGGGTTTGAAATCCCGTATTTTTGCACTATACAGTGCTGTGCTGAGATGGAATACGCGTCATGTGACGAGCGTGGTGGTATTGTGACTGGGGATTTGGACTTGATCCTTCCCAATTGATAAATTACTGTGTAAAGTGACTAAGACTGAGCTTATATCTATGTACTTGGGCTAGTAGCCATGTTTGGGGCCTTGTGCCGATCTGTAGAGTATTATGGAGGTTTACTAATGGATGAGTTGTTAATTGTTCGACTCTTATCTAAATTGTTGTGTAGCCCCGAGCTATGGGCGTGGTGACTATTTATCATATCTCGTAATTGGAAGGTATAATGCCTTATTTGTAGTGGAACAAGTTTAAACTCAGGAAGACTGAAATGATTATGCTATGTATATCCTGGTAGAAGGTGTTGTACTGAAATACTAGATTGAGGAAAAATAGGTGGGTTGATTCTGATGTGTAATTGAATGGTATTCGATATATGTTATGATTTGAGCAGATACATCGCAGGTTCAAGTATAAATTGTGATGATATAATTCGTGTAGTTTTGAGATTTAATATTGTTGAAATACATTGTGAGATCTTGTTGAGTTGTGGAAGTATATCTAGGATGGTTTGGTGATTCTCTGGCAGGTGGATAGACCAAATTACAAAGGAAACTCCGCCGAAATTTTTGGAAAATTCGGGACTTAGAAAAGATTTTGTCACCTAAAGAGGGGGCGTAACTGTTGTGTGTGAATGAATGCAAGAATTGCAAAAGAGTTAATATTTCCGATGATTCGAATCTCCGCCGAAGCTTGTAAATGACTTGAGTTTAATATCATACTAACATTTCGGCATCACTTGAGTAATACCGATATGAGTGGTTGAAAGTGCTTTGATGAATGGCTTCGAGCTAAGTTGGGGAGGTTGCTATTGATTAACCGATTGCACTATTGTGTGCTATGTTGATTCTGTCTCTAAGTATGTTTGGGAAAATTCTGATAAAGGTTATGGTGCTTCGTAGATGTGAAGAAATACTAGGGTATTTTGAACTGATGTTGGTAAGGAATGCTTGGTGTATAGAAAAGAGTGATAGCTAATAGTATCCGTAGGTAATCATGATCTGCAGTGTCAGAGTTCTAATAAGGCATGAGTGGTTCTGTTCAATAAGACAGTTGAATTACAGCTGAATAAGGATGACTGACGCCTGAGAATTGTTTACGGTGTTTGTCACACCCCTTTTTTACCAAAACAAACTTTCCACTTAAACCCTCTTAAATTAATAAAAGAATTTTAGTAAAAAAGCTTGAAAAGGGTTTTCAATTTTGAAACTGACAAAATGCTGTTCAAAAGGAAATTATTCAGAGTCGCCACCTGACATTGATTTCGGTGTGCCAGGCCACCGTTTTAAAATGATTTTCCTTTCAAAACACTTAAGACTCGAAAACTAAGTCTGCACCAGAGATTCGGGTAAGGGGGTTCATTTGACTCGGGGAGAAGGTGTTAGGCATTCCCCAAGTCCCGTGAAGGTCACGGTTGCGTACTCGATCAAGTTGGCTTTCAAAACATTCAAATTGAGGTAAAACACACAAAAATAGAATAAGCACACAAGAGGCTCGAGGTCGTTCCCACCTAAATAAAAGAGAAATGAAAAAAGAAACGAAAAGAGAAATCCTAAGCTAACCTATACTACGACTTCTCCGTCATGCTTGCCAAGGCCTCCAAAATATTTACATAGTTCTTCGGGGCATACCCCGGATAATAATATGTACAAATACCTCGGGGCATCCCCGGATAAATTCGACTAAGGGAACGACCTCTCACCTCGGAGCAAACAAAATCCTAAAGCTTGCCTACCCAAGTGTTTCCAACCTAAACATGTTACTAGCGGATTAAAAATAAGACCAACAAAATAAATAAGAGCAAGATATCTCCTTAAGGTTCAATTTTTCTTACGTACATAATTACTTATTACTTCCCATGGCCCACATGTATTTAAAAATTCACTCAATGTTTCTTAAAGTAATAGAATCAATCTTCAAAATAGGAACCAAAGAAAGAACAAATACTATTCCATGTTCCATCAACTGTTGACCAATCGACACAATTAGCAAATCAAGCAATTGACCAAACAACCAAATTTGACTGAGAAAAACATGTTCTATGATAGAAATTATCGGTCAAACAGAGATCTCACAAGATTAATCAACAAAAGAAATATTAGCAAAAAATCACATATATGAAGTCAAAAACAGGTAACTAATAAATAAGAGATAAGGGTGAACCTTAGGAGTGAAATCCCTTTAGTTAGTGTAGAAGAATCCGTAAATTTAGAACCAGCTCTTTATTTGAATTTGGAATTCAGATGCCTAGACTGTTTTGAGGCTCACAAGCAACAAATTCACGAACAGAACCTCGACAGGCAACAGACTCGACCGGAAAAGTTACTGATCCTCGACGGAGCTACGTCTAGACCTCGAAACTTGCCAAATTTCTCGCAGGATTCAAACTCAGAGCGATAGCTTCAACCTTGCCATATTCCTTCTATGCGAGTTAGCGGCGATATGGCCAAAATCATCAATAGTTGAAGAAGAAGAACTAGGAGGCGTTAGGTTCAAAAATGGTGGAATTTTGACTGACTTCTATTAACAAACTGAATTTCTCGTTTCTGTCTAGCTTTGAGCTCATCTCATTTTCACCCAACTATTGCTTCTTTGGGTCTTTTTTTGCTTAGGGGTTGGGAATCTGGCGTTAGGGTATGGCCAAGGAGAAAAGAGACACTAAGGGGTTGTCTCTTTGTTGATGAAGAAGAGAGAAGTGGCTGTGGGTGGCGGCTGTCTTTCTCTTTAGTAGTGTAGTATTGTTGTTTGTTATTAAGATGATGATGAATAGTGGGGAATGGGGTAGGCGGCTGTTTTTGGTGGTCCGGCGGCTGTAAGTCGTTGGAGATGGAGGCTGGCCGTGAGTGAGAAGTGAAGCAGCAGAGGCAGCGGGCTGACGGCTAGAGGCTGTGAGGAAGATGGAGATTCAGTGGGCGGCTGTAACTTTCTTTTCAGCTCTCTAGGTTTTTGTTTTTCTCTTTGTTATGAAGAAGAAGATGTGGCGGCTGGGAGTTCTAGGTTAGGGTTTGTTTGTGACCATTGTGTGTCTTATGAGGGAGAAGATGAATAGTGTGGAGATGAAATCTGGGCCGTCGGATCAAAATGGATGGATGGTTGAGATTTGAAAGGGAATGGGGCGGGTCAGGTATATTGGGTTGCTGATTTGGGCTTCTAAAATGTGCAAAATTAGGCCACAAACTTGCACTTCTTTAATTTTTAACAATCTTTTAAGTAAATAACCCAATGCTTTGAATTAAAACCAAATTAATTTCAATTAATTAAATAAATTATGTAATAGCATGAAACTATTTTTGTATTTTTTCAATTTTATGATAAAAATAATGTAAAAGAGTTAAAATTAGTGTAAATAGCTATATGAGACCTAAATTAAATATTCTACGCTAAAACGGGTGAAATTTCGGGTATGGTCAAAAATTACGTGTCTACAGTGTTCAAGATTTTACTTGTAACAGTCAGGTGTCTCAAATTTGTGCATGTGGCTAAAGATGGTGGTTTCGTTAGAAGAGATCGGTACTTGTGTTATATTATGTGAATGATGGGATTCTATGTAATCCGTATTGGAAGGTAATGATAACGAATTCAAATCGCAAGAGGTTCTTCAAAATAAAGTATTGTAGGATGTGATCCTTCCGGGAAATATTGAGAGAGTATTCAGTGGCCTATATGTCTCAGACAGTGTGGTCTTATGTACGAGTCTCGTGTGGAATGAGTTCATGTGTTATGGTGCTACAGTAGTGGCTAATATTAAATCAAAGATGAATCAGAAAGGAAACTGGGTAAATGGAACAACTTGTTAATAAACCGAAGCGGTATGATAAAGAATACGACTAATTCCTGGTATGTGGTTGAAGTAATGAGTCTTGTAGATATTGTGCAATAAAGATTTTGAGTGTTGGCAGTCGTGTAACCCGATATGGGTATAATATGTGTATAAGGACTCAGTCCTGGCAGTTTAACTTATGCAATGTGATTGGGAGAAAGAGTTTAAAATATAGTTAGTTACATGCTACCTGGTATACAATACTTCCTCGCTTCTGAGAAAAAGACCGTTTTGAGTATCGCTTGGCGAATGGCACATCGGTTGTGTCCTTTCAGGATTTGATAGCGAATATCATTGTATCACCGCAAGTGTGATTGATTGCTTGAGTCCAGACATAGATATGCGTGTGGCTGACCGTTTGAGCTTGGTAACTTGAGGTGCTTCATGAGAATTGGTGTTCGGATAGAATGATGAATTGTGGCAAAGCCACGTGATGTTATGATCTTTCGAGGAGGATTCAGGTACTCTAATTCTATGATGTGAGACAAGATTTCAGTTATGTGTTGTGATGGTATTGAGGAATTTGAATTATAGCTCTTGTGTGTGAGCCGGTTGTCATGATTCGAGCGTGTTCAGATCGTTCTTATTGGAGCCTATGTTGTGTTCGTCGTGGCTTAGGCCGGTGTTGAGGTGCCATATCACCAGTGCGGTGTGTTAGGATCGAAATAACCGTTGGAGTCATTAATGAATACGAACATATTGGATCTTAGCTTGTTAGAAAGGTAAAAATCGAGGTTTGGCTCCGAAACCTATCGTGGTATGAGTTTTAAAAGGGAAATAGATTCACCAATGGTTAACCTGAGAGATGGGTTCGGTATATCGCGTGCTTCAACTGCCGTGGGCGGGATATGGAGGTGTTGGAATAAGACTCTATCTAATGAAAGAGGTTTTCAGCTAGTATTTGGTTATTGTGGCCAGTTGTTGTGATTAGAGACTATCGTCTCGAGTGATTGGGTTGTCGATACATCATACGATCTCATCGGAGTAGTGAATATGGGTTATTGCAGTGGATTCGAGTGTATCCTGAGTATAGGCATGGGATTTACAATTGGCATATGATTTCGGAAAGTACAATGTGATTTATGGTTCAGATGGTCTGTGAAATTCTGACTATATGGTGTTTTCGGACTTATGTGAGATAGGGTGACGTATGATCGCCCGGATATATGCTTGGTAAGGTCATTCAGCTATTGGGTTGCTTCTAGTACAACTCTGAGTCCGCTCGAGGACGAGCATTTGTTTAAGTTGGGGAGAATGTAACGACCCGGCCTGTCGTTACGGGAATTTCCACACCGTTACCTTGCAATTACATATTTTATGCTTTTATAACAGTATTAGAGTACATTGGGTGAGTTAGGAGTGATTTGAATTGAAAATGAAACAAATAGCATGTTTGAAGAAAGCTTGAATATGGAAAGTCAACCAAGAGTTGACTATTGAGTTAGAGTGCTCGGAACCGGATTCTGATGATTCGACTAGTTCGACTTAAGGGAGCGATCGGAAGTGAATTTGGAGGCCCGGTGTAGAAATAGGCTTGAATTGGCTAAGGTTGAATTTTGGCGAAATCCGAACGGTAGGTGAGATTTTGATCCGGGGTCGGAATGGAATTCCGACAGTTGCAGTAGCTTCGTTAGGTGATTTTGGATGTGCCTGCAAAATTTCAGGTCATTCGGACGTCGTTTGGTCGGGTTTTTGATTGAATGTGTAATTTGGAATGTTTTAAGAAATTTAGGCTTGAATCCGTGTGTAACTGGTGATTTTGATGTTTAGTATGGTGTTTTTATGATTGGAACAAGTCCGTATCATGTTTTGGAGTATGTTGGTGGTTTTCATTGGGGTCCCGGGGGCCTCGGGATGGATTCGGACCATCAACCGGGCATTTAGAACTTGGAAAAATTCTGCAGAAAATTGCAGTCAGCAATTGCTCTATGCGATCGCATAGAGAGGATTGCGATCGCATAGAAGAGTGGAAGGGGGCGTGAAGTTTACTCTATGCGATCGCATGGAGGGCATCGCGGTCGCATAGTGTCCGGAAATTGTGCATTGCGATCGCGGGGGCTCGATTGCGATCGCGGAGGGTATTTGATGCGAAGCTATGCGATCGCATGGCTAGGCCTGCGATCGCAGAGAACAAATTGGAGGCATGAGAAACTTGCTCTATGCGATCGCAACAAGGGGAATGCGATCGCATAGAAGAAATCATTCTGGCAGTGAGTTAAATCACAGAACAGAGGGGTCGCGGGTTCATACACCCAAAACGCCATTTTTGAGTTCTAGAGAGAGAAACTCACGGGAATTGCTGGTAATTCATCGGGGATTCGTCGGAGGTAAGTTTTGTGGCTTAATTACATCATTTTAACATGAAATCATGGGTTAAATTTCTGTAAATGGAAGATTAATTGTGGGTTTGAGCCCTAAGCCTAAATTGAAGAAAAACACCGATTTGAGCGGGCAAACGGAGTCCGATTTTGGTAAATGTTATATGTATGGACTCGTGGCGAGACGAGGGTTCCAGAAATGTGAATTTTGTAATTTTTCAACAAGCGTACCGAAAGTCGGGTTTTGACAACTTTGGGAATTTTGATGTAAATTGAGTTGTATTGATCGGGTGTCGTTCCATTGGCCTAATTTGTTGTGTTTCTACTGTATTTGATCAGATTCTACGCGTGCGGAGCTTGATTCTCGTGGCAATGGCATTGCGGAGTAGTCGTCGCGCCGTATTGAGGTGAGTAATAGATGTGGGTGATGACCAGCGGGTTCGAAACCCCGGTATACCACTTTGTGACGCTCTATAGCGGCGAGACACGCACACTCTTGAGAGTGCGGGGTCGATCATGAACTGGAGACTATATATTAGTCCGACCTGTTGATACTGTATTATTGGCTATTCTAGAGCCGTCGAACCTCCTTCTCGGATGGTTGCATATATATATATATATATATATATTGTGATAATGGCCACTCTTGAGCCGAGGAACCCCCTTCTTGGGCGGTTGAGTATACATGTGGGCCGTGAGCCAGTTATTGGATCCCGCGAGGATCGTTATCATTGTCTTATCACATAGACATGCTAGTTTACTACTAGTCCGCAGCCATTTTTGTTATTATGCTAATTCCAATCTCTGGAACTTGATATTACTGTTTTTCCAACTGAAAAATAATAAAAGAGTTTTCAAAAACTACTTTTGAGCCTGCGAGACTGTATCTGCATATTAGCTGACTAGTAGTGGATCGGGCTGCACGCCGCAGCGAGGTATATGTTGGATCGGACTGCGCGCCGCAGGGATATCTCTATGAGATGTGCTTGGGCTGTAGGAGCCCCTCCGGAGTCTGAACCCCCACAGTGAGCACGGGTACCCAAAATTGGAGTCGAGCCACACGCCGTAGCGGTCATATCATGCATTGCATTGCATTTAGCTACATCTCGTAGTTGTTATGCTATTTATTGGTATTTTGTTGGTACAGGTACATAGAATATTGATTCTATGACAGGGTAGCCGATTATAGCTTTACATAGTGCTTTATCGCGGATTTCTTATCTGCGCTGTCTTACCCTTGTTTATTACCACCGAGTCTGGCAGTACTCATTTTACTCCCTGCACCTTGTGCGCAGATCCAGGTACCTCTCAGCAGTGATCCAGTAGCTGTGCGAGGCGACGTTTGTGGATATTCGAGGTAGCCGCAGAGTCCGCAGGACCCGATATTCCTTCCTACTGTCTTTCGATGTTGTATTGACTTTTCTTTCCGCACTTGGTATCTTGTAAACCTTTATACACTTATGTTCTTTAGAGGCTCATGACTCTTGACCCTTCGGTCTATGGGAGTTAGTATATTTTGGGACTTGGTTTCCCCGCCTGTTGTACTATTGTTTCATATTTTGAAATGCTTAAATGGGTTAAAGAGAGCTTCTAGCTCCGTTATTGATATTGATTGGTCAGCCTGGCTTAGCAATGTGCTGGGCGCCATCACGACAGGATTTGGGGTCGTGACATTGTGGAAGACAGACATCATAAAATTTTATCCAAAGTTTGATCTTTGAAGTTCGATCTTTGATCATAACATGAATTTATTTGTTAGATAAAGTTTCTAGCCAGAGAAAGCAAACAATTTAATGAAATTTATTGTAAAAAGTGAGGTAAGTTTACATTTGCTTAGATTTATATTCCAGATTAAGATGGAGTTTCAAGATAATGCTTTGTTCGTAAAGCTCATTATTTTATTTTATTTTGTTTTATGTAATAAATTCAAGCTAATTGAATAGAGATAATGATTTACATATATTGCAGAATCTTAAAGATTGTGACTATTTTTTTGTTCTAAATACTGTTTTAAAAAGTAGAGGTTGTTCCTTTCATTTACTAACAACAAATTATTTTTTGATCACTTTTCATTACCATTTCAAGTAATATTTCTCATTATTTTTAAATTTTATAATGGTACGCACATCGTGCGGGTGCGGATACTAGTATTGTATTAAAAATAACATGTTTCCATAATAAAAAATAATTTATTTATAAAAATATCCTCCATATTATTTATAACCCGTTTGATCAAGCCGTAAAAATCAGTTTATTTTTAGAAGTACTTTTTTTTAAAAGTGCTTTCTCAAAAGTATTTTTGATGAGAAACAGTTTGTGTTTGGCTAATTAGCTTGAAAATCAATTCTGAGCGTGTTTGGCCAAGCTTTAAAAACTGCTTCTACGTGTATTTTTTCTCAAAAGTGCTTCTCAAAAAAATAATTTTGGAGAGAAGTGCCAAGCTACTTCTCCAAAACTGATTTTGCTTCTCCTAAAAATCACTTTTTCCCTTCCAAAAGCTTGGTCAAACACCTCAATTTTTGGGCAAAAGTATTTTTGGCAAAAAAAAAAGAAGCACTTTTGGTCAAAAAGAAGCTTGGCCAAACAGGCTATTAGCCTCCATCTATGCAATTTACATCAGCAGCGGATTTAGGGGGCGGATCGAAAAATTACACAATATACATAATGTAAATTCTATTCTTTACCTCTATATATTATATTATGAATATCCTTGATACAGTCCAGAAGCATAGCTTAGTGGTCAAGAATGTTCAAAACATTTGTGAGGTCATTCGTTCAAGTCTTATTAGCCATAATTTCTTTTTATTTTTTATTTTTTTCTTTTATGAATCCCTTTAGTGGAAATCTTGCACCCGCCACTGATTGACATACGTTAGTATTTTCAATTCTTACATCAACAAGTATTAAAAAATTGAGTATCTGTACAATTCTATATATATATATATATATATATATATATATATATATATATATATATATATATATATATATATATATATATATATATATATATATATATATATTCTCTTATCTTTTGCCAATTTTTATGATCTTGAAATTAGCATTTGTTGTTATGTATTATAACAAAAGCTCTTTCACTTTATAATTTTTGAAATTATATGGGATGCATCCTGAAAGGGTTATGTCAGAAATTATAACTCTGATTACCATATTAGAACCAAAATAACATGATTCAACAAACTGGATAGATAAAAAGAAAAAAAAATAAAATAAGGAACTGGAAAGGAAGAAAAATGTAGACTTAATGGAACTAGCCATCATGAATGTCAAAATAGGTGTAAAAAGTTTATGCATTATTCGTGCGTGGAACTTAAAATCAGCAAAAAAAAAAAAACTTTATAGTTCAATTTCAAATAAAAAATTTCAGATGTGTTAAAAAGAAAGAATTAACTAATAAATTTTATTTATTGGAAGAAGATTGATCTATACCAAAAAGAAAAAGGAAAAGTTTCTTACTAAATCTATGGCTAATTAACGAATAAAATGACTTGCAATTCCTCTTATGGCAAGATGACTAGTTTCATACACAAGAAGCTCTTCATAAAACCAATTATGTCCAAAAATACTAAAAGGTCAATTTCAAACAAGTCTGAGCTTGATATTATATATTCACTTAATATTTATACTAGAGTTAAGATATTAGTTACACAAAAAATATAGCATCCTCGTGCCGACCAAGGTATCAAAAGTATCACTACTAAACTTTAAAGTTGTTAGTCGAGCAAAAACTATCAAACTAGTACCACCACATATATACAGCTTTACCATACTTCAAAGTTTACCATTAAAAATCATGAACATCATTGTTTGGCATTCAAATTCAATCATAAGCAAAAATAATTTTATCTTTGATATCTTTCATAGAAAATTATTTTAGCTTTGATACATTCTTGTTCGGAGTAAAGCTCAAATGTGGGAGGTTCAAGGATGGAATAAATTTCACATAAATAGGAAATCCTAAGAAAGTCCTAAAGCTTGACTCATTAGAATATCCTCAACAGCATCTAGAAGCCCTTCTGCGAACTATCCCGTCATTTTATCTTTGATATCTTCTATAATGTGAACTCAGGAATATTCTTATATGAAGTAACAATATTTTATTAACATAAGAAAAGTATAAATTACCTTTATAATGTCATTCTATTGTTTTGGATCGTCAACAATTATGGTTCAATTACTATATTGAAATCCCAGACCACTTTTACTCTTTAATAAACTTATGCTTGAATAACATCTCTTTCATGCTTTTACTTTAAAATTGACAAGTGGTTCACCTTTAAATTTACTAATAGGATGACATTTATGCAAATAGTGTTATAATTTTCCGTTTACCAAAACTGTTGACCAAAGTCAACTATATTAATATTAATATCAAAATTCTTCAAATTTTCCACATATTTCATATGTTTCAACATAAAAATTTTCCAGCTTCGCGCCTAGACTGCGCATGTAAATCGAGGCAACTATAAATGAGGTTTTCAGGACCTCAGAAGCTCGAAATGATTAATAAAACAAGTGATGACCCTTTGGGTCGTCATATTCTCCACCTCTAAAACAATTGTTCGTCCTCGAACGGACAAAAAAAAGAAGTAACTGAGTCATGGAATAGATTAGAATATCGGCTCCGCATATCAGACTCGGACTCCCAGGTCGATGCCTCAGGAGGCTGACCTCTCCACTGAACATGCATAGAAGGAAAACTCTTCGACCTCAACTCTCGAACCTACCGGTCTAGAATGGCCACCGGCTCCTCCTCGTAGGATAAATCATTGTCCAATTGGACAGTACTGAAGTCTAACACATGTGATGGATCGCCGTGATATTTTCGGAGCATGGACGCATGAAACACTGGATGTACAGCTGATAAGCTAGGTGGCAAGGCAAGTTTATATGCCACTTCTCCCACACGATCAAGAATCTTGAATGGGCCAATAAACCTAGGGCTAAGTTTGCCCTTCTTTCCAAATCTCATTACGCCCTTCATAGGCGACACTCGGAGCAATACTCGCTTGTCACGACCCCAAATCCGGTCGTGATGGCGCCCAGCACATTGCTAAGCCAGCCTGAACAATCAATAACAATAACGGAGCTAGAAGCTCTCTTTAGCCCATTTAAGCATATTAAATCACGAAGCAATAGCGATACAAATAACAAAAACGGGAAACCAAGTCCCATAATACATCAACTCCCATAGACCAAGGGTCAAGAGTCATAAGCCTCTACTGAACATGAGTGTATAAAGGTTTACAAGATACCAAGTGCGAAAAGAAAAGTTAATACAAAATCAAGAGACAGTAAGAAGGAATATCGGGTCCTGCGGACTCTGCACCTACCTCGAATATCCACAAATGTCGCCTCGCACAGCTACTGGATCACTGCTGAGAGGTACCTGGATCTGCACACAAGGTGCAGGGAGTAAAATGAGTATCGCCAGACTCAGTGGTAATAAACAAGGGTAAGACAGCGCAGATAAGAAATCCGCAATAAAGCACTATGTAAAGTCGTAATCAAATACCCTGTCACAGAATCAATATCGACTGTACCTGTACCAATAAGTACCAGCAAAACAGTATAACAGCTAGCAGATGTGGCTAAAATGTAATGAAATGCATGATATGACCGCTACGGCGCGTAGCCCGATCCAGTTTGGGTACCCGTGCTCACTGTGGGGGTTCAGACTCCGGAGGGGCTCCTACAGACCAAGCACAATATCACTGCGGCGTGCAGTCTGATCCAACATATATACTGCTGCGACACGCAGCCCGATCCACTACCAGTCAGCTAATATGCAAATACAGCCTCGTAGGCTCAAAAGTAGTTTTGAAAACCTTTTTATCATGTTTCAGTTGGAAAACAGTAATACCAAGTTCCAGAGATTGGAAATAGCATGATAACAGAAATAGCTACGGACCGGTAGTAACTAACATGTCAATATGATAAGACAATGATAACGATCCTCGCGGGATCCAATAAACTGGCTCACGGCCCACAAGTATACTCAACCGCCCAAGAAGGGGTTCCTCGGCTCAAGAGTGGCCAATATCTCAATATATAGTATGCAACCATCCGAGAAGGAGGTTCGACGGCTCAAGAATAGCCAATGTCATAACACAGTATCAACAAGTCGGACTAAGCCATAGTCCCCAATCACAATCGACCCCGCACTCACATGAGAGTACGTGTCTCGCCGCTATACAACGTCACAAAGTGGTATACCAGGGTTTCGAACCCGCTGGTCATCACCCACATCTATTACTCACCTCAATACGGCGCGACGACTACTCCGCAATGCTCTTGCCACGAGAATCAAGCTCCGCACGCGTAGAATCTGATCAAATACAGTAGAAACACAACAAATTAGGCCAATGGGACGACACCCAATCAATATAACTCAATTTACATCAAAATTTCCAAAGTTGTCAAAACCCGACTTTCGGTACGCTTGTCGAAAAATTACAAAAGTCACATATTCGGAACCCTCATCTCGATACGAGTCTAGGCATATAAAATTTACCAAAATCGGACTCCATTTGCCCACTCAAATCGGTGTTTTTCTTCAATTTAGGCCTAAGGGCTCAAACCCACCTTTAATCTTCCATTTACAGAAATTTAACCAAGGATTTCATGTTAAAATGATGTAATTAAGCCACAAAACTTACCTCCAACGAAACCCCGATGATTTCCCAGCAATCTCCCGTCAATTTCTTCTCTTGGAACTCAAAAATGGAGGTTTTGGGTATGGGGTTCGCGACTGGACTGTTCTGTTATATTAATTCACTGACTGCCAGGCGACCCTCTGCGATCGCAGCCCAAAGCTCACGATCGCGATGCACAAATTTACCCGGCTTCAAAATTACTCTACGCGATCGCGACATTCCCTACGCGATCGCACTGCCTCATGCCTCAACACTACGCGATCGCGTGAAACCACCCGCGATCGCACTGCTCTAAATCCCATACCTACGCGATCGCACACTACACATCGCGATCGCGATGCACAACCAGTCGACCTTACGCGATCGCATTACTCCTTCCGCGATCGCGAAGAACAAATTTTCCGGCCTCATTCCAATACACTACGCGATCGCAGTCTCCCCCTTGCGATCGCAGAGCTTCCCAGCTTAACCCTACGCGATCGCAGACATAGCTTCGCGATCGCGAAGCACAAAAATTCCCTGCATTAATTGCAGCAGAAACAGAAGTGCATTTGGCATAAAATGGTCCATTTGGACCCCCGAATTCATCCCGAGGCCCCCGGACCCCAACGAAAACCACCAACATACTCCAAAACACGATACGAACTTGTTCCAATCATAAAAACACCATCCTAAACATCAAAATCACCAATTACACACGGATTCAAGCCTAAATTCCTTAAAACTATCCGAATTACACATTCCATCAAAAACCCGACCAAACGACGTCCGAATGACCTGAAATTTTGCAGGCACATCCAAAATCACCTAACAGAGCTACTGCAACTATCGGATTTCCATTACGACCCCCGGATCAAAATCTCACCTACCGTTCGGATTTCGCCAAAATTCAACCTTAGCCAATTCAAGCCTATTTCTACACCGGGCCTCCAAATTTAATTTCGATTGTTCCCCTAAGTCACAAATCACCTCCCGGAACTAACCGAATCATCAGAACCTGATTCCGAGCCCTCTAACCAAATAGTCAACTCCGGTTTGACTTTCCTCATTCAAGTCTCCTTCAAAAAGGCTATATGCCTCATTTTCAATCCAATTCACTCCTAACTCACCCGATAGACTCTAACACTGATATAAAATCATAAAACATGTATTTACAACATAACGGGGTGGTAATTTCCGTGACGACGGGCCGGGTCGTCACATTCTCCCCCTCTTAAGCAAACGCTCGTCCTCGAGCGGGTCAAGAAACATACCCGAATTCTCAAACAAGTGAGGATATCTGCTCCGCATCTCCCGCTCGATCTCCCAAGTGGCCTCCTCCATGGGTCGACCTCTCCACTGAACCTTAACTGATGCAATCTCCTTAGACCTCAATTTTCTCACCCGACGTCCCAAAATGGCAATAGGCTCCACATCATAGGATAGATCACCATCAAGCTGAATGGTACTGAAGTCTAATACATGAGACGGAACTCCAATGTACTTCCGGAGCATAGATACATGGAATACTGGATGAACGCTGGATAAGCTGGGCGGCAAGGCTAACTCATATGCCACCTCTCCAACCCTTCTAATTATCTCAAAAGGACCAATGTACCTAGGACTCAACTTTACTTTCTTCCCAAACCTCATGACACCCTTCATAGGTGAAACCTTCAACAATACTCTGTCACCAACCATGAAAGACAACTCTCGAACTCTACGGTCCGCATAACTCTTCTGGCGAGACTGTGCTGTACGAAGCCTCTCCTGGATCAACTTTGCTCTATCCAGAGCATCCTGGACTAACTCAGTCCCTATCAATCTAACCTCACCAGGCTCAAACCATCCCACGGGGGATCTACACCGCCTGCCATACAATGCCTCATACGGGGCCATCTGAATACTCGACTGATAACTGTTGTTGTAGGCAAACTCAGCAAGTGGTAGGAACTCGTCCCACGAACCACCAAAGTCAATCACACATGCTCGCAACATATCCTCCAGCATCTGAATAGTACGCTCAGACTGCCCATCTGTCTGGGGGTGAAATGCAGTACTCAACTCAACCCGCGTACCCATCTCTCGCTGAAATGCTCTCCAAAACTGAGAAGTGAACTGAGTACCCCTGTCGGATATGATAGACACCGGAACTCCATGCAACCGAACAATCTCTCGAATAAAGATCGCTGCCAACCGCTCCGATGAGTAGGTAGTACTAACTGGAATGAAGTGAGCTGACTTGGTCAGCCTATCCACAATCACCCATACAGAATCAAACTTCCTCGCCGTCCGAGGGAGTCCAGTAACAAAGTCCATAGTGATCCTCTCCCATTTCCACTCAGGAATAACAATGCGCTGAAATACACCGCCGGGCCTCTGATGCTCGTACTTAACCTGCTGACAGTTGAGGCACCGTGCTACATATCCGACAATGTCCATTTTCATCTTTCTCCACCAATAGTGCTGTTTCAAATGTTGATACATCTTAGCGGCTCCTGGATGGATAGAATACCGCGAGCTATGGGCCTCTTCCATAATCAACTCACGAAGGCCATCAACATTGGGCACACATATCCGGCCCTGCATCCTCAATACGCCGTCACTATCAATGGCGACATCTCTAGCATCATCATGCTGAACTCTGTCCCTAAGGACAGCCAAATGTGGATCATCATACTGGCGCTCACGAATACGATCATATAGAGATGACCGAGATACAACACAAGCCAATACCCTGCCGGGCTCCGAAATATCTAACCTCACTAGCCGATTGGCTAGCACCTGAACATCATAAGCAAATGGCCTCTCCTCGGCTGGAATATATGCCAAGCTCCCCATACTGACCGCCTTCCGGCTCAAAGCATCGGCCACCATATTGGCCTTCCCCGCATGATATAATATAGTAATGTCATAATCCTTCAGCAACTCTAGCCACCTCCGCTGTCCCAAATTAAGGTCTTTCTGTTTGAACAAGTGCTGGAGACTACGATGGTCGGTATACACCTCACAAGACACACCATACAAATAGTGCCTCCAAATCTTCAATGCATGAACAATGGCGGCTAGCTCCAAGTCATGAACAGGATAGTTCTTCTCATGTGGCTTCAACTGCCGAGAAGCATAAGCAATTACCTTACCTTCCTGCATCAACACACAACCTATCCCCACTCTCGAGGCATCACAATAAATAGTATATGAACCTGAAGCTGATGGCAATACTAACACTGGAGCTGTGGTCAAAGCTGTCTTGAGCTTCCGAAAGCTATCCTCGCACTCATCCGACCACACGAATGGTGCACCTTTCTGGGTCAATTTAGTCAATGAAGAAGCAATGGATGAAAATCCCTGAACAAACCGGCGATAATATCCCGCCAAACCAAGAAAACTCCTGATCTCTGTAGCTGAGGACGGTCTAGGCCAACTCTGCACCGCCTCTATCTTCTTAGGATCAACTTGAATACCATCACGAGACACCATATGTCCCAGAAATGCTACGGACTCGAGCCAGAACTCGCACTTGGAGAATTTAGCATATAGCTTCTCCTCCCTCAATCTCTGCAACACAATACTCAAATGTTGAGCATGCTCCTCATGACTACGGGAGTAGACTAGAATGTCATCAATGAACACAATCACAAATGAATCCAAATAGGGTCTGAACACACTGTTCATCAGATGCATAAATGCCGCTGGGGCGTTGGTCATCCCAAACGACATCACAAGAAACTCATAATGACCATATCGGGTCCTGAATGCAGTCTTCATAATATCTGAGTCTCTGATCTTCAACTGATGATAGCTCGAACGAAGATCGATCTTAGAAAACACCCTCGCACCCTGTAACTGATCAAACAAATCATCTATGCGCGGTAGAGGGTACTTGTTCTTCACCGTCACTTTGTTCAATTGCCTATAATCAATACACATTCGCATGGAACCATCTTTCTTTTTAACAAATAATACCGGCGCACCCCACTGGGACACACTAGGGCGGATGAAACCCTTATCCAGAAGCTCCTGAAGCTGCTCTTTCAGTTCTTTCAACTCAGCTGGTGCCATCCGATAAGGAGGAACGGATATGGGCCTGAGTGCCCGGCACCAAGTCAATGCCAAAATCAATATCCCTGTCCGGCGGCATGCCCGGCAGGTCTGAGGGGAATACATCTAGGAAGTCCCTCACAACAGGTACAGAATCAATGCTAGGAGACTCGGCTTCCATATCTCTCACAAAAGCTAAGTACGATAAACACCCTTTTTCAACCATCTTCTGATGAGCCTTTAAGAACGAAATGACACGGCTAGGGACGAAATCAGTCGAACCCCGCCACTCAATCTGAGAAATACCAGGAATGGCCAACGTAACTGTCTTAGCATGACAGTCCAATATAGCGTGGTACGGAAACAACCAGTCCATACCCAATATAACATCAAAGTCCACCATCCCCAACAATAACAAATCTGCCTGGGTCTCCAGACCCCCAATAGATATAACACAGGATCTATAGACATGATCTACAACGATCGTATCACCCACGGGGGTGGATACATGAACATGTAAATCAAGACTACCATGAGTCGCACCCAAATGATGTGAAAAATAAGAGGACACGTAAGAATATGTGGACCCTGGATCAAATAGAATAGAGGCATCTCTGTGACAGACAGAAATGATACCTGTAATCACCGCATCGGAGGCAACCGCATCACGCCTATCAGGGAGTGCATTGAATCGTGCCTGGCCTCCACCAGATCTCTTCTCGCCTCTGGGGCGACCACGAGAAGGCTGACCTCCACCTCTACTAGCCTGAGATGGTGCTGAAGAAGAGGGTTGATCCCTCTGCTGAGTCCTGTCCCTACGGAGTCGAGGGCACTGTCTCCTCATGTGGCCAAACTCACCACACTCATAACATGCACCTGGTGCTGGAGAAAGGGACTGAAGGGAACCCCTCACCGCAGAAGAACCCTGGGCTGAAGAAGTAGGTGCTGCACTCTGGGCTGGGAGGGCACTAAGTGATGACTGACCCTGCTGAAACCCGTGTCGACCACGACCATAAGAACCTCCGCTCTGCTCTGGGCGGCCTGAATAAGAAGGTCTAGATGAGCGACCTCTGCTCTGCTGGGAATGCCCTCTAGATGGAGCACCACTGAAACTGCCAGAACCACGAGGCCTCTTGGCCTCCCGCTCCTCTCTCTCTCGGCGACGATCCGCCTCAATGGAGCGTGCCATGTCCACAACCTGCTCAAATGATGATGACAAAACTCTCTCTCTGGTCATAAGAATGCGGATAGAGTAGTTGAGGCCATCAATGAACCTCCCGATCCTCTCCCTATCATTAGGGATCATCCATGTGGCATGCCTAGCCAACTGTGTGAATCTAAGCTCATACTGAGTCACAGACATGTCGCCCTGAATCAACCACTCGAACCGGCGACGTAGCTCCTCGCGACGAGACCGAGGTACATATTTCTCTAGAAAGAGAGTAGAGAACTGCTGCCATGTGAGAGGTGCTGCTCTTGCAGGCCTACGCCTCTCAAACTCTTCCCACCAATCAAATGCAGGACCAGTGAACTGAAAGGTAGTAAATGAAACTCCGCTGGACTCAAGAATACCAGCCGTCCGCAACATCCTCTGACACTTGTCCAAGAAACCCCGGGCATCCTCGCCCTCAACGCCACTGAAATGGGGTGGCTGAAGTCTACCAAATCTCTCAAGACGACGCCGCTCGTCGTCGGGCATAACCTGAACCATATGCTCTGGAGCTGGAGCTGGTGCAGCTGGAGGAATAACCGGTGCAACCACCTGAGCGGGGACCGCTTCTGGCGTCTAAAGTCCCTGAACAACTGGGTCAGGTGTGCGAGCTGCAGGGGTCTGCTGACCAGCCCCTAACTGAGATGTCGCTACAATAGCGGTAGCTGAAACTACCTGAGCCAAACCGGAACACACTGATAATATCTGAGCAAGAGTCTCCTGAAGACCAGGAATAGCAATAGATACAGTATGGCCCTGAACTGGGGCTGCTGGAGCATCAACCACTGGGGGCTGCTCCTGAACTGGTACAACAGGCGGGTCAGCTGGCACTGCCTCAGCCGCCCTACCTCTACCTCTAGCACGACCGCGCCCACGGCCCCTAACAGGTGGAAATGGAGGTCGTCCACCTCGTCCTGATGCTCGCGTTCTCGCCATCTGCGAGAGAATAGAATATAGAAGTTCAGTTCTCAAAACAACAAGATCGCACAACAGAGTTCAAGAAAAAGTGAAGTTTTCCTAAAGGTTCGCAGCCTCCCGAGGATAAGTACAGCGTCCCCGTACCGATCCACAAGCACTCTACTAACCGGCTCAAGACTCACGATGCCTAGTAAACCTAGGCTCGATACCAACTTGTCACGACCCCAAATCCGGCCGTGATGGTGCCCAGCACATTGCTAGGCCAGCCTGACCAATTAACATCAACAACGGAGCTAGAAGCTCTCTTTAGCCCATTTAAGCATATTAAATCACGAAGCAATAGCGATACAAATAACGAAAACGGGAAACCAAGTCCCATAATACATCAACTCCCATAGACCAAGGGTCAAGAGTCATGAGACTCTACTGAACATGAGTGTATAAAGGTTTACAAGATACCAAGTGCGAAACGAAAAGTTAATACAAAATCAAGAGACAGTAAGAAGGAATATCGGGTCCTGCGGACTCTGCAACTACCTCGAATATCCACAAATGTCGCCTCGCATAGCTACTGGATCACTGCTGAGAGGTACCTGGATCCTGCACACAAGGTGCAGGGAGTAAAATGAGTACTGCCAGACTCAGTGGTAATAAACAAGGGTAAGACAGCGCGTATAAGAAATCCGCAATAAAGCACTATGTAAAGCTGTAATCAAATACCCTGTCACGGAATCAATATCAACTGTACCTGTACCAACAAGTACCAGCAAAACAGTATAACAGCTAGCAGATGTAGCTAAATGCAATGCAATGCATGAAATGACAGCTACGGCGCGTAGCCCGATCCAATTTGGGTACCCGTGCTCACCGTGGGGTTTCAGACTCCACAGGGGCTCCTACAGCCCAAGCACAATATCATGAATATATGCTGCGGTGTGCAGTCCGATCCACTACCAAT
>JASVEL010001461.1:0-129161 GCA_032618575.1 Nicotiana noctiflora
TATATCTAGGTTGATAAAATACAGTAATTTTGAGAGTGAAATAGCAATAGAATAGTAGTGTTCTTCTAATATTTTGGATCGAGTGATTGGTTTAGTTTCTTCTGGTTCTGGGATTTTTGCTCTAATCATCTGGAATTCTGTTTGCTGCTGTTGTGTTTCTTTGATTGATCTAGCTCTCATCTCACTGTTGCATCGCTGATTGAGTCATTGTTGTCTGCTTCTACCCCTTAGAACTCATCGGTTTTCTTTGCTTTGATTCAGGTACATTACTCTTACACTTGAAGCTGTAATCCTGAATTGTTGAAATGAGAATGAAGCTATGAACCTGATTCTGTTTAGTTGTAGTAGCAGTTTAGTTTAGTGGTTTAAACTTGTAATTTATTCATTGTAAGTCTTCTGTAGTAGCTGAAGAACAAAACCAAACAAAAAACAATGTAATAGCTAGTATATGATAGTAGTAATGTAGTAGTAGTATGTCACTTAGTTAATTAGGTAAAATTCCTAAAACAAAGTCAAATGGCCATCACATGAGTCGATAACAGTCATGCTCGCATAATTAATCTATTTCGTTGATCAATCTAGATTTGGATAAGTTAAGAGAAGAAACAATCAGATAAGGTAACAACTGGAGTGAAATTGGCTTTGATAACATCGAATAAGCTTGGTTTGTGTTAATATCAGTAGTTAATCATATCCATGAAGTAGTATGTAGATAAGAATAAGCCCAAAAGGAGAGAGTGTAGTTAGAAGAATTGGTAAATTGTTTGCAACTGAGTCTGTGTTGCTACATAAGCTAAGTCTTATTTGAATCAGTAATATGATCATGTATATATCATTAAGTCAGTCTTAGATAATCAGAGTTGTCAAAATAAATAATTGAACTGTTTAGCTAAATAATGCCATACATTGCTCCTCTCATAATTTCTTAGGTAGGAAACTTCAATCTGATATAAGTCATTTAAAGCAAAAAGGGTAATAGGTAGTCGACTCTCGTAAACACTAACTGGTTGTTATTTATAGTTAACATTGGCCATTTTTGTATTGTAATTTTCTCATCTATTGAATAAAGAATAATTTGATTCCAATTCTTCACTTTGTATGTCTGCTTTATTTACAGTTCTTCATTTTTACTCTCGTCATTATATACTGTCAATTAGTTTAGGCCTAAGACAAAACGTGGGCCTGAACTGCCTTGCGAAATCGATCGGTCCGTTGAATGAAAGTCTGAAGATTGCCTGGGCTTTAAGGCTTGGGTAGACCCCTTGCTGATCTGATTAAGCAAATGAAGAATCTTGGCCCAATAACAATAGAAATCATACGGGCCTAGAATGGTTGGTGCAGAAATACGGTTAAGGAAAAAACAAATATAGAAAACATAGTTAAATATTAGTATCCTTTAATAAAAATTGGGATGAGCCTCGCCCGAATAACAAACACCGGGGCCCCCATTTAGTAATAAAATAACATAGTATACCCGGAGAGGCTAATAGTGAATTCCATAGCCTCTCCCAAATTTAAAAAGCCGATATAGACTATCTTAAGGCACGATTTTAATATACCTTCCTATGAACGAGTGCGCACTTGGTGCGACTCAAATCCAAATCTCGGTAAAGCTGAAATACACCAAAAGTCATAGGCGTACTGGTTGCGGTATGACTCGAGGCGTGTTTTCGCGATACCGCAAATTCCTAAAAAATGATATTTAACGTAAAAGCACATTATGTTGTTAAAACCTATAATTGAGTCAAACAAAAGTCAAGAACGACAGTGGAGCGACCGTGCTAAAACCACGGAATCCGGGAGTGCCTAACACCTTCTCCCGGGTTAACAGAGTTCCTTATCCGGACCTCTGCTTCGCAGACATTTTAAGAGTCAAAATTCCTCGGATTCAGGATTAACCGGTGACTTGGGACACCATTGTCATTCCCAGTGGCGACTCCGATTAATCTCTAATAAAATCCCGAACCGATTGTCCTTTAATTGGAAAAACTCCTTCACTTACGTTATTTTATCCGTCTTAGGTAATTGAGCGTCGGGGTATACCCTACAAGTGTATTTATACGCATTTAAATATGTGGGGTAGTAAAAAGGGAGGTGTGACAAGTATGATTACATAGCAACAAGTGAATCACATAGAAACTAAGAAAAACACAATAACCTTAACAAAACAACAACAGAACAACTATCACTAGAACATAATCTCGAGTTTATTAATCTCTTGTGATGGAGACTTTGGTGCATTTTATCACTGGTCCTTGGGGAATATTTACTCCCCCAATAATCATATTAATCACGTGTTGGGGTTCTTCCTTCTCGGCTTGCTTGTCGGCGTCACTAATCCTGAAATGGTTTTTGGCCTGCTCTCTTAGGGATTCTCGGAGATGCTCGTTATTGAACAAATGAGCCACTTCTATCCTTAAATATTTACAATCCCCAGTTTTATGCCAGTGAGTACTATGATATTTGCATATCAAATTATGATCCCTATGTAACGGATCAAACTGGAGCGACAATGGCCATCTGGTCTCCTTGATGTGACCAATGGCCGACACTATGCTTGTTGCATCTATGTTGAAATTATATTCCGATATCCTTGGGGACCCCTGACTTCAGTTCATCTGTTGAGCCCATTTCTATTCATCAACCCTTCGATTGCTTGAACCATAATTGTGTAACGATCCGGCCTGCCGTTTTTGGAATTTATACCCCGATCCCCCATATATTTCTTTCCCTAAGTTCATTTCTGCTATTTTGGTTTGCTGGGACGTTCGGAATTAGGATTCAGAGTGTTTTGAGACACTTAGTCTCTTTTAAGGAATCTTAAGTTGGAAAATGTCAGCCATATATTGACTTATGTGTTAGAGGGATCAAAATGAAACTTTTATGGTTCGGACAGCTTCGTTAGGTGATTTGGGACTTAGGAGTGTGTTCGAAATTTTTTTGTGATGACCGATGTAGAATTAGACTTGAATTGGTGAAGTTAGTATTTTGGCGATTTCTGGTAGATAGGTGAGATTTTGATCCGGTAGTCGGAATGAAATTTCGAGAGTTGTTATAGCTTCGTTAGTTGATTTGGGATATGCGTGCAAAATTTCAGCTCATTCGGACGTGTGTTGGATAGGTTTTTGATCGAATCCATGTTTTAGAAGTTTTAAAGAACTTAGGCGAATTCGATGTAATTTGATAATTTTGGCGTTAGTTGAGGTGTTTTGATGATTGGATCAAGTTTGGATAATGTTTTAAGACATGTTGGTGCTTTTGATTGAGGTCCTGGGGGCCTCGGGTGTATTTCGGAAGGTTAACAGATTGATTTAAGCACGAAAAATAAATCTATTGCATTTTTTTCACAGCACTATGAACAATAGTTTTGAATAGTGTCGTGAACAGTGCCCGTAATAGTATCCATGAATAGTATCCTAAACAATGCCCCGTAACAGTATCTGTGAATAGTATCATGAACAATATACTAAGAATAGTAACACGGGTGAACAGTAACACGGGGTGAACAGTGCACGCGAAAAATTTCTCGTAGATTGTTTTTCAATTTCTGAAAATGGGACGAACCCATTTTCCATTTTTACCAATTTGGAGCTCGGATAAGGCGATTCTTCGGGAGACTTTTGGAGAGAACAGCAGGGTAAGTATTCTTAACTCAATTTTGGTTGTATAACTCGAATCTATCACAAATTTTGTTGTTTAATCTGAGAATTTTGTTGAAAATGGTAGAAAATTCTTTTGGATAGAATCACTAATTTGAGGGTCGAAATGATATAGGAATTTTAAAAATTTGGTATGGTTAGACTTGTGAGAGTGCGAGGTTTCTGGAAATGTAAATTTTACCCGGTTCCGAGATATGGGGCCCGAGGGGTATTTTGGTTATTTAAAAAATTTCGCGTATTAGCTTAGAATTTAATTGTAGAATAAATTACTTGAATTATTATTTATATTATGCAATTTAATTGAATAAATTTGAGCCATTTGGAGTCGAATACTCATGGCAAGAACGTGATTTTGGATTGAATTTTGAGCTGGTTCGAGGTAAGTGGCTTGTCTAACTTTATATGGGGGACATTGTCCCTTAGGATATGATATGTGGTTATTGAATGCCTTGTACGTGAGGTGACGAGCTCGTACTTGAGCTAATTATTGAAAACCCAAATTTTACTTAAATTACTTGAACTGAGTTTCTTTCGTAACTGTTTTATTCTACTTACTATTATAGCTTATGTTGGTATAGAAAAAGCATGTTTAATTGATCCAAATTGCATATTTGCTTAATTTTCCTTAATTGAAATTACGTGGAGCATGTTGGGCCGGAATTAATTATTTTTTTGTATTGTTATACTTCAATTTTTGAATATTTCTCTTATCTTGGTTGTGGATTCACATTGGGACTACGGATGTGGGATACGGATGTGGGATTCCAGTAGCTCCACCTTTGTTTGTTTACTTTGGAACTACGGGTTCGATTCTCGGGAGATCCCCATGCACGTGTTATGTTCTAAGACTGAGAGTGGGGGATAACAAGAGATCCCTGGCATAGAAATAATTATATATTGTGGATATCAAGAGATCCCTAAATTATATATTGAGGATGCCAAGAGATCCTTGAATTATATATTGTGGATACAAAGAGATCCCAGAATTATTATTAAGGATACCAAGAGATCCTCAGGATATCAAGAGATCCCTGAATTATTATTGTGGATACCAAGAGATCTCAGAATCTTTATTGAGAATACCAAGAGATCCTCGGGATACCAAGAGATCCCTGTACGATTTATTAGGGATACCAAGAGATCCTCGGGATACCAGGAGATCCCCGATGTTAAATATCTGGTTGTGATTTAAACCTCTATTCACTGATTGTGTTGTTCTATGTTATTGTTTTACTTATTTTCTTGTTGGATTTTTTATGCGATTATACTCATATTGTCTCCTCAATATTGTGAGTACGTGATTTTTGCCCTATACGAGAATTACTCCCATCACTACCCAATCGAGGTTAGGCTTAGCACTTACTAAGTACCGCTGTGGTGTACTCGTGTCTCTTCTGCGCATGTTTTTCATGTGCAGCTCCAGGTACCTCCATCCAGGCGCTATATTCGGAGACTTGAGGTACATCTACCACGTCCGCAGACCAAAGAGTCTTCTTCTACTCTATCTTGTAGTTAGCAGTTCCATTACATGTATTCAGTTGTTGTATACATTTCCGGATATTAGAGCTGTATCTTATGATTCTCTTAGCCTGTGTTGCCCGTGGGTTTCCGGGGCTTTGAGATAGTTTCAGAATGATTAGTATTAAAGTGTATGTGTCAGGCAGTAATTATATACATTATTCATGTTATTTAGTTTTGATTATAAATTCCGTAATCGTTATCACTTCCGCAACGTCTTAGGCTTACCTGGTAGCAAAGATTAGGTGCCGTTATAACGTTTTCACAATTGGTGAACTAGGGTCGTGACAAATCATTTCTTCTATAGTTCTTGGTCTAATAGCAACTGGGTCTATTTTCCCTTCTATTTGAGTTGTAAGGTTGGTATCGATCTCGGGGTGGCCTCGACTTCTGATCCACTATTCTTTTAGACTTGTCGTTCACTTTCTTGGGATAAACCGATCTTGAGGGGGTCCCTAATTTATCGTCCTCGACTATGATCTTTGACTAGTACCTGTTATGGACGTTGGCCCAGGTAACCATTGGATATTCTATAAAATTTTGCTTCAGTTGCTAAGTCGCGACCAAACTTCGAGGGTTGAGCCCCTAAGTAAATGCCTAAATGGCCCAATCGTCTATAACCAGTGGTAGATCCATTAGGAATCTTGACACGAATTCTCTAAGCATTTCGTTGTCTTTTTGTTTGATTTTGAACATGTCCAATTTCCTCGTCTCAACTTTAATGGCTCTAGCATGGGCATTAACAAAGGCATCTGCAAGCATAGCAAATGAATCAATAGAATTTTGAGGCAAATTATGATACCATACCATCGCTCCTTTAGATAGGGTTTCTCTGAATTTCTTCAGCAACACCAACTCGATCTCGGCATCCTCAAGTTCGTTGACTTTCATAGTGCATGTATAGGAGGTCACATGCTCGTTTGAGTCTATGGTCCTATTGCTTTTGGGGATATCGGGCATTTGGAACCTTTTCGGAATCGACTTTGGTGCCACACTCAAGGGGAAAAGCTTCTAAATGAACTTTTTGGAATTTGGTCCCTTTACTATCGGAGGTGCCCTCGGGATATGATTGACCCTCAAGTTGTAGGTTTCCACTTTCTTATCATTTTCCAATATCTTCTTTGCCGGATTCTACCCGTTTTGTGAGTGCCTCGAGCAATTTCATCACCTCGAAAGTTTAACCGAATCTGAACCCGTTGGGCTATGTGACAATCCGTTCATCCCTTCGGGTATCTTCTTCAACCCATTCGGGTTCACCCGTGTTGTGTGCATTTTTGATTATGCAGTTGTTATATGGCAACTTGTTGGGCTTGCAACATCTCAAAAGTCAAAAGTAAGCTAACTCTATCGCCTCCCTCTTTGGCCGCTTCACAAACTGATGGCCGAGGTGCTACGGGAACGTTGTTATTGGGATCAGCCAGTAGGTTAGTGTTGACAGCCACCTGCGATTTGGCATCAACTTGATCAATGATTGGAATGCTGTTAGGGTCGACATGGAGTACATTATTGCTCGGCACCCCATTATTATTTTCACTATGGTTGCCTGATTCAGCATCAACACTTAAGTGAGCAGATTGAGAATCTGATATATTAAATAGTCCTAAAATCAAACTTCAAAAAACAAGTGTAAAATAGTATATGTTATCAAAATTAGATTACCACTATTATCATTATTCCCACGTTGGATACCAAACTATTACCTCTTAAAATGGATAACAATAAAATTTGTACGCGGTACAAAGGATATGTGATTTAATTTAAAACAAATGATCAAAGAACAATAAATAGTTGAATTTAAATAAAATAAAACGATCAAACCAAAGTGATGTAGTAATTAAGCCTTGTATTCGGCTTAAATGCTAACGATCAATCACAATCGAGCTCTCGAGATAGAGCTCGGATCCGGCTAAACCAATGAACAACTAAAGAATACTTAAAACAATTGGAGAGAGTCAAAGTGAATTTTATTGCTTTGTATGCGTGTAAATAGTGCCAAAAAATAAAGAGGTCTCCTCTTTATATAGTAGAGGAGTTTTAACCTCAAATACAAGTCTAAATAAGGTAAAAACCTTTTCCTTCCTTCTCTCCCACGAAAATATGATCAACGTCCAATACCGAGCGTGATCCGCGGTGCAATATCCGATTGATGGCGGATATTTTTGCTCCCGGTTTGTCTCCTTTAACAATCTTTCCTTTACCCTGGGTTCTTCATCTCACTCAAGCTTGATTATTTTTAGGTCCGGCCATGCTCAAGATCCGTTGTATCATTTGTTTGTCCCTAGTTCCGATCTACGGGTACCTTCAGTCTCACTCGAGCCAATAACAAGTAACGTCATTCCTCGTTCCGCAATAGTAAATTGAGGGTAACTCTATCCTCGATTTTACCCATATACATACAAAAGAATAAAATTGAAGCATAAGGGGTAAAATGTCTACTTGTACATAAAATTGTAGTTTTGTTACAAGTTGAAATTTGTTACAAGTTGAAATTAATTGTAGTTGTTCATCTTTGATACATCCATTTATGACATGACCATGGTCTCTCTTTATTAATTATTAATCTTAGTCAAAGATCTAACAAATCGTATAATCTAGTTAAAACGCTGAATACTGAGATCAATTCCAACATGTTCTCTCTTTGTTAATCTTAGCGAACGATGAATGATCCAATATATCACTTATTCTAATTGAAAATGTTGAATAATGGGATCAGATCATAGTTGTTTGAGATCATAAAAACCATCAAATACTAATACTCAAATATTGGTATTTGAAATAGGTGATATTCACGGACAAATCGAGAATTAAGAGTCAGTACGTTTCAAACACGTGTGATCTTATTATATGTAAGTGTTTGAATATTTTTCGTATATGTATACATAGTTCGACCTTAAATAGTGAGTTCATTAGACTGACAAAACTCATTTAGAATTTGGAAATATAAATTCCAGGTAATGACTTGACAAAACTAATAACAACTTTGGCTGTGTTTAGAGCAGCTAAAGTTCCAAATAATCTAATTGTGTTATCGCCTTCTTGTGTCCCTGCTAAATCTGACATTCCACGAATTGCTATAACTGGGTACCCATTTGACAAGCATGTCTGCACAAAATCACCAAAATTGAGCTATTAGTTCTAATTAACAAACAAATTTTAAATCTATAGAAAATAGAAAAAAGGAAGAAAAGTTGGAAATTTATTTGCGTGTTTTAATATGTAACATGTAACTTATATACAATGACAGTGCAAAAAATTTGTATATTAATTGTGTATTTTAACATGTAACTTGCCTTATTTTTCATGTTACTTATCCTCTGTTTATAGACATTTAAATATTGTGAAAGGTGGATATAGTTTGTAGAATATGGATCACGGACCCTAAAATATTATGAAAATCACAAACTTTAACAAATATTCAATTATGAACCCGTAATTTCAACAAGGATTCAGTCTAATAGCATGTCTAACCAAGTTGCAAAAGGAAAAAAAGATAGAAAAATTATTGTGTTTTAACATGTAACATGTAACTTATATACACTGACAGTGCGAAGAATTTGTTGGATAGTTACATGTCGCTCTAGGTGGATGTAACTTATAACATGTAAATTGTGTATTTTAACATGTAACTTACCTTATTTTTCATGTTACTTATCCACTATTATTAGACAGTTACAAGTTGTTATAGGTAGATGGAGCTTGTAAAATATGGATCACGGTCTCACGAACCAAAAAATATAATGAAAATCACAAAAATTTAACAAATATTCAATTATGAACCCGTTATTTCCACAAAGAATTCAGTCAAAATCATGAATTTGCCCTCGAACTATATCTTTTAGGCATAGGCGGACCGAGAATTTGAAGGCTAGGGATGTACTTTTGGATTTAACTAAAATTTATTTTATATATAGGGTATCCACTACTTATATATCACTATTTTTTAACGACATATACATCCATACACGGAACTTTTGCCAAGTTTTACGGGTGTCGGTGACCCTGTATGACATAGGTTCGCCCGCTTTTAGGTGACATGAAAATATTGTAAATGTTAATTAAAAAAAGGAGGAAGAGCAAGTTACCATTACAACAGCTGAGCTTTCCATGTCAAGTGATGTAACCCCAAAAGTTTTGAAAAGGAAATCTGTATAAGCTGCATTGTCAATGAAAAAGTTTGAAGTTGCACCCTTGAGTCCAACAACTAATTTAGGTTTTTGAGGAAGACACAAAGTTGAATTTGCACACTGCTCCAATTTCATCCCCTGTTATTGAATCCAAACACATTACAATCACACCAAATAGAAGATTGATCCGCCACTATTTGATGAACAGAGTTACTCGATATTAGTACTGGTGGTGGAAGATAATAAGTATATTACTTACCTGCAAATGAGAGGCTACATTAAGCCAATTCTTGGTTATATTAAACCAAACTGGTCTCTGAGGTACATTGACCTCCCCTGAAGTTGAGTAAAACTGCTCAGTGCTATAACCAACACGCCCCAACTTGTTATCTCCTCCTTTTGGTGCATTATAATTCTTGAAATCAAATTGAGCAAAATCATTTGGTTCCAAAGTTGCATTTGGTTTCTGCACTAACATACAATTTATGTGAGCCAACTATAATAAAAAATGACAATCCGGTGTACTAAGCTCTTACTATGCACGAGTTCCGGGAACAGGCTGGACCACAAAAGGTCTATTATGTGTAGACTTATCTTGCATTTCTACAAGGGCTGTTTCCATGACTCGAACCCGTGACATTCTGGTAACATGACAACAACTTTACCAATTAAGCCAAAACTTCTACTCAAGTGAAATTGAGTGGAAATACAATTTTTTTTAAAAAAGAAAGAGTTTATTTAAAGGGTTAGAAGTTAGAAAGATTTACCAACCAATCCCAAAGCCCAGTTTGTGCAAGTTGATATGGGATTGTGACATCTCCAATGTGCATAGAACTGTTGGCATTACCAGAAATACCAAAATGGATTACTCCTTTTATGTCAAACAGATCCAACATCTGCTGTGTTGCTGCTGCTGCATTCACCTAAGTAGAAGCCGATCAACTATCTCATCAAATCTTAGACAAATAGTAACTACAGTAACTCTACTCTTTATACATTCGCAATATTTAAAAATTCACTGGCGTGACTATTCTTGGAATTCGAGACATCTAATTAAAAACGGAGATATTCTAACCAACCCATCATGCCCATATAGGTGGTCTTTTACTTTTCTCTTATCATCAACGAGTGGTCAAGAATTGAAGCATAATTATTTTAAAAAAAGAACAATAAGAGTTGACTTGAAGAGAAAGATCTCAGAGTTTTTTACCAATCCAACTCCACATTTTACATAAATAACTTTCTTTCCTGCAACCTTCCCAATCTGGAAACGTCTACCTACAAGAATTAACATAATTTAAAGTTAAAGAAACCAAAAATATTTATACATAATTAGAGCAGAAAGTAATGAGTTTAGTTGAATCGATAAAAACATTATAGTTACCTGATAAATCAACAAAGGGGTGTGTAGGATGAGGCCTAAAGACACCAGTACTAAAGAAAGCTTCTTCTTCTGGTGCATAGACTGTTATAAGACCAAGAAAAGGACCATTTTTATTCACACTTTTGATAACTCTTAAAGAATTCAACCTTTCTAATGGAACTGCTTGTGCAGAAAATATAAGTAAAGGGATGAATGCCAAAGCCAATATCAGAGAAAATGGAAGAATAACTAGTTTTGCAGCCATATTGTGAACTGTAACAAGTTTTGGTTCATGACTCCAGTATAACCAAGTTCATTTATATATACAACAATTCAAAGAAAGGTACACAGAAAAATTGATATAAAATCACAAACTGGTTTCTGTTCATCATAGTTTTATAATATAGTCTCAAGTTTCACGTTTTAATTAATTCGACTATGCTACTTTGTGTAGTTTTTTATTGAATAACAAAGCGGAGGTCAAGTTTATGGGTTACTACAATTTAATAGTAACAGTCAAATATTCTTTAGTTCTAGTGAATATATATATATTAGATCCAACTAAACCGTTATCAACTCTCTAAATCCCTCTCCCAAGTGGAGGTTGATTTTCTTTTAAAATAAACGTTGTTATGCTGCCAGGTAAAGTTAGTTGACTTTATAATATGCACAATAATTCATGGAAAATCTCAAGCTGGATCTTGTTTTATATTTTTATTATTCTCCACTTACTTCGCGTTGTTGTCTCAATTAATTGAAGTTACGTATATTTGTTGAATAAAAAAAAATGGAGGTTGATTTCTTAATATGAGTAATATGCTAGTTTAATGGGACTCGCACTTAATATGGCTTGTCTTTTCATTTTGGAATATCATTAGTGTAAAAATTGTAAAACTTGAACTGACATTTCCCTATTTCTTTACTTGATCATTACTCATTAGTTATCGCTCCGCTAACTTTTTAACAATATATGATTCTAATAATTTCTTCCATTACTACTGGGAGTGTTAAATGGTGGGGCCAACGTTAAAAATAGCACAGTTAGCCAGTTTTCAAATTGGTCATTTAAAAATAGCTAACATTTACCAAGTTAATGAAAATAGTCACTATTTTGCTGTAACAAAGACCACCCAGCATAATATACTGAAGTATGGTGCACCTGTATATGAACTTCTAATATATTATGCTGGACCGGTATACTTTGCTAGCTCCAATATAAGATACTGGAGACTGCAGTACCAGTGCTCCAAACTCTAGTATATTATGCTGCACCGATATATTATACTGGAACTCCAGTATATTATGCTGTAGTATTTTTTCGGATTATGAACAGTGTTTTCGTTCAAATTTATTTTTACATAAAAAGTGACTAAATTTTGATTACTTTTGGAGTTGGGCTATTTTTGAACAATCACTTGTAAATTTGGCTATTTTTGAACGATCACTTTTAAATCTGGCTATTTTTAAATTTCTCCCGATAAATTGTGTCAAGATGGGATAAAATTTTGATCATACTCCAACTAGTAAAACTCTTACTAACTTTAATTAATATATATTTTTCTTGTGTGAATTGTATAATTACTAAATAAGTATATAACATATCAAATAAAAAAATTATTTTTAAAATATTTTGAAAAAGTTACGAGAGAAATTAAAAAATAGTCAGATTTACAAGTGGTCATTAAAAATAGCCACAGTTTCAAAAGTAATCAAAATTTAACCACTTTTCATGTAAAGATAAATCTGAACAAAAATATTGTTCAAAATCCAAAAAATACTCCAGCATAAGTATATTGGAACTCCAGTATATGATAACGGAGTTGTACCATAAGTATACTGGAACTCCAACATAATATATTGGAGTTCCAATATAATATGGTAGAAGTTCATACACAGGTGCTCAGCTCTCTAGTATATTATGTTGGAACGTTCCGCGTGTTGGAGTTCCACCATAATATGCTGAAATTTCATACATAGGTGCACTGATCTCCACTATATTATGCTGGACCGGTTCCTATTATAACAAAATAGTCGTCATGTTCAACTACTTTGCAAACACTGGCTATTTTTTAATGACCATCTGAAAACTGGCTAGCCCATGCTATTTTTCCAAAATTACTCATGGATCAAGTTGGGCTAAAATGAACCCAATTTTAAATAGGTTAAAATATGTTGGTCAAGATGAGCCTAGTTTAATAAATGAACGGGTCAATAACCAATCCAACTTCGGATGGGTCGCGCAAGTCATTTGGATTTGGGCCAAATTGACAACCCTAATTACTGCCAGTGTAATAGGGAGAAATTCAAAAATAGCCATATTTATCGGTGGTCATTCAAAAATAGCGCAGTTTCAAAAGTAATCAAAATTTAGTGTAAAGATAAATCTGAGCGAAAACAATGACGCCAGTATATTATGCTGGAGTTCCAGCATAAGTATACTTTTACTTCACCATATTATACTGGAGTTCCATGATAAGTATGTTGGAACACCAGCATAATACGATGGAGTTCCAGCATAAGTATACTAGAACTCCAACATAATATACTGGAGTCCCGTCAAAGTATACTGGTCCAATATAAGACGCTGGAAGTTCATACGCAAGTGTGATAATATATTAAAATATGTTAAGATTGCTTATTTATGAATTATGATAAATAGATATAGTCGGTCTTAAATAATAGGAGTATATAAGTGATATCTAATATGACAATATGTGATTTCTTCGTAATCTTCCACTTTATAAAAAATTGCGTGATATAAATAATAATTAATAAACGATCAATCAAAAAGTAATTCGATGATCCACTATGTTATGTTTTAGAAAATTGGGGCTATTTTTCGTTTCTACCAATCAAAATAAGAAAAATAAATTAAATCTGCTATCAAATATCCATGGTATTTTAACTCTTTGCTATAGGTGACTTCGCCCATGTGTACAGATAATTATTAGGTTAAATTTAGGTAGGTAATTTTCAAATGAACAGGAAATGATAATTATTTTAAGCTCAATGGGGTATTTTGCTTAAATTGCCCTCTTTCTTCTTCTTGTTCTTTCTGATATTTTTTTTTTGTTTTTTTTTTTTGTTTTTTTTACAAAAAAATCCGTCCAACCAGCTTTTGACTTGGAACCAACTGTCGCACAAATTTTTCTTTAACTATGTGTTCTTTGGTTTTTTCGAAACTGAACCAAAACCGATCCGGAAACCGAAACTCCGGTTCGGTCGACTTTGTTATTAAAACCAAATAACCCTTCCCCGGTTCACACACTTAGAACGAAGGTTTTGTAAAACCCTATAAACCAGAAATCGTCAAGAGAAAAGGAACAGTAAATGAAACCTGGTGAATTCTGAAAGTACAATCAATGGCGATCGCAATCAGACGAGCATTAACATCTTACCGCAGACTCTACGGTGCATTAAGCGCAACTAATTTCAATGCCCATCGGTTTTCCTCTTTAGGTGGCTCCATTTCTAGTCCAGTCCGCAGCTCTGCAACTATTAGAAGTTTCCCCTGTTCTCCGCAAACAAATTTTCTGCTTGAAAGTCGCAGGGGTTTTGCTAAAGGAAAGAGGCAAGCTAGTAATGATTCTATATCCCTTTCTTATTTATCCTCAGATTTATATATGTGTAGTGCATATTCTCTTTGTTGTTGAGTGTGTTTGAAGCAAATGGTATAACCAACCAAACTAACAGATTATATAAATTCAACTGAAGGATTACAACAATGGAATTGTAAGGAAACAGTAGGTAATATCTGAGAAATTGAGAGTGAGATGAGAAGAGAAATACTGAAGAAATAGATGAGAGATACAGAGAGAATAGATGAGAGATTGCAGAAGCATAATACAACCAAAAATAGCAACAACAACAACAACAACAACTACCCAGTATAGTCCCACAAGGTGGGGTGTGGGGAGGGTAATATGTAGACAAGCCTTACCCCTACCCAAAGGGTAGAGAGGCTGTTTCCAATCGACCCTCGGCTTAGAAAAGGAAAGGGAGAGCAACAACAAAAACAAAAACAAAAGAGCATTAATAATTCCGGCAGAAATCGCATAAATAGTTATCTAAACATAAGAATTATACATAAAATAACATGCAATAATCTCAAACAGTAACTACCATAAATAACTACCATAAGGGGACACAATCCAATGCACGAATCATCTATAAGTCGCCCTGACAAGCCTCACCCAACCCCGGGAAAGGAGTACAAAAATAGCCTAATCTGACAAGTACTTATTACCAATTCCTCTCCTTCACACGCTGCTTCACTCACCCTTGCCCATCACATTTGTTAGCGAGGCCCACAATGAAATCAGCCAACCGTTTAGAGGGGAATTTCACACGATTGCTCTTTTTCAATTGAGCATTATTAATATCCATGGTGTCAGCCCTGCTGTCCTCCACGTCACCCTCCACGTCATCGCCTGGGTTCATAAATGTGTTTACATTTCTAGCACAGTAAGCTAATTGTTCTCTAAATCAGAGTTCTTTAATTGTTTGTGACCTCTTAATGAAAGGTTTAATGAGTTTGTTTATATATGCAAATGTGGTTGGGTACAAGTTTAACACTCATTAATATCATGTACTCCCTCCGTTCCATTTTATGTGGCCTTGTTTGACTGGACAGGGAGTATAAGAAAGAAAGATTTTTTTTGGAACTTGTGATCTAAAAAAAGTAATAGTTATTTCTACAGCTATAAATCAATCTATGTAAGGCTAAAATGAGAATTTTAAGTTAATTTGTTTTTGAATATAAATGTGTCATTCTTTTGAGACATACTAAAAAGTGTACCACATAAATTGGGATAGTGGGAGTATGAGTTTCTCTCCTTTAGATTTGTTACTCGTTCATGTCAATGAATTATTAATTTTATCAACAAATAATGGAACTTTTGCTTATTGAAGAGCATTAGTTGGTCATCGAGATAAAAGGCTTCTAGAGTTTGTCCAATAAAAGTACACAAAATATGGTTTCTTTAAGTTTCTTGTTTTGGTGCGATGGTTTATCTTTGAAGTTTCTGACTCTTGCAATCTGTTGTCCTCCGCAACAAATTTTTAGGGGAGGAGGTAGATGACGATGATTATGGAAATTCAACTGCTTCCGTAAACATAGGTCCTACCATCAAAGCTGCTGCAGTTTCACAGATGGAGGCAGCAATTGATGCATTGTCACGAGAATTGGCCAAGCTGCGGACCGGCAGAGCATCGGCTGGTACATGAACTCAATTTCTGTTTTAAAACAACATAACTTGTTTGTCCTGGGACTTGGACTCACTCGTTTAGTTTATTGTAATCACAGGGATTCTCGATCATATCATTGTTGAATCAGGAGGTGTTAAGACACCTCTTTGCAGGATGGCTGTCATTTCAGTGCTTGACCCGAAAACCTTGTCTGTGACTCCTTATGATCCAAACGTAATATTATATGCAAACTCATATCCATAATCTGTCTAGGTTTCTATATTTGCTCCCTACATAATCAAAGCTTGATTTATGGAGCTATTCTGATGTAAATTTTGTTCTGATTGCATTGAGATTGCAAACTGAACCATATTTTAGATAAACATGAACCATGATCGACTCTTTTTTGCAGACCGTCAAAGAATTGGACAAAGCCATTGTTTCATCTCCATTGGGTTTAAATCCTCAAGTGGACAACCAGAGGTTAATTGTGCCAATTCCTCCGTAAGTATCCATCTGAAAGAGTAATTTAGTTTCTCCTATTTATGGGGTCCGCCTATTAGTTAGAAATTTGAAACCTCACGATTTACAAAGTGGGCGGATCTTCCTCTTACTATAACTTTCATGTTGCCAGTATTTACATGTAAAATGGCTTGAATTACATTATGTTAATGTAGACAAAACATCATTATTACACTTTTTCAAGACACACATTCTTGCTAGGAAATATAACTACTTGAGCAATTCCTCATCAAAATTAAGTGTTATGCTTCTTTGCTATTTGCATCAGCAACATTTTTTGGGATATTTGATTGGGGAACTTACATTTTTGGCCACTGGGTCGAAGATATTTACATTTCTAGCCAATATAGATAATTTATACATGAATTATACACAATATATACATTTGCCGGCTATTTTTTTGAGTGGATGGCTATTTAAGTTAATTTCTCTATTTGATTTGCAAGGGAAACTTTATGTCCTGTTAGATTTCCAATGCTTTTTGACTCAGCCTTTCTTCTTTTCTTGGCAATCTATGCAACAAGCAGGTTGACTAAGGAGCATGTGCAGGTGATCCTTGTCAATTTCAGTTCTTTTTTATATGTTTCTAGAGCTGATAGTATCATCCTCTTTACCAGGCAGTATGCAAGGTGGTTGCGAAATCATCTGAAGATGTTAAGCAAAGTGTAAGACGAGCGCGGCAGAAGGTAAACCATTGACCTAACGCCTTTGTATTTTCTCCATTTCCTCATTTTCTATTTTGTGTGTTTTAAGTTTCCTTTTCCTCTTCACTTTTTGCTTAAACTTCTCCTTCCTTTTTTACATCCATAAGCAAGGCCATAAAAAAGAGGCAGCCTTAACAATGGAAGTAAAATACCGATGTCATCCTATTAAAATATAAAATCCAAAATGTAAGGAATAAGGGAACAAAAGACAATAGAAATTGAGCAGCACTGGAAGAAAGGAGAAGATGACTGCGCGATGGATGGGATCACACCCGGGTCATCCGAAGTATAAAATAACTGAAGATACCTAAGGGGAGGCAAAGGAGAGAGAATCGGTAACTATGTTTTACGGGTTTTAGGGGAAATAATGCTGCCGAAACCCAACATATCATGAGATAATAAGGAAGTCGTTGCACATATATTATATGAAGTCAATAAGAATGGGCTTCTTACTGATTGAGATTGACCAGAATGTGGTTCAAGCCAACTCAAACAACAACAACAAACCCAGTGAATTCCCATAAGTGGATGCTTCAAGCCAACTCAAGTTCATTAAAAGCTTTGAAGAGAGTCGGGCCCTAGCTACTCATGATCCACACCAAATTCTGTGTAACCCTACATGTGAGTTTGTTTGTTCGAATGGTGTAGTACAAAGTTACAGTAAACACTAGACAATTGCATTTGGCTATTACCAAAGTCCTTGATACATGATGGCGCTAAACTCTCATAAGAATTTTGTTAAGTACTAATAATCTTCGAATAGAGTGACATGTTGCACACTTTTATTTTTTATGTCCTTTTGTCTTCCACGAGCATAAACGGTCCAAATTGGACGAAATGGATATTGGTGATTCATATAGCCGACTCCAACTTGTTTTTGATTGAGGTGTAGTTATAGTAATAGTTGTCTCTAAAGATCCACTAAATTGATATTAAGTAATAAGGAGAGCCAACAATTGGATTTCTCTTACTGATCCAAAAAGAACCAAAATTTACAGGTGATAAGGAACCAAACTTGGAGTTTTTTTGGATCTTGGATAGGGAGAACCAGATCCAACAATTGGATTTTCTTACTCATCACCTAAAAAAACGAGATTAAGTTGCTAGGAGCCAACAATTGGTGTTGTCTTATGAAAATATATACACAACTATGAGTTGTAGGAAATGGATGGAATGGGAGTCAAAGAAAAGTTTATGCATGTAGGTTGTTTATCTGGAATATCCAAATGAAGTTGGTGGTGTGGTTATTGCTGGGTAACAAAGACATGAGTGCTGCAGTTATATAGAAGATCAACTTTCTGAATTGGGTATGGTGAAGTGATTGGGTGCGGAGAGCTTGGAAGCTAAATGAATAATAAATCTAAGTGCTTAGAGGGGTTATAGTTATGTGTACCGAAATTCTGGTAGTATTTGGTTGCAGCTGTGCATATTTTCGTTAGAGAAGTGGGAGGAAAAATAAAGTATCTAAGAGAGGAAAAACTGGGAATTTCAAAGTAGGGGAATGCTAAAAGAATAATTACTCAATTCATTAACCTTCAATTCAGTTTGCCACTTAAAAGAGGTTTCTGCAATTTTCAAGGATGCTGTTCTGTATTAGCAAATTAATGGAGCCTGTAATTGTCAGGGATGCTGTTCTGTATTAGCAAATTAATGAAGCTGTCCACATAGCTGACTATTTATTTTCTGTTTAGAGTTGGGGGAGTGTCTTTGTGCAGTTGTTATATCCCTGTGTGTTTTTATGCCATATGTTACATGTATGGTAAACAGATTTTATCCCATGTGTGTTTTTATGCCATATGTTACATGTATGGTAAACAGATTTTATCCCACGGTGATGTCCACAATACTCTCCTCACATTATGTGGGCTGTACTGAAGATAAAGCTGGTCAATCACCTATTTGTCTTCTGTCCTTTGGGTGGTCCAATGTTTATATTCTATTCTCTCATTGCAAGACAGCAGCATGGCTAGTGATATCGCTGCTAGATTTATTAGTGAACTCAATCTCTACAACCCCAAGAAAATGGAAGTAATGAACAAAGAGAAAAGATGTTGAGCTGATGGAAACAGTTATATGTATATGTAGTTTTTGCATGGATATCAAACCCAAAACTCATGGGACAAAAGTAATCTCGCCTAGTTGATACTACAAGATGTTAATCCCTTGTTTTAATTATTTTTTATATCAGGCTCTGGACACTATAAAGAAATCTTTGCCCAAAAAGAAAGACAAAGACAAGGCAGCTTCAGCTTTCTCAGAAGATGATGCGAAAAGATTGGAGAAGGAAGTAAGTTATTTTACTTGTTTGTTGAGGAAATTGCTATGTGCTGACTGCTGAGTAATATATATTCTTTTCTTTATAAGTGGTTTTATTTGGTTTTGTGTTCTTTCAGATTGATGACTTGACTAAAAAGTTTATAAAGTCGGCCGAAGATATGTGCAAGTCAAAGGAAAAGGAAATAACTAGCAGCTGAAAAGCGCTTACCTTTCATCTGAGGCTCATTTAGAGGTTCAATATTTTTGTCTGAGGCTGTTGAGGAAACTACTTAAGCTCCAGAATTCTTGCTCGCAAAGTCAGAAAAAGACACAAGACATGTTCGCCTGATGATGCAGATACTCGAAGGAAAATATTGTACTATTTCTTTTTCAAGCTATGTTGTTGCGTTGTTGGGTTTTAGTGGTTTACGTCCAAGATCATATATCTTAGCATTCTGTGACAAGTGTTGAATGTAAGCTAGAACAAAAGACGAGCATATATTAATGACCTCATTTGAGAATTTAGTGATGAAATAAAGTTGGAAGTTTATTGTTAGATGTTGAGTGACTGAGTTGTAATTTGAATTAATATTTAACCAAGATCCTCAAACCTGAAAGCATGGAATAAACAACTAATTCAATCACATTGCTTAAGAACTATAATCACCACAATTTGAAATGTTTAAGCAAATCATAACTTTCTTCTGGTTTGCTATATAATTATGATTCTTAAGTTCCGATAACATTGTCTGCTCGAACTATAAATAAATGGCATTTCATGAAATAATAGGGAGCAAAAACTCCTAGGTCAAGTACCAAACAAAACAGCTGATAATTCAGCTCTTATTCCAGTTAAAAACTTATGCCTTTACAAGACTGTAACGTACAAATATGATTGTGCAAGAGTTGAGAGCTTCATCCAAGGAAAATAAGAGTGGTGAAAATTTCTACTTGAAGTAAAGCTGTAAAATTGAGTAGTGTTGATAAGAATACTTTGGCTGTATGATCGCAAAATAAATGCACACAGATAGAGCAAACGAGTTAAACTCCAGACGTAATATAAACTTGACATCTAAGATGAAGTAATAGAAGCTTGTATACAATTAATCTTGTAAGAAAATATTGTATTTCTTATAGCCTATGCTGTTCGTTTTTAGCTGTTTACGTCAAGTTCATAAGTATATCATTTCGTTTTGAGACGAGGGTTGAATGTAACCTTTTGTTTAATTCAAAAAACCATTTCTTCTCTTTCTCTTCTTACAAGAATAATTATATACAACCAAAATATAAAGCAATTTGCACAGAGCAGAATCGTACCAAATGAAATTTCATCATCTGTTAAAGTCAGCTAGAAACACTATTTAGGTAAATTTAAGCAATTTTACACTTCACCAATGCCGAATTGTGGATATAATTGCCAGCTCTAGGAAAAAAGGATAAACTGCAGATTCTATAACTCTCTAAGGTATTACTTCGATATGTGGAAGATAAGGTAACAATTGTACTTCAACTCCTTTACCTTATACGTACATTACAGATTCATACTTGTCTACATGACTGCAAAATTATCACTACCCTGATCAATTATCTGATAGCTGCACAAGGAAAGGAATATTGCAGAAGCCAGGATAGTAGAACTACAAAAAAGGGATGGTTTAGACCAGCCGTATCTACATGATTCATGTCACAGCGGATAAAAGTACAACAAGAAAAAATCAACTACCAAGGTGATAATGCAATAAAACAAACCAACATGCCTTCTCTTGTCATGAAATTGCATAACTTTCTTCAATTTGGACTGCAAGGTCAATCTTTTCAACATGAACATTGCCGTCACGGTCAATTTTGTAGGAGACGTCAAGGCCTTCCAAAATAAGATGGTAAACAATATCATCAGGAAATTGAAATGCCTCTTGACTGTCGTCATCTTCAAGCGTTACATTACCCTGGCAGTCTGAATTTTTAGAGATCATGCTGCTATTTTCAGTCTTATGAGGCCGAAGTCTCTGAGATACTGAACGTATGTCCCATGAGAGCACTTGTTGAATTAAGTTTTGAAATTCCATAGCAGATGTATAAAGTGATATCATCTTCTTCTTCTCCGTTATTCTTGACCAAGAATGGTTCAGAGAGGCAGAGAAGTCACGAGAGAAGTTAACAGATGATACAGCTAACATATTATCCACCTTTACCCAATCGGGGACCACTGCTCCAGGGATGCTATCGCAGTATGGAAGATATGGCTTAATATCAAGAACCGGAGTTCCATCAACTAAATCAACACCAGAAATGAAAACTTTATTGCCATCCACAGCATCAACCTTTGCAACAGTGAGGCCTATAGGGCATGGACGATGAGGAGATCTTGTCGCAAACACCCCCATTCTTTCTCCTTTCAGCCTTGGTACTCTTACCTTTGCCTTGAACTTGGACTGTGAAGGATGCTTCCATAACTTGTCAAGATCCGTATTTAGATGAAAGACATAGATAATCCAACAGTGAGAATAGCCTTCGAGACCCTCAAGAGATGCGGGTGGAACTCGACTTGGATCAAATACTAGACATGCTCTAGCCAGAGGTACAATCAAAGGTTGCCTTGGAGTCCCATTCCTAATCACAAACATTAATGCTACAAGATATTATTTACAGTACCATCTATATTAAGAAACCATACAATAAAACACAACGCTAATTCAGTTTTGACTTTTTAGGGGTAAAATTTAAAACAAGAAAAGGTTACCTTGTGGAGAAGCATGACCGAGTGATTGCAATGGGTGCCAAAGGATATGAATTATTAGAATTACTTGAGTTGGCTTTCCTCGATGCCTGTTGAGCTCTAATGCGGCCTTGCCTCTCAGCATCGCATTTTTGCAACGCAGCCTTCAAAGATATTTCCAACTCTCGGATTTTCTCCTCATCAGCCCTTGTCTTTCTTCTCCAAAATCTAACGCCTCTGGCTGCTGCTAATGCAGAAAGGGCGGTGAGTGCTATGGAGACTGTTAGCAATTTGGCCGCCGCCATGAAAATTAATGACCTAGAAAGAAAGACGAGCAATAAACATTAATGAACTTCCTCGTTTGAGAATTTAGAGATAAATAAAAGTTACAAGTTTAATGAATTTTATAGGAGCTTTGGCAAAATGCATCTTTGAACTTTGGCCCAAACCTAAGGTACATCCCTTAACTGATCCAGAAGTTGCAACAACCATCCCTCCATTTAGTTTTTGTCAAGAAACTAACCACATAAACTAAAATGCATGACTTTCCCCCTCAATCTCTCAATTCTATCCCTCCCGCCCGTTCATGTTCAACCATCATCGAAACAAAGGCTTCAATAACGTAACTTTCATTCTATCTGAACTTCATAGAATAATCTAGAGTAATGTTAGACCAAGAAGAGACTAAAACACGTGACTTCCCCTCAATCTCCTGGTCAAAAGTAGAGCTTTTAATCACCACAGGTACTTATCATGGAACAACTCAGTGAATTTCGCATTACTTTCTGCAGTACTTCAACTATTTGGGTAGTTTTATCAATTGAGAGTTTCTGTTAAGATGGAGGCACTTTTGAGCTAATTCATACACCCAGCAGCCTACTACATAAATGAACTGAAAGATGTTAAATTTAGCTCACTGACTAATGGGACTTCAAATTTACACAGAGCATAAATTCAATCTCTTTCAGGAATTTTAGCAAACAGGTAACGGGTATCTCAACAGTGACTTAGCAGACTTTTTTTTTTGTTTGAACAAAGGATTGACTAAGCAGACCTTAATTATTGAATGGTTACTTCTAGTTTTCCTTGGCGAATACAATAGTCTCTTAAGTTGAAGAAATGAAGAGAACAGAAACTAACTAATCCCACTCGTCAACTACATTAGCCAATTAAAACTGCTGGAATAAGAAAGACGACAAAGATTATGGACTTGACATTACCTTGTTTCATGAAGCGCAAATACAGTGTAGTAAGGCAAATTTAAGCTCTTCCAGTTTTAATGGCCTAAACCTGAATTAAACCTGAATTAAGCGTGGTGTACTTGCGTAAACTCCTTGCCGAGGGCATGTGCATCCCGAGATTAGTCGGGACTCGAAGAGACTCGGACACCAAAAGAAAAAAAGAAAAGAGTTGGAGTTCAAACTGAAACTGAAAGAAAAGTTTAGCTTTTTTACAACCTTTTCGCTGAAGGTTGAAGACAGGGAGGCACGGAAATCAGAATATGGATACTAAACAGAAAAATGATTGTTGCAACTTTTGGATTAGTTAAGGGATAGTGTTTTGTTAACTCTTGAGTTTATGTGTCCGAATTCTACTCATTTAAATTATTAAGTTTTTAAAATTAATAATTTGTACATATTCAATAAAAATCTTAAAACAAATATAGAGTTTACATTAAAGTCACCGATAAATTATGCGAAAACCGGGTATATGCCTGATTTCAAATTCAGAGGTTAATCCGGCTTTGGCAACTTTATGTAAGACAGGTTTTGGTTTTTTCGAGGTGATAGTGAAAAAGTTGACACAGTTTGAGGTGATAGTGAAAAAGTTGACCAATAAGTCATCCTTACCCTTGATGCCACTCTACATAACTGTTTCGGCTGAATCAGTAACATACTCCCTCCGTTTTAATTTATGTGAACCTATTTTCTTTTTAGTCTGTGCCAAAAAGAATGACCCCTTTCCTTATTTGAAAATAATTTACCTTTATGCAATGATTTATAGCCACACAAAATAAAGGTGCCTCATTTTACACCACAAAATCAAAAGTCTTCTCTCTTTTCTTAAACTTTGTGTCCAGTCAAATAGGTTCACATAAATTAAAACGGAATGAGTATATTTTAGCTTCGTCCTTGTATGTAAGCATGGAATGCTAGACTTGCAATGGCAAAAAAGTTTGTAAATTTGGAAGGCTACAACTCTTGGTGCTTTATACATGGAAATTGTGTCAAAAGCCTTATTTGGATATAATGCATATCTTATATTTGTAATGTTTACAGTAAATGACTGTTATTACATTACAGTAAATGACTGTTATATAAGTATCTGTTTGTGGACATATCTTTACCTTATGAAGGGCATCTCTAACCTTGTCTCCACCCCCCATAATGGGGGCAATTTTGGGAGAAATTATCCTCCAACCCTTCCCTATTTTTGTCTCCAAAATGGGAAATAAATAGTGTTCCCTAAAATATGGGGTATACTATTCATCTCCCCATTATTATTTACTATTATTTATTATTTTATCTTTTATTTTATCTCTTTATATACACTTAATGATGTTTATGTAATACTTTTATAATATTAGTATTATATCTTAACTTTGATGTATAATTTTGATAAATTAATATTCGCTCATTTATATTTTTATGTAAAATTATATGTATTTAATTAATTTTGTATCGCAATGATTTCACTTTTATTTGAATTATTAGTTAATCTATAATAATTCCTTACAAATTATATTATTTAAAATTTTATGGAATTTTTTAATTATGAAAATTACAAATTAATAAAATAAAAGATGAAATTTGTTTAATGAAAATTAAAAAATGAAATTGAAATGAAAGATAATAATAGTATAATATAGAATAGAGAGAAGAAAATAAAAAATTTGGGGAAAAAAATAGGGGAATGATTGGAGTAAGCGGGGACAAAAAATGGGGGCAAGGTTAGAGATGGCCAAAAGTAATACTATATGATATCTTTTGAAAAAGTAAAAAAAGATGGTGTGTGACAGGAGTGTAACTTGATTTAATTTATAAGGCCAACCAACATATAATCATCAGAAATCAAAATGTGCAAGCATAATCATGACTTTCTTCTGCTTTGTTAGGAGTATATATTTAAAATTCTCAAGTTCCACAAACATAGCCTCCTTGAAAAATGAAAATAACATATAATAATATATCCGGTATATTCCCACAAGTGAGGTCTGAGGAGGGTAGTGTCTATGTACGCAAAACATAGCCCCTAGCTTGTCAGGTAGTGAACAATGAAAATAAATGGCACTCAATCAAAATAATAGAGAGCAAAACAGCTGATAAATCAGCTCTCCAAGTTCTTTCAATTAAAACTTCTGTCCTTACAAGTCTGTAAAATACAAATGTGTGAGCTTCATCCAAGGAAAGTGTGGTGAAAATTTCTACAAGAAGTCAAGCTGTAAAATTTAGTGTTTGATAAGAATTCTTTGGGAGGATCCAACTGTTTCTGGATTCCCCGTACGCTCTACAATTCCCTTACATTTGCAAAGAATGTGTAGTCCAAACAAAAAGACCAGAATCACCGGTTCTGGAGAGCTTCAATTGCCTTTTTCCACTGCTGTGCTCGTTGTTTAGAATCCTCAAATGACATAACTTTCTTTGGCTGTATGATCACAAGATGAACAAATGAGTTAAACTCGAGAGGAGTTGGGCAAAAACTAATAACAGCTTCACTACCAATATACAATGAAAAGCAAAGGGACTTAACTGTACAAATCTTGAACTGTGAAGGGTTAGTTACTTGAATACTAAGATCATTAGGATTGTCGGACCATATAATGTTCCCTTTGACCACCAATTTTGAGGGATCGACATAAATCAACTTTGGTTTATTTGTTAGGATTAGCTGAACTTTCTTGTTTGTAAGTTTCTGTATCTTTTTCACCATGGAAATCATGAGAACGGATTCACCAGGTTCCAAAAACTGCTTCCTGTTGATGTCATCACAAGAAACAAATTAACACGAATTAGTTATGAACAGGGAAGAGAGAGAGAATATAGCCCTTATGTACTTACGAAACTCTATTAAAAAGGGTAACAAGATAATTGCTTCTCAGGTCTTAGGTTCAAATCCCAGCGGAGACAAAACACTAGGTGATTTACTCCCCATCTATCCGCCTTGGTGGACAGAGTACTTAGTACCTGTTGCTGGTGAGAGGGAATAGGTATCCCGTGGAATTAGTCGAGGTGTGCACAAACTAGCCCACACATCCGGTTAAAATAAAAATTGCATATTCTGGAGCGTTTTTCATTATGTAGGTATGTAAGCAGAAGTTCAGGATCCTACCATTTTGAATCGAAAGAGTCGATCGATGCAAGCCTGGTGATGCTACCAGTTTCAGAAGTTGATGCAGCACCGCCATTTCCATCGCTAGGTCTAACTGAACCATCGCCAATGTGCGATGGATTCCATGAAGGATCTTGTTCGTCGCCACTGCTATGAGTTGACGGGGCCTAAATGATTTGAACTAGCACTTCAATAATTGTATGAATGTATAACCGGAAAAGAAATATCTCTCGGGACAAAATAAATTGAGGCTTGAATGACTAAAACATAAAGAGGGAATGACTTACTTTTGGCTCCATAGCAAGCTTTGGGGGAGTTTGTGACCTTAGATTCTCCCAATCAATCCCATTAAAAAAAGGATGATTTTTCAGCGAAGCATAACCATCAGGTCCGGCACCAGGTCTTCTGCTAGGATCAATATCCTGAGACGTTGGAGCATGTAAGCCAGTCAGGCAGAAAAGAGAAGATCAATACTAAAATGTATCTAGCATACCACAGACATTTTCCACCCAACTCGAAGTTCTATAACCTTATTCTTCATAGAAACCCGTAAACGACATTGTGACAAGCTGCTAGCATTAGCACAAAGGTTCTGATCCTGAAATATCAACTACATCTCCTTGAATCATGCATTGACTTCTTATTACAGTACCTCCTCCTCCCTACTTACCATTAAAATATACAAATATGTAAGAAGATCCTTTCCCTCCCTGCACTCCCCCAAAAAATTTCCACCAAAGAAAAAGGAGAATTCTTTCAGTTTATGTTACTTTGATTGACTCCTTGCCTCTTTAACCCACATTACACAAGCGATTTTTTTTAGAACTGGAAAGCACTAGCTGCAGTGACCAAAATTTTATATCTGGCAAAACTGCACTCAATATCCTAAGCTTCTGCCCCCTCAATATTTTCAGCATTGAACAACTATATCCTATTAACAAGGAATTAAGTGAAGCCTGATAACGATTTATAAATAAAAACAAAAACTTTGTTCTCCACAAAACTCTTAGCTTTCATATCTCCCAACAACAAAGAGATATTTCCATTAGCAAGGTATCCAATGCATATCATAAATAGGTATAAAATTGCACCTTCGTATCATCTCAAAACCACAAAAAAAATTCAAGTAACATCACTACGGAGGGATTATTCCCTGTTTTATTCAGGAGAGAAAGATAGGTCGATAGACAAATATATGCTCTATACTGCCAAGAACAAACTAGATATAACTTTTGATCAGAAATATTATAACTTCGCCAACAAAGCTGGTCATCCCTGATTTCAAGCAGGTATATAATTTAAAGTAAAAACGCTACACTGTTTAAGTAACAAACTTGAAAGTCCTGAGAATCAGTTTAAAGTGATGAAGTGATAGTTAGATAATATCAAGCAGAAAGATAAGTTGAAAGCTTCAGCAATAAAACTTAAAGATGACGTTCAGTCAAATGGGGAAGCATAAAAGTTTTAAGAATTAAGACATAAAAGGAGTAAAGGTAAAACAATAGGGGAAGAAAAAAGAGGAACCACAGGATGGAAGTGAAGGTTAAGTATGAAATAATAGCTTACCAGCAACTGATCAATAAGATCTCTGGCTTCATTTGAAAAATAATTTGGAAATCTGATATCTCTGGCAATGATTCTTTGGAAGATGAGCCATTCACTGGCATCTTTAAATGGAGAAGTTCCCGAAAGCATTTGATACAACGTGCAGCCAAGTGCCCAAAGATCATTTCTGGTACGATATGTCCAGAAAACGAATAATGATGTTAGACATATAGGATTCATATGCAACGCAAAGAAGGGGAAAAACTTGGCTTTTTCCGAAGCATTGAAATCCATACCCAAAAGTCGCAGGAGAAGAATTTAAAACTTCAGGAGGGACATAAGCAGCTGTTCCCACAAAAGTACAGGCTTTGTCATCTGGATAAAAGAAAAACAACCAATTCAATAATGAGGAAGACAACAACATACCCTCACGAGCGTCCTCACAGAAAGCAATATTTACCTGATGCCGCGTTCGGAAGGACTGTTATTCTGCTATCCTGCATTGGCTTTACGCTGCCAAAATCTGCAATTTTAATATGTCCATCTGAACTAAGAAGCAGGTTCTCTGGCTGCCAATAAGTAAACTGTAAGAATCCCCCACCCGTCATATATTATTCATGCAACAGTCCACTTTGTCAAAATACCTTAATGTCTCGATGAATCAATCCCATACTGTGTATATATTCAAGAGCATCTACAACTTCAGCTGCATAAAAACGTGCCTCGTCTTCAGACAAACGGCCTTTCTGCACCCACCAAAGTTAAAGGCACACTGTACATCAGACAAGTAGTCACAAACTTTGGAGAAGGGAACTACTTTGAAGAAATGACGGTAACATTTTCAATAATTCACGAAAATACCAATATTCAACAGGAAAAAAACACAATATATAGGAAACTTTTGTGAAGATGTTCATTTTTTGTGGCACTACATATAATAACAAAAAAGAGTACATGCATTAAAGTTCTTCATTTACTTACCCTTGTTATTTGATCAAAAAGCTCTCCACCTTCACAAGACTCGAGCGCCATATCTTCACAATACAGTCAAATACAATTAAATTAGACAAACAAAAGTTCAACAAGAATGCAGCCACAAATGGGGGGAAAAGACTCATAATGAAGAATATATAAATAACTCACACAGTGAAAAAGTGTCTTGAAAAGTGAAGAATAGTCTGACCACACCAGGATGATCTAGCTGATCAAGTACAATACGCTCTAGTTTCACATAAGCAGTCTTATTTTCTTTAGTGATGAACTTCTTGTCCATGATCTTCAACGCATAAACATTCCCAGTATCTTTCTTTTTTGCTCTAACAACCTGATATGTCATAGAAAGTAAGTAACTAGTAAATGGTAAAACTCAACTTGATACAGATCATTAAGCATTGACACTATAATTCCCATTCAAATTTAACTCAACTTGGTAAAACACATTTTGAGGAGTGTGATCTTTAATTAATGACACTAAGTTTTTAATTCTTCTTCTTTTGACAAATCAGATATATTCTATATATAACACACCAAGACAGTGTCAAAAATGAGAATCTTCTATTTACACCAAAAGCAAATGAAACAAGAATTGAGTTTTTAACATTCCTAAAATCATTAATGCCATGAAACATTTCTTTTCTGAGTATTATTCTCTTCAAATGAACATGCTCTTACCAGAAAATTCAGAAAAAAACTTCAAATATAAACTACACTAAATTATATTCTTCACTTTGGCCTAGAAACTACATTTCTGCAAACTCAAAGACAATGAACATTCTTTTCTCATTTTCTCTTGTGCAGAGGCCTTTTATGGTAGGACTAGCTCAATAGAACCCTCCCCCCCCCCCCTCCCAACACACACACACACCATACCACACACACAAAAAACACTGTTTCAACTGTTAAATTTTTCAAAAGTGAAGCATAGTAAACACAAGTATCAAACCCCAACAAAGAAGAATGAAAATGAAGGTAAAGGAGCTAAAAAAATATTATCAAAGTTAAGCACAGATTTGAGGAAATAAAAACCAACAATGCAAATGCTACCAAATTAAATTTTTTAAGAAATGACATAAAAAGATAAGGAAGAGAAAGAAAAAAAGACTAACCTTGGAATAAGAACCAACACCATAGATCTTTCCCAATTCAAAATCTTGAATTGTAAAATTCTCCTGTGGTGCTCTGAATGCAAAACTCTTAGATCTCTGAGTAGTATTAGGAGCTGAATTATTCTGAATTTTTAGCTTTGCATCAAATTCTTGCTCCATTTCACCTTCCAATGCCAACATTTCAGCCTTAAAAATCCAATCTTTTCACCACCCCACAACCTTATTTTGTTCAAACAATATAATATATTTATATTTAACAGAAAATGATTGGATTTTTTTCACAGCAAATGATGAAATAGCAGAAAAAGAGAGAAACCCATTACACATCAGATCATATTTTCTTTATATATTCTCTCTTTTTTTAAAGAGAGACCAAACTGATAAAGCAAATTCCATTATGTCAAAGACAGACACACAAAAGCAAATGATTCCTTATACATGCAAATATCTTTCTATATTTCCATAAAAAAATAAAAATTTAAAAGAAAAATAAAGAGAGAGAGAGAGACACCAGTAATTATGTCTATATATGTGTATATAAAGGTGAGAGCTTTATTTAGGTTTCTTTCTTTTTTTCCTTTTCTCTAAACCCTAGAAAGCAAAGGTGATAAAGATTAAAGATTCAGAAGAAAAGGGAAGAAGGAGACATTGATGAATAATAGCACAATGTTTGTAATAATATGTTATGGGGATTGAAGAGCACATGAAAACGAATGATGGGTATCATTTCGTCTTGCAATTTCATTCCAAAATCCAATTTCTTTGAAAATATTTTAATATAAATTGAATACTTTGAGTAAGAAATACCTTTAAAATTTGTGATATAATAAGTATTTATATGGCTATCAAAATAAAAATTGTAGATTAAATTATTTTCAAATATGAAAAATTCTTTTCAGAAAAAATATACTCCCATCATTTAATCAGGAGAGAGGAAGTATATTTTTTTATGTATATAAAAATGATATATGTATAGGTCCTAAAATGTAGGGCAAGGAAGAGGATGATATTGCTACATGCTACATATGATTGGGGATTCCTTCAAAAATGGCATTACTTACATTGGTTTTACTGTCACTGTGAATAATGGGATTCTTTGGATTTTACATTCTTGGCTCTTTTTCTTTTTTGGGTGCAAGTATTTTGTTTAAACTTTGGTGCAAATTCCCATCTTGGGAAATCAAAAAGGGTAAAGTTTTAGATTCGTTTGATCAAGCCGTTAAAAATTATTTATTTTGAAAAGTATTGCTTAAAAGTACTTTTAAAAAAATAATTTTGGAAAATTACAATTTTCTGTCTGGCTAGTTGATTCGAGAAGTACTATAATAAACAAATTGTGTTTGGAATTTTTTTTGAGAAAATGCTTAGAGTATCAAATTAAAAGATATTACATATTCCTTGTATAAGTAGTATATTTTTAAACGAGATAAATGAATTTAAATATTTATTGTATAAAAATTTTAATTAATTAATTAATTTAATTGAAATATAAAATATAAAGTAAAAATCTATATTAATAATTTTAATCAATATAATAGTTATCCAAAAAAATAAAATTAGGTATCTGATACTACTTATTGTTTACACGATAATTTAAATATACCAAACTATAACCATTCAATATAAATTAAAAATCTGCTTCATTAATCCTATATAAAAGGAGAGATGTGTTTATAGTACAAAGATTATTTTAAAGAAGAAAAGAAGAATAAAAATACGATAGAAATAAAACAAATAAATAAAAAGAAACTAATGGTCGAAACATAAAAGGAAAAGGAGAAAATAAAATTATTGAAGGACAATTTGAAAAATAAAAATTTATAATAAGGATACTTTTGTCTTAAAATAATTAATATTCTGTTTCCGCCTCTACTTTTTGGAAGAATTAAAATTTGTAGTTTTTTCCAAAAGTGTAAAAACTGCTTCCCTTACTGCTCAAAAACACTTCTCCACCGAGGCCAAACATATCAAAGTTTTAAAAAAGTACTTTTATATAAAAAAAATACTTTTGTCCTCTCAAAAGCTTGGTCAAACAGGTTCTGCGTCACCATATAACTGGTACTTCATTATTATGGATATATTGACCAATTTCAACAAAATTAAACATTTAACTTATTATGTAAGAATAATTTGGGGGATGTATCAGTATTTGGGTTGAACATATTGATTATGGAAGGCGATTCTACTTCTCTTTTCTTTTTCCTTATTTTTTCTTTATATACGAGTTTTGACTTTTATATGCACACAATAAAAATTCACTTTATCAAATTAAGTAAGACGACTATATTTAACGGTCCATAGTAAATTGGCACACTGTTAAATATTAGGTAAAACACATAGGCTACCCCCGAACTATGGATCAAATCCCCGTTACATACTTTTTGCGGGCAAAAATTACTTTACACGCTCAATATTTTCAGAGTGTGCCCAAGACATACTACATTTTTCTTAATCAGTTTATCAAATTATGTGTGATATCACGCACCAATTAGGTCTTGACACATGTCATAACAAAAAAATACTTAATTTTCACCTTAATTAATATTTTTCTTAAAAAACAAAAATAATCAAAAGACCCTCCCTTCCAAACCCATCTCTCATCTTTCCCTACCCACTTTTGTTATCTTCTCCATTAAATTTATTTCCTCAATTAAAATCCACCGGAATGATCCTCCAAATCACGGTTCCTCCATTTCCCCCCATTCTCCTCTAATTCCACACCTTGTTGCTACCAAACTCCTCTCTCACCACTATTAGCGGTCGGAGTTGGCGGCTGGCTGGCCAAATCGCTACCTTGTTGATTCCAGATAATCGGATCCGGAAGAAACTTGCCGAAGAATGATCCGATCTTGGCCGGATCTGACGAATTTGACCGAAAACGGAGCTTTTCCATCGTTTTTATTTTTGTGTCTCTTCTTCTCACCTTTTGTTTCATCTGAAAGATTGGTCGAAAAATGAAGGACTCCAGCGACCCATAGTTCTGATATCGTTTTTCCATTTCATGGTTGCTTTATAGTTGCAGCTCCGTCGATTGCCAAATTGCTCATGTTATCGACTGTGATCTTCACATAATACATTAATACCTTGCTTACATCTCCAACTTGAAGAAATCTTTTCGTTATCAATTGTGCCAACTATTAATTTATGGACATAACATTAGTGTAATGATAGGTACTAATAATTCTTAGTGTGGTATAAACAGGAGAATGTAAAAAATATCAAAAGTAAACGTCATCCTTGTAGGAAAATCATCATACTTCATCTTCAGTTTGTTCAAGCAACCTTCATCATAATAAAAAAAAATTGAAAGTGTAAATTTAGAGTGGAGTCAGATGCGAAATAGAAACACATTGTAGTTGAAATGGCTCTAAAAATTTTAAAAAGGAAAGAAGGATGGATATGTGGCATTTAGATAATGGGTCAGACCCAAAAAGTTTAACTTCACTCACCCTCTTTAGCGCTGTAGACATGCGCGCGCCAGCTGTTAAAAATAGTGCTGCTTAGGAACACTCTAGAAAGGTTGGGTGCGTAAAATAATTTTCATCCGCAAAAAATATGTAACGAAAATTTGGTCCATAGTTCGGGGGTAACCTATGTATTTAGCCCAAATATTAATATGCTAATTATAAGTGTACAGTAGTTATGAACATCATTCTACATCGAATTATCGACCAAGAGTGTACCATCAAGATATATTGCCTAATGGTATTGGTGGAAGAAATAAAACGCAACAATTAGTTAATATTATACCATGTGTGGTGGTGGGTGGGGGAGAATGAAACTCAAATATAAACATGAAATTCTATATAGCTTAGCCCGGAAAATAACGGCGAATCCACCTCCCGACCTATGGGTTCACGTGAACATAGTAAATTTTTTCCAAATAATATAAATGTATTCGAAAAATTTACTAAATATAAGTATTTAATATGAACCTAATTACTATTGAAATTTATTCGAGATTGTTGCAGGAACCCATAAGCATTAAATCTTGGATCCGCCTTTACTGGTAAAATAAAGACCCCTTGGAGACAAGATAAAGGGTTCTATACTCGGTCAAAATGCATTTACGCCAGAAAAATACTTCATTGACATTGATTTACCTAATCATGCAAATGAAGTTAGTTACTTATTGTGACTACCCAAGTTTTCCTCCGTAAGATGTTGTGACGGCACCTAGTCTCTAAGACTAGGTAAGCTTAACAATTTGTGGTAAGAATTAAAATAACGACTAAAAACTCAACATCAAATAATATATAGATATAACTGAAAATTATCGCTCGACATGTACAAGTAAACTTTCAACTAAGCGTAAGAACAATCCCCAAAACCCGATAGTTACAAGTCACAAGCTCTAAGGAAATACTAAATATCTCTATACATCAGAGTCTAAGAGAATAAAGAAAAAACAACATAATAAGGATAGAGGAGGACTCCGAGGTCTACAAACACCGATAGATATACCTTTGAAGTCTCCAAGCAGCAGCCCGACGCTCTACTATCGAGGTTGATAAGATGTACCTGGGTCTGCATAAAAATATGTTCAGAAGCGTAGTATGAGTGTACCACGATGGTACCTAATAAGTGCCAAGCCTAACCTCGGTAGAGTAGTGACGAGGTCATGTCAGGCCCTTACTGAAATATAATAAATAAGGCAGAAGGCGAAATGATAAAAATAATGGCAGGTTAATGAAACAATAATAATATACGAAAAAGCAACAGCACGGGAAAACAAGAATACAAATACAACACGTAGGGAAACAAATGTCTTACAAGTTAAGGAACAACAATAACAACAAACAACACAACAAATAGAGGAAAATAGTAATTGCACAATAGAAACCTCGTACCACAATAGCACTCTGCATGACAGAAACCTCGTGCCACATAACACTCCACACGAAAGAAACCTTGTGCAAAAAACACTCTGCATGGAAGAAACCTCATGCCAATAACACTCCGCATAGAACAAACCCCATGCCAATAACACTCTGCATGCAAGAAACCACATGCCAATAACACTCCGCATGAATGAAACCTCATGCAATAATACTCTACACGAAAGAAACCTCGTACCAATAACACTCTGCATGGAAGAAACCTCGTGCCACAACAAAATAGTCATATCAACAAGAATCATGAAACTCAACACGTAGTAAATAAAATAGTGATATTACAAGCAAAGAATCCTACAATTAAAGAACGAATATGAAATCAAAGAAGTATGTAATTTAACTAAGCATGTTGCACAAATTGCGACTAAGAGATAAAACATGTAGACATAGGAAGTTGGGCTAAACATGATGATGATACGTTCTAGAATAACTCAATTAAGGCATTAAAGAAAACTTGATAGGTTACAAGTACTTTGGTCATAAGTACTTTGCTTTATGTTTTGATGATCTAACAAACTTACTATCCAGAACCCGATAAGGAACCTGTTACTCATTTACAAGACCTTAGGATCACAAGGTTCTAGGTTGGGACTCAACATCAGACATGATTCAACTCCTCAGAGTGGAAGGAACAACTAAGGGAATAGGTCCCTACCAGTTCCCAAGGAAACTGCGCGAAGTCAACTCTCTAGCTGGAAAGTTTCTGCCCGTAGACACTACAGTGCAATAACAGTGCATCAGTCACCTTTCAAGGAAGAATTTTTAACTATCTTGCTTATATCATTGTAAGTTATGTCACACATGTATATATACAATCAAGGGAGGTAAAATACATTCACTTGAACACTTAGAGATTTCACTCAAACTCACTTACGTGACCATTCAGCAAGCAAGTGTCAAGTGCTTCAAGAATAAAGAACAAAACAACCACGAACCAGTTCCTACATAGAGTTATTGTATGTCCTTAGTTGAGTTGTAAATTTGTAATAGTCTTAAACTGAAATTCCTAAAAGGCTGCTCCTCCAAACTTCCAAAAAGGCTAGTCTACTTACAGACCTCCAAGGTTCAATGGGCAATATTATGGATGGTTAAAACAAGGATGCACGACTTTATCATAGCTGAAGATTCTGAGCTATGGGATGTTATATGTGATGAACCCTTTGTCCCTACCAAGAATCTTGGTGAATCAAATGGTCATCCCCAAGACTAGAAAAGAATTCAATGACACTGATAGAAAAGCCACATAAAAGAACTTTCGTGCCAAGAAAAACCTTGTTTGTGGCATTGGTCCTGATGAATATAACAGTCGTTAATCATCAAAAGAGATCTTGGAGGATTTTCAGACAGCTCATGAGGGAACAACTTAGGGGAAGCAATCCAATATTGATATGCTCACAACTGAATATGAGCCTTTTAGAATCAACGATGATGAATCCATCCATGATATGCATACTCAATTCACTTTCATCATCAATGAGCGTCACTCACTTGGTGAAAGTATTCCAAGAAACAAGTTTGTCAGAAAAATTCTTAGTGTACTGCCAAGTTCTTAGGAAAGCAAAGTTAATGCCATTACAGAGGCTAAGGACTTGCAGACACTGACCATGGATGAACTTGTTGGAAACTTGAAAACTTATGAAATGAAAAAGAAGAAGAAGGACAATTAAAGAAGAGAGCCCAAGAGGGAAAAGAACCTGGTCCTCAAGACGGACAACAATGACTCAAGTGGTGACGACGGGGACATGGCCTACTTGACAAGAAGATTCCAAAAGATGATTTGCAAGAATGGAGGCATTCCAAAAAGGGGAAGCTCTAGCAAGCCAAGAAACTATTACCTCTATCATATATATGGCAAGCTAAGACATTTCATCAAGGATTTCTCCCTCCTAAAGCTAGTAACAACTTTGACAAAGCAACCAAGAGGGACCAGGTTCTTAAAAAATGCTTCAAGAGGAAGAATGATGCTGAGAATTCAGCGAATCTGAAGAAGAAGATGACCATGATGGTAGTGCAATGATGCAATGGAAAATGAAACAATTGAGTGTGATTCAATCTTTGCTCTAATGGCTCGATCTAATAATGATGAAGATGACAAAGATGATGAGGTAAACTTTCTGGATCTTTAGAGAATCTGAAATCTTACTCTCCTAAAAAGTTCATGTCATTAGCAAATATGCTAATTGATGCATACCATATTATCATTAATGATAAAGATGCATTAACTATGAAACTATGGGAAGCTGAACAAACCAGAGATGACTTGGTAATTATCGTAGTCGATTTGAAAGAAATAATAGAGAACATAAAAAAAGATAAGAATGCCTTAGAAGAGAAAATTACTAGTATAGAGCATAAAAGAGATTATCTAATGGTTATTGTAGTGGAATTAAAAGAAATCATGTAGTGTGCAAGGTAATAAGTTATGTTGTTTCATTCTCCAAATCCTTTTGACCTTCTTCCAACTTTTTTGTTTTAAGAACCATCCGGTTTTTATTAAGCGATCAATTTATTTTTGGGATGCTAATTAAGAACATACTAAATTCTATATAAAAATATCTAGTATAATTAAATTGCCCTTAATTAAATATTTTATTTGAAGAATAAGAAATTTTTTTAGGGATATGTACATAAGAGTAATTTTATAAAAACAAATTGAATTCTTTCTTGATTATGTAAATGGATACTTATTTTGGATCAAAATAAAAAAGCACATTAGTCACTTAAAAATAGAGAGGATATTTCCATGTATATGTACGTGTAAAATAAAATAATACTACTATCATTCTAAAAGCAACATGTAAATGTAATACAAAATAAATATACCATATTGGGTAAAAATTGTGTGAGGTAGCCACTTTTTAAAGTGATTTTTACTTTTTATTCAGCATTTTCAATGCTTAGCAATAATAGCCATTAGTCTATTAAAATTAATATGAAAAAACTGTATTAACCTTTCTTTTATTTCTTTCGTTTCAGGGAGAAAGAAATGTGCTGCCATCTCACATACGGCAACTGATGCAAGGTTTGGAACCTTCATGCCTAGACGCAAGGTTTGGAACCTTCATGCCTAGACAGTTACTATCGCAGTGCTTTAGAAATGGGAAAATAGCATTTTTTTTATGCATGTGTTATTGTCTTATTCCGATTTTGGCCCCTGTGATATTTCGACGTTCTGTGTTCCTTTCACTGTTCAAATGGTGTAACTTTTTGTTATTTGATCCTGTAAGTTGATACTGTAGCAATGGAAATTGTAGTTGTGTTTTGCCAATGAATGTTTGACAGTATTAAAGTGTGTTTACATAAGAAATATTTATGTTGATCTGATGTTGGTGGTTTTATAGGTCGTACACTAATTGAATGTTGAAGGTCCAAAGATGGAGCTTCTATTGATTCTAAGATATTACGCTTGGTTCTTAACTTAGAATTACAAGTTTAAAAATTAAGGACACTTGGTCACTTAGACTAACAAGCTCGAAAGCTAAGTACAATAGGTTCTGAACTTACAGTTACAAGTTCAAAAGTTAAGGACAATAGGTCCTTAACTTTGATTTCCAAGTTCAAAAGTTAAAGACAGACAGTCCTTAACTTACAGTTACACATTCAAAAGTTAAGGACAAACAGTCCTTAACTTATAATTACAAGTTCAAAAGTTAAGGACAATAGGTCCTTAACTTTGATTTCCAAGTTCAAAAGCTAAGACAATCCTTAACTTACAATTACACGTTCAAAAGTTAAGGACAAACAGTACTTAACTTACAGTTACAAGTTCAAAAGTTAAGGACAATAGGTCCTTAACTTTGACTTACATGTTCAAAAGCCAATGACGCTTGATCTTGAAGTTTGAGTTCCAAGTTCAAAAGTTAAGGACATGTAGCCTTGAAGTCCTGAACTTATAGTTCCAAGTTCAAAAGTTAAGGACATGTAGTCCTGAAGTCCTAAACTTAGAGTTACAGGTTAGAAAGTTAAGAACATGTAGTCTTGAAGTCCTAAACTTAGAATTTCAAATTCAAAAGTTAAGGACATGTAGTCTTGAAGTCCTGAAGCTAAGGACATGAGCAGAAGGGTATTTTCGTCTGGGCAGTTAAAATTTATTAAACCAGTGATTAAAGACTAAAGACATTTAAAAACACTGATTTTAAAATAAAGATAAAAGTTGTTAGTTGCTATTTATGCACATCGCCCTATATTGGATGCTCAAAACTTTAGATTTGATACTCAAAATCTCAAAACCAACATGGGTCTAAAGGGAAGACACGAAAAAGAAAATGGACTTAGAAGGTCAAAGTCCAGACTCTGTGGGTCGTATAATGAACAATGATGAGAGTTTCAGAAAAAAGAAAGATTTGCAAGCAAAGAATGGATACTAAAAACTTTTGATTTGATGCTAGTCCAATATAAATATTCCTTATCTTTAACTGGAGGTTTCGATCGAGCCTTGGATATGAAATTGTATTTGTTAGGGAAATATGAAATTGTATTTGTTAGTGAGAGTTTTTGTGATGACCCGGCCCGTCATCATGCGAGTTATCACCCTGTTTTTCCCCGTTATATGCTTGTTCATGTTTCAATATGTATGTTTGGTGAGTTTGAGTCAATTCGGATTGAGTTTGGTTGGAATTGAGACAAATAGTCTCTTAGAAGAAGGAATAGATGGGAAAAGTCAACTGGATGTTAATTTGTGAGTTAGAGAGCTCGGAATTGAATTCTGGTAATTCGGTCAGCTCCGGGAGGTCATTTGTGGCTTAAGAGAGCGATCAGAATGGAATTTGGAGGTCCGGAGTAGAAATAGGCTTTGAATTGGCTAAGGTTGAATTTTGGCGAAATCCGAATGATAGGTGAGATTTTTATCCGGGAGTCAAAATGAAATTTCGACAGTTGCAGTAGCTCCGCTAGGTGAATTTGGATGTGACTGCAAAATTTCAGGTCATTCGGACGTCGTTTGGTCGGGTTTTTGAACGAATATAGATTTTGAAAGTTATAGTTAAACTTAAGCTTGAATTTGCTGAAAACGGACGATTTTGATGTTACGATAGTGATTTTATGATTCGAGTAAGTTGGAATGAGGTAATGGATCATGTCTGTATATTTGGTTGAGGTCTCGGGGGTCTCGGGTGTGTTTCGGATGTCCAACAGGTCATTTTTGGAAGATTTTGCCGTTTTGAGCATAAATGTAATGATCCAAAGGTCTATTTTTAGTTCTAGAGATCCAAATTTGATTTTGAGACTTCGAAAATTTAAATCATGAATTATAGGACTGATCTGAAAATTTTGATTTAATTTCATCAAGTCGCGATTGAGTTTTTGACGCGATATGTGAGTTAATTGTTTAACGAGCAAAATTGGTATTGAAATGAGCAAATGAGCTCCAAATTCAGTTTGTTTGAACCACTAGATTCGTATCAAAATTACGGAGCCATGAAAGAAAAATCGTCTAATTTCGAGTATGTATGATGGAGTTAGAGCCATCTTAGTAAACAATGGCTGTGCTGCAATTTAGAGAAAAAGCTGCTGCAATGAATAGTGATGTGAACAGTACCCGTGAATTGTAGATGTGTACAGTGATTCCGAAAAATGGCAGCATATCTGCGAGTTTGGTCATTTCTTCACCATTTTCAATCATCTTTGAGAGCTTTTGAACGGGATTGAAGAGGTTTTGACTGGGAATCGTTGGAGGTAAGTTTTATGAGTTAATTACATGTTTTTTATACAAGAATCATCCATGGAATTCATGAATTTATGGCTAAAAATCAAGAAAATAGGGCTTGGAGCAAAAACCTTAAATTTAGAATTTGAAGGACCATTTGTGGTCCGAATTGGGAGTTCTTGGTATGTACGGACTCGTGGCGAGACGAGGATTCCGAAAATGTGAGTTCAGAATTTTTCGTGACGTGGACCCTGAGCTCGGGTTTTGCCAATTTCGTGATTTTGAGTATTTTTCGAGTTCTTTCGATTGGGTTATGTCCCATTAGCATATTATGATGTATTACTTCTGATTTTGGATAGATTGGACGCGCGTGGAGGCCGGTTTGAGATAATATTTGTAAATGATGCCCTGAGGGTTAGTAAACCCCGGACTTGCACATCCTAGTGCTGTATTGAGGTGACTTGCACGCTGGATAACGGGCGTGGGGTAGAGCACCATTGGGATTGTGACTTGGTCCTTCCCGCTTAATAAATAATAACACCTAATTGCTTGAAATTGAGTTGACATCCTAATAAAGATATAAACTATCAGGAACTGGACTGATTATTATATTTTTACTTTGTGTCGATTATCTGAATCGTTCACGGATTGATATTACTGCCTTGATAATATTGTGCATATTTTTATCTCAATCTAAGGTTTTAAAAATGGTATTTTGCTACTCAGCATTTTATAAGATTTGAAAAACTTGAACAAGGTCTTAATGACATTTCTTGCTGTGAGCTAATATGATACTGTTGCCCGAGGGGCTTTCTTGATTATTCGTTAGACTGATTGGGGCCGAGGGCCATATGTGAGGGCATGACGATTTATGTGAGCATATGCATATACATGCATGGATCGGACTGCACACCGCAGTAGTATATGGATCGGGCTGCGCGCTGCAGCAGGTGTGATATTGATATTACGCTTGGGCTGCACGATGTGGATCGAACTGCACGCCGCAGTATTATTGCGCGCCTTTGCATGTATCGGGTTGTACGCCACAGCTTCATATGCATTGCATGGCATACATACATTAGTTTATTGTACTATGTGGCATAACATTTAGCAGTCATACATTATTGGCACACATGCATTATTTGCCTTATTGACCGGATCTCCTGGTGGAAATTATTAAGGAGTGCTGAGCCCAAGGGGCTGATTTGAGTGCAGACTTGCACTGCTTGAGATTGTACCCAGTTATTGGTATGTTATCATGAAAGAAAGAAAGCTAAAAATTAAGATTTCTAAATAATCTACTCACATATGCTGGAAAGGAATAAAAAGATAGTTCTGTATTGTGTAGCATGAGATAGTGCCTTGCGTGGTTTTCTTTCCTTCAGCATTATTTACTTTTATTACCGCTGAGTTGGAAGTACTCACACTCGACTCACTGCACCTTGTGTGCAGATCCAGGTACATCATAGCAGATCTGATTCTATCACTGCTCGGGAGTGCATTTGAACAGTCGAGGTAGCTGCCAGCGTCCGCAGGACCTGACTTTCCAGCTTACTTTTATTCATGTTGATATCTATTTCTGCACTTGAGCACCGTCGTAAACACTATCACACTTTATATACTCTGTAGAGGCTCATGACTCGTGACTCCTGGTCTTTGGGAGGTTTTGTTGGTTTGGGACGTGATCCCCGTATTAGAATATTTTCTTTGTGATTATTTGATCTTGATTATGTCTAAAAGTGGTTAAATGTGAGTTGCTGGCTCCGTGACTTTGTTGATTGGTCGGGTTGTCCTAGCAGTGTGCTGAGCGCCATCACGACCGGGTTTGGGGCCGTGACAGTTTTATTCCCAATATAAAAAACTTCAATGCGAATACAGATTTAATCGAGTTCCAATATAAATATTGAACATAGAACAAAAAACATATATATCTATCTATATACATTATTTATATCTTGGACCCAAGAAGAGTTAAGAGTATTATGTCAATTTGTCAAAAGGTGACTATAGTTGTGGCTCGTGGAGCACCACAAACATAATTTAGGTCCCATTTGCATATATATAAATATAGAGCCTACATTTTCACTTACTACATTCCCTATGCTTCTTTATATATCTATCAATCAATTCACATGCACAATAACGTGGATGGAAACATTAAGCTTTTGGAGATTATACAAACCACGTAGTGAAAACCATACTTTCCCCTCTTTGTCTATGTTTTTCTTAAAACGTTGTGTTTTGTTGGCATCTCGACTATTTTAATAAATAACGGCTATCATTTACTAGCATATATATTATTAAAAAAAATCATTTTGATAATATATAGTTAGGCTATCTATTAAATTATTTATCCCTCGACAAAATACGAAAGAAATTATTGGTGTATAAATAAATAAGTCTTAGACCCTAATAATATATTTTAAAATCGTACGAACCTAGGGTCAAAACGGACAATTGATATCCCTAGTGGGCGGTCACTTTTCTAGAGAAGATGAGAGGTTTAGCTAGTAAGAAAGTCCTTAATTAACCTACTCTACACTACTAAGCACCTTAACTCAATCTTGATTAATATGGATATCTATGCTATCGTGCCTCCTCCTAGTGTCAGTTAATAACATAGGCCAACCTAAATTTTGGTAGTAAACAATTCGACATTTTCTTGGAAAATAATTTCTTTTTTCCTACTGGTCAATATATGATGCCTATTTAGTTGACTAGACTAGCTAGAGATACACTTCAAGCACATGAACTCGTATAAACCTCATTGGTGGGTTTTTGGGTCGTAACACTTTCTGCTTGATCAATGCTGAAGACTGTAAAAATACATATAAATCTCACATGACACACCGTACCGTACAAGTCCAAATCTTAAGTGCATGAACAATAGCCGCAATCCAAATCATGAATTGGATAATTTTTATCATAACGCTTCAACTCCCGTGACAAGATCTTTAGCAGGAGGAACCAAGGACTGAAAGTGAACCAAAACTAAATAAGTATGAAGCACAAAACGTTCAAGAGAAACTGTATTGCTTTGCATTGAAATCATATCATCACAAATATATGTTGGTGAAATTATAAATCTGATAGAACGGATAACACAGAGAATTAAATCAACTTATGTATCTAAATGTACATTTGCCTAACAAAAGTTGGACTTCCCTCCCAAAGCAAAATTTACAACAGGAGGTAAACAAAGCTTGACCAAAATTATACCAAGAGGAAAGAAAGATCAAAAAGAAACAAAAAATGAAGAACACTAATTAACTTCAACTATATATGATGCTAGAAATTTGCTCCTTGCTATACATCCCAACCATCGTTTCGATGGTGAAATTCTGATTTTCTGCTTGATATGCTTCCATACATTTCAGAAAACTTTTGGAGGCAACTGCTTCTTAACCCATAGTGAGTCTGCGTATTCCGGCTAATTGCAACACCAGAAAACTTTGAAGTATCGATTGCCCATGCAGGTTTGACGTATTCAACTGTACTGGAGGAGCTCGCGTTTGCATACAAGTAGTTTAGCAAAACATCCTCGCAATTAAAAAGGTTGTCCACCACTGCTCTACCTGCAGCAGCTTCATCGCTCCAGTACTTCTCGAAAGCCATTTTGCTGTCGATGAAGGCTGCTCCTGTTAGAATCATATTATAACCATTGTGCTCGCGAGCATGATTTTCAGCCCTGTATTTCAATGGGTTTCCATCTGCAAGCCGGGGGTAGAACCCTACTATGCGCTCAGGATGCTCACGCCATACCTTAAATCCCCGTTCAACATCATCACAAGGCATCATAATGTCATCATCAAGTTCAAGAACCGCTCGTGTCTTTATCAAAGGATCTACCTTAAATCGATTGTTCAGCGAGTTTTGTTCCTCTACTCTTATCCTTACTGGCACTGCTGAATCAAGCTCACTCAATTCTGGAGGTTGGACTTTATTCCACACTACGACAATCTCACGAACTGAAGAACACCTCGAGTAATGCTTGACATACATTTTCAAGTTCCAGAGCCGAGCATCATAGGTCATTGTTAATAAAGTGAACTGAGAGTACTGACCGTTCAACGGGTAAGCTTCCTGTGCACCGTTGCCTCCAAAAATGTACTTAACTCCGGTGCACATCAACACCACAGTCACTAGAAATACAAAAGCAAGAATGAGCCCTCCACTGCATGTTTTTGGATTTATTCTGGCACGGAGAGACGAGCTTGCTCTATTCAATCGGCTACAGAATAGTCTCATTCTAGAAGATAACAAGCTTGATCTTTCCCAATCAAACGCAGCATCACTCCTCTTTCCGACATTGTGAGGACACCAACTTAAGGGAACTAATCCTTTCACTGCTCCTAGTAACATACCAAACAGTATAACCAGAACTACAACACCTAAAGCTGATGCAAAACCTAAAATAAACCGTCGATTTACATCTCCAGAAGGGACTCGGTCTCCGTCCATAACTGCAACCCACTCCCCGGAGCTTAGTTGTTGCACATCAAGTTGATGACTGCGGGCCCCATTCCAGGCATTTCGTCCCTTCATTGACTCTTTAAGACCCAAAGGGACTTCAACTTCTTTGTACTCAGTAGGAGTCAGAACTTGTATTTTGAAGAGACGTAAGCGTCGCCCATATGTCTCACCACAGTCTTGACCAGCACGATGAAGATGTCCATCATATAAAAATGGTCGACCTCCATTTCGTGCTCCCTTGCTCTTATCTGTGTTATAGATAGGATTCATTTTGTGTGGTTTCCAAGGACCAAGAGGCGAGCTACTATACCAAATCTCCAACTGACCATTCTTCTTGGCACCAATTCCACTATGATCTGAACCAAAAAGCCAGTACTTCCCATCATGTTGAGTTATAAAAGAATCAACAAGTGGCTTTTTCATTAAGATCTTTTCCAGTTTCCATTCTGTAGGAAACTTTACAGCTCGATAAAGACGAAGATCCCCTTTTGCACTGCCCTCAGGCATCATATAAATCTGCACAAAATAATACAGATGAAGGAAATATTAATCGCGATGTCAAGAAAAATATAATTCAATGGTAGCGCAAGATTAACATTTACAAACCAAACTTCAGGACTATGATGAAGCAAGTATAACATTGTTGTTTCAGACAAAATTGAGTTACATGAAATATGAATAGCTCAGGAAGTAAAAAGCTTACATTGCCATTGTAGTCAAAGACATAAGGATAGGAGAGATGCCAGTCTTCATCCAGAGCAACACCCAACTGTTCCCACGTTGCTCCCTTATCAGTACTTCTTGCAACTCCAATATCGCCTTGCATTGTGATTGAATTCTTTGATTCAAAGAACAGGTAAAGGATGTCTCCCTGAATAATATAATCAAACAGAAAAACAACAATTAAAATCCTGTATGAACTAATCTAAAGATTGTAGAACAACCAAACACCCCAGTAAAAATACTTCAAACATAAAATATTACATAGCACCACAATCAGACAAGTCATAAATATGGTACATACTTTCAGATGAGAATTGCCACATCTGAAGGGAAACTCAAACATCCTGGTTATAATTGTAAACAAATTGAAGCAAGCTTACTCTATTTGAGTATGTACGGCTTAAATCTTGTTCTTATACGGCCTATTCGTGGCATATTTGTGGCATCAGGAATCCGCTTGACAAGAGAGGAGTATGTTTTACCCATTTTCCTGATAAAAAGACACTTCTGTGTGAAGGACCATTTTTCAATTCTGCATCGTTAAATCAAACCAGGGATATTTCCCTTTTTTGGCTACATTCCTAGTAAGCACTAGAAACTGATTGGCCATTTTATTTTCAAAGGCATCAAATCCATTTTCACCAGTAAGATGAAAAGAGAAGAGCAAAGTTCCCCATAATTATCTCTCTTTCTGTCCCAATTTTTTGGCACATTATTAACTCGGGCACGGCCTATGCAGACACAGAGCAGAATAATAAACATAACCAAGGAAAGCAACATCAAAAAGAGCCAAAAGGATAATGTCAAAGAACTAAACTACTACTTTTTCCATCCCTATCTACTTTATAACTCAACCTACTTGCACTAGACTAAAAGTTCTCTCCTCCTTCACTGCAGGATTCCTCACCAACAGGATGTGTTAATGACAAATCCTGTGACCTCATCAGCCAAGTTAAATAATTGCAACAGCACACAGCAGCTTATTAATCTATCTGTTTCAGGTGATTAAGCTGACATGGTTTGGTTCCATTAACGTCACATCTAATCTCCAAAAGATGATGATAATAGAGGATTAAAGTTAAACAACTGTCCACTAAAGTCTCATCAATTAAACTTCAAACAAGCCATCATACTTTCACCAACCTGATTACATGCATATAGAAAAGCTAAAGATGCTTCCTGTTATTTGCATACATCACAAATATAACAAAGCCAATATATCATAGAGCAACAACTCTTAGCAAATATTACTACTTACTAGTAATAAGTTACTAATCCTCCTTTCCACTTTTATGTTTCCTTTTTAGGACGTTTCCAAAAGAATAGACTTCTTTCTAAATTTGGAATTTTTTTACTTAAACTTTCAATTCTACCCTCGATAAGAAGCTTTTACATGCACACTGGTAGGCACACACATGCACTCTAACATGTTTAACACCACAAGTTTCAAAAGAATTATAGCCACAAACATGTTATGGCTTGTTTAGTACCGCAAATTTCAAAATTTTTTATTTCTTTCTTAAACTTTGCTTCCAATTAAATAGTTTCTGTAAATTGGAACGGAGGGAGTACTTTCTAACAAGAATCAAGACATAAAAGCTAAATTCTAAAAAAGGGAAAAAAGATTACCTGAACATAAAGAAAAGGATCAGCAACAAAATTACTAGGAAAACTAGCCCCAGAAGCTGAAGCACATGTGACAACTGGATTTGCCACTGGCCAAGCTGCACTCTTGTTCCTCCAAACATTTGCCTGCCAAAACATTTCCACAACACAAATTTCAACAAATCATGAAACCCCCACAAAACTTAGCAACTTTTGTCCCAAAAAGAAATTCAAATCTTTGAGCCAAACCCCCCATAAAACCAAGAATTCTCAAATAAAAAGTTTCAAAACTTAAATTCCAGAACCCCAAAACAGAAAAGATCAAAACTTTACAATTTAAACCAAGAAATGAGCAAAAAAACCAAAAATAAAATTTCTTACCTCTTCAATGGGTTTAAGGTTAAAAGGAGAGTCACCATAGTAAACACCAATTGACCAAGAACCCTCATTGTCCTCATGACATCCCAAAGAAGAAAGTGTTGTATGTACATTAGGGGGTAGTAAAAGTCTACAGTAAATCCCAGCAATTGAAGCAAGACAAACAAATGACACCAAAAAGAAGATAAAAGTTGAAGAGTTAGCACAAGGATCACTGCTGCTGCTGTTACTACTTCCATTAATATTACTCTTAGTGGTATTGCTGTTATTGTTCTTGTTGTTACACCACTGCCACCACCTACCACCGCCTCCACCACCGTGTACGGTGGTCCCGGAAACCGTAATTGGGAGAGACCCCATTAACCAAAATGGCAAAAAGATTCAATCTTGGTGAATTTTATTGCAAAAAAATTCAATCTTGGTGAAGTTTTTTCTGTATGTATGTAAATATTTATCTTCTTTTCTTGTTGTTTCTTCTTTGCTGAAGCTTTTTGTTTTGTGATGAATTTTGTAACTTCTCTCTACTATGTGTGTATTCTTGAATTTTTGTTGTTTTTGCTAAGGGAATTTTGAAAGTAGAAAAAGGTGACAGAGAGGTGGAGAAAATAGAAAAACACAAATGTTGATTAAGCAAAGCAACTTCTTGCTCTGTTTGTCTAATTGAGTTGTCTATGGTGGTGTGCTGGCTTTGGTATTGATGTCAATATATAGAGTCTTGGTTTCAAATTTCTACATTTGTTTTGTTCTTTTTCCTCTTTATTTTATTTTATAAAAACATGTGGACTACTGATTTATATTTATAGCTTGCCAAAGGTACTTAATCAGATAGTTAGGATAACCCTTAGTTAAAGGCAAAAACAACTACTACCCATTATAGTTCCAGAGGGTGGGGTTTGGGGAGGGTAATAAGTACGCAGGTCTTATCCCGCCCGAAAGGGCAGAAATGCTATTTCCAATAGACCCTCGGCTCAAAAACCCTTAGTTAAAGGCGTATAATCGAATAGTTAGGAAAACAATTTTTTTTTTAATGTTGGGATTAGTTAGTTATCCAGATTATCGATTTTACCGTTTTATCCTAGGATTACTATCACTATCTCTCAAGTATAACTTATTATGATACTATTTTTACTACGAATTAGTAACCAAACAAGAGATAAGACGATATTAAATTTTTATCCCAAAGATATTAAACAAGAGATAGTCGAATTGTTAGTATCTTTTTACCCTTAATTAAAGATACATAGTACTCTCTCCCGTCTATAATAAGTATCAATTTACTTTGTAAAAATAGCACGATATAGCCAGTTTTCGAACTGATCATCCAAAAATATTCAGTGTTTACTAAGGTAATGAAAAAGAGCCACTATTTTGATGTAATATAGACTGGTCCAGCATAATATACTGAAGTTTGGTGCACCTGTATGTAAACTTCCATCTTATTATGTTGGACTGGTACACTTTACTGGCCCCAGTGTAATATACAGGAGAGTGGAGCACTGCTCCAAACTCTAGTATATTATATTGGACCGGTATATTATACAGGAACTCCAGTATATTATGCTAGAGTATTTTTCGAATTTTAAACAGTGTTTTCGTTTAGATTTATCTTTAAATGAAAAGTGGCTAAATTTCGATTACTTTTGAAACAAGGCTATTTTTGAATGACTACTTGTAAATCTGGTTATTTGTTAATTTCTTCCATTTGCTTTAGGTACACCCCATTAAGAAAACATTAAATTCTTAAATGAAAATAGTTAGTATCACTAAATTATCATTCATTAAATGTTGCACCATAATTGTAGTAGCACTTAGGTCTCTTCTTAAATGTGAGGAGTAAATGTTTTTTTAGGAATACATATAGAAGGATATTTTTGGAAAATAAATTAAATTTTTCTTGGTTATATAAATAGCTTATTTTAAATCGAAAATAAAAAAAATAAATTAATCACTTATTGTGGACCGGGAGTAGATTGGTAGTAGATTTTCATGTTTACTTAAAGGTGCATAGTCGAATAGTTAGGAAAAAGATTTTTTGATAATAAAAGATTTAGTCTGAAAAGTAAATCAGAAATAGTGGAGTTCAGTAAATATACAAAAATAAATTATAATAATTTTAATTATTCTTTCTTATGTTATTGGGATATTTGTCAAATGAAAAAAAGAAAAGAAAATTGTACAATTGTATTGGTTGGCTGTTGACAGATAGAGTAGTCTTTGGTCTTTGGGAACTCCTTCATAGGCCTCCTTTGACAATTAGCATTAAATTATTCATCTCAATTAACACTTGCATTAATCACTTCTAGAAGAAATAATAAATATATATGCTATTTTGTTCATTTAATGATGAGTTGTTCAGAAGAATAATAAGATTATACTTTGATTTTCTATTTGCTAATTAATCTAATTGTACAATGTGTCTGATGGTATTTTCTATGTTTGAATTTTTGTATTATAATATAATTGTGCTGGTAACAAATTTGACCTTTAAATATATAGAAATAATGTTACAGGCTACATATTTGCACTTTCTCCAAAACTGTTTTTTCTGGAAAAATATATTTATACACGTCTGTCATGTGCATTTGAGGTTTAATTGTACTCAAGGGGTAATAACAAATATTTCTTGTTATTTGAATTTGTGTGAATTAGTTTCGGTTACATATTCCATTTCGGGGTATTGTCAGTTTTTACCTGTGCTAGAAATTATTTATATGATAGTTAAAAAATATTATATATATATATAATTTGGTATACAACATACAATGTCATTTTCTCTTCTATGTCTTAGTAAACTTTAATGTAATTCGTATTTTCTAATTACATCAACTTAATAAATACATAATAAATTAATATATTTTAGTGTAAACGTCAAATACAAAATAGTTATTATTGTCTTGTGACAATATCAAGAATTTTTTTTGTTGAAATTGTGTTGACAACTTGTCCCATATATAATAGACACATAATTGTGATTTTCTTATCTTTACTTTTAGAATAATTTTTGAATATTGCTATTTTGATTGGTTTGTGCATACGTAATTATCCCGTGCGTTCGTGTAGGATTCGGGAAAGAACCGTACCTCTTTGAAGGTAAATTGTCTATCCTAAAGCAAGCATTAGTGTTTATTTTTACGGTTCAAACTTATAATCTAGGTCACATAAAGACACTGTTGCTCTAAGGCTCTCCTTCCAACCATATTAGATTTTTATCTTCCACAACAAAAATTATCTATAAAAAATATTTTATCTCAACAATTTTTTTTTTTTTTTTGTAAAAAAAGTATTCCATTCGAATTTAGGAGAATTTATAATTTTTTCACACTTCCCCTACAATATAACTAGAATCCAAGATCTAATAATTATGGGATAAAGTACTTTACCAACAGAGCAAATCACACTTATCATCTGATCGAATTTGAACGTTAGTCTCAAGGATTATCCGCTACCATAAGACGACACATATAGTGATGAGTTTGATGACATTTATGACTAAGTTCTAATTTCTAATTCCATTCTCACTATGACGATAACACAACTTCTCTCTTCGTTAGAGGTGACATTAATTTTTTTTCCCTTAGAAAATTCAAGTAATACTCTGAAGATTCTAGAAATTGTCTCTAGAAATAACGTGATTTACAAGAAATTAATTTACTTTGAATTTAATGTTGCTGCCCCTAGACTAGCAATGTAGTTCAATGACGTGCTCAAAACTCCAACTTTGACTAAAAAGAAAGAAGAGGAAAATAAAAATAAAAATAAAAACACGATCTAGATTACCTTCATTAAATGAACTAGCTTACAGTTAGGTATTGATTATACAATAAAAATCATTTAATTGTAATCGAGAAAAAATCTTCATATATGGGAAATTATAAATTTGTTGCATGGTGTAATTTTTTATTTATTTTTTAATGTTGGAGAATATTATATTGGTAAGGGAAACAAGTCCAAACTTCAATATTATTCGAAAATTTTGTCAATATAATTTTAGTCCGTTTACATAATAACATTTGCACTTTATTTTGTATTTGATTTGAACTTGTCATTAATAGAGCTTCAACGTAAAATGATTAATACCACGTATTTAAATTCTCCAAAAATAAAATTCCTCGTAACTTTTGATTAGTATAATTTAAAATTTATCTCACCTTATAATTTTCTTTGATTGACAAGAACAAATATAAAATTTTATTTCTAGTGGCAAAATGTTATTCAATTCTAATCGTAGGATAAAATATTCAATTTAGAATTGCACATAATATATTTGACAATTTCCCTATGGGTAAAAATGATCATAGCCGTTAGTCGTTAGGATAAATTTTTAAGGAAGTTTTTGCTGAAAGAAAAGCTCGAAAAAGGTAAAGGAAATGAAACTACCTTTGAACATCTTAAACGTAATACATACGGAACACTTAAAGTTGATATTATCTTACATTTAAACACTTTAACTAACCATTTTTTTTAATTATACACGTTTTTTTAGGCAATTCTCATACCAATTAGATACTTAAACTAGGCTCTAACCCATGACTTTTTTGGATAATATAACAAATCTCTACAAATATTCTTACAAATAAATTTAACTTCATAACTAGATTTAGAGCACCTCCAAAACTATTTTCTCTGTTCCTCTCCTTTTCCTTTCTTATGCCAATTAGACCAGATATGCTTGACATACATCCTAAATTCAGCATTGGGTAAAACTTCATTCAAAGCTGTAGCAAATTCGGACACAATAATTAATAAGCCAGCAAAAAACGTGTCTAATTTGTATGAAAATTACATAAGAAACGTGTCTAATTGAAAAGAGGTCTAGCTTAAGTGTCTAAGTGAAAAATTATGCCAATTTTAGGTGTCTCCGTAAGTATTACGCCAACTTCTTTATATATATATATATATATATATATATATATATATATATATATATATATATATATATATATATATATATAGTGAAACATCTTTATAATACCCTCCTTTGTTCGAAATATTATTGGATGTTATAGCGAAATGTTATTATCAAAAATATATATTATAACTTAATATTAAAATCAATTTTAAAAATTTGACTTTTATAATAAAATATTATTATATAAGAATAGTGCTACAGAGAGGTCGACCTGTTATATCAAGTCAATATACATTATATTGTCACCTCAGAAATCAGGGGAAAAAAATAACAATGAAAAGCTCAGTAATCTCAACCTAAAAGTGGAAAGAAAAAGCTAAAACATTTTTCAAAAATAAAGAAAAAGTCAAAGGTCAGAATTGGATAACCAATGATGGAACAAAAACAGAAATAGGGAATTTACCGGACAAAATATTTAAAAATTGTAAATAGAATTTTCGATAAGGACTAGAGCGGAAGTTTCGAAAATAATGGGAGTTGGGAGCCATTCGCAGTTATGGCATGTGCACTACACGCTCTGGTCAACGACGGCTATGGAGCGGGTGGTATTCACGCGTACCTCTTAATTCACGTGCAGCCAAAAGTGGGGACCACCGCGGCTGCTACCGCTGGATTTTTGTTTCAAATATGGCCACTCATTTTTGACAAGCTTTGATTTTCAAACGGCCGCTGCGGGGAAAGAATTGGTCTTTGCTTTTGAAGTTGGACTTCATATGAAATTTCCTAGGTAACAACTAACGTATTTTGGAGTTTTCCTTTGTTTTTAGGCAAAAACAGAATAGTTTATATGACACCTATACTTCATCTATTTTGTCATATCGATTCTCAAAATTAGATATTTGTCAAATAAATACTTATACTCATTCAAATTATAAATAATAAATACTTATCCAACGTCACTTATCCTATGTGTCATATATGACTTCAATGCACACGCCTTTAAGGAGCGTGAAGTCATTTAAAAAAAAATTAAAGGTAATAAATTAGTCTATTTAAAATAGGAAAAACTTATTAAAATAAAATTAAAAAGATAAAGATAAAAAGTAAAAAGAGATGTATCTCTTTCTATTCTTTTCCGCAACCCCACGTCCCCACCCCCATTTAATTTTTTTTCCTATTAACCGCACTCCCACCCCTACCCAACAAACACCACACCCCTCCCTTTCATCTTCCCTTTTTCATTACTTTCCCCTGTATTCTTCTTCTTCGTGTTCCCTTTTCTATTATATTTGTTATGTCATTTAACAATGTTTGTCCACTGTCTCTACGTCTGGATTTGCATCAGTGCATCTTGCAGCTATTTTCAGAATTGCTTCTACTGTCTCTACGTCCGCATCTGTACACCTCTTATTTAGAATGTCTTCTAGTCTATTCTCCTTATCAAGGTATTCATTTATACAATACTCACATTGTGGCACTATAAATGTGTGGACTAAATCGGAGCTAAATACAGATAAGGCAAGTTCCATATAACTATAACATAATCTAAAACCAAGGTCTTCTATGAAATTTTAAAAGTCGATGAGAAGCATACCCAGCCAACCACATTCAGGCGCCGATTCACGAAAGATGGATCTATTGGCCTTTTCCTTGTCACAAGCTCTAAGAGGTCGTTCATCGAATCGAGATCGATCCTGGTTGTTTATCACCGGAAAGGAGGAAGAACACGAAGAGAGAGAGAAACAAGATGGGCAGGAGAAAGAAAGTGAGGGGAGAGAGAAATCAGGGGATTAGGGAATTAATGTTTGAATTTTATTTTTTATTTTAATTATTTTTAATCTACCATGTGACATGACATCTACGTAATGTTACTTTTTGACGTGGCCTCCAACGTGGAGTAGATTGTATTACACGCACCGACAGTCTCCTGTCATAAGTGTTTATTATTCATATTTTGAATGAGTATAAGTGTTTCAGTTGGAAAATATCTAACTTTGGTTACCGGCATGACAAAGTGGGTGAAGTACAGGTGTCATTTAGGCGATTCTGCTTTGTTTTTATTTCGGAGACTACACACATTCCTTATCATTTGTCATTTTATAAATTTATTGATCTAAATTTGGCGACTTGATAATAATTGATAAACGAGACTAAGGATGGGGTCAACCACGGTGCAATAGCAAGAAGCCGTTCTCAAGAGGGCTGATGTCAAAGACAAGCAGCTGGAGTGAAGAAATAATGGTAGGATGGGTTCAGATATGGACACAATGAATATTTATTTGGATATTCCTTATTTTATATCTTTTTAGGGTTTTTGGGAAATATCCCTTACATATAGGAAAGGAAGAGATAGAACAAAAAAGGGATCTATACCTAGGATAAGAACACTTTCGTAAAGAGTTGAAAAAAGAAGAATATACAACTATTGTCTTGTTCACTGACTACTAAAATCAACATATATTATTCATTTTCCGTTCGTTAGGTCGGGGGATCCATTATCCATTTTTGACTCGCATCCCTCCACGTTGTTGTTAGATGGGAGAATCATCAACTCACATTATCTTTGGGTTATAAACTCCCTCTTATTACATTTATTGCATGTTCACATTATTGTAACATTCATTGATAATCATTGAGTTCATATCTGATATTCACTACCCTTAGACATTATATGTATAGTCGATATCTCTCAACATTAGATCTAGAATTTATTATATTTAACTAAGATTCATCATTCATATCATTATTAATTGGTTTAACTAAAAGGCTCAACACTTTTTGGTCAAACATTTGGCGTGTCTGTGGGGAGTTTTTAGTTAAATTTTTAGTTTCTTCTAGATCAGAAAAAAAGGACCACCAACTTTTCCTCGTTTGCACGAACTAACAGTGGCAGGAAAAGGAGACGAAAAATAGAAAGCAATAATGGGTGTCACTATCAATATCTTAAACACCATCAACGAGGATGATAGAGGAGACAGTGAAAATGTAACACCAAATGCAAGTGTAACCGCTTCGCGCGAAAGAGGAGCTTCCACATCCCCAGCTGAGGAAGCACCACTAGCAGTAAAAATATTATTGGAGGAGTGGATGACAAGTACCCTAAATGACATACTCGACAAACTCGTTGAAAGGGTGAATAGAAATGTCGCGCCAGCAGATATCACAACGACTACCAGTAAACAACCCGCACTTCCAACAGGTAACACTCACGCTGTTGTTCATGCAGGTAATGACGCACTCACGACCATCCTAAAAAAAATGGAGGAAATGGAAAACGAGAACAAAGAGCTCCGCGACCAGATGAGGGAACATCAAGAAAGGGTCGATAAAATACTGAGAGCCCCAAAACTACTACTAAAATACGATGTCGGCCAGTTCGTCGAACAACCATACAACAAGGAGGCAGCTCCGCGTACCATACCCAAAACTTCAATATGTCGCCATATTTGAATATATAAGATGGCACGACGGATCCCAAAGATCACATCATTCATTACGCCAGAACAATAAAGGGCAACGACCTATCAAAAGAGCAAGTACAGTTAGTGTTGGTAAAAAGGTTTGGCGAAACCTTAACCGGAGGAGCCTTAACTTGGTACTCACAATTACCAGCACGGTCTATAACAACACTCAAGGAAATGGCCGACAAGTTAGTCACCGCTCACGTCGAAGCTAGAAAAGTGAAATCTAGAGTAAATGATGTATTCGCCGTTAGGCAATCGCCTGGAGAGGTACTCAGGGACTTTTTAGCCTGGTTTAACATGGTAAGAATGATCTTACCAAATGTATCAGAAGGAATGGTGGTAGAAGCTTTCTAGAATGGTTTGAACAGTAATGGATAAGAGCGATAAGAAAACTATTAATCATGAAATACCCCCTCTCCCTACCCATTTGAGAAAAAATTCACAACGCCTATTGCGACGAGGTGTGAGCAAACGAAGACGAACTCAACGGTCCAATAAAATGGTTAACTTCGATTCAAATAGAGCCGAGGAAAGATCGTTGGAGTAATGGTCGAAGAGATCAATCACGACCCCACTTCAACCAAAATAGTCACCAACCTTATGTCAGAATAGTCGTCCCACCATCTCCTTTCCATATGGAAGGACTGTCTAAGCCGTATACTGGGACTTAGTGAAAACAAAAAATGTATGCCTTCGCTCTTATCTGGTCATAATTTTTGTGTTTCTCCTTCAGATACAGTGTACACACTAGAGAAGCTTGGCTCGAAGGTGAAGTTGCCGCAAAAGATGAAATCCGACCCAAGTACCCGAAAGTCAAATATCCTCCATAAATTTCATCAAGAGCAGAGGCTACAAAGGTACTAGGCAGAAATTCATAAACTCCTACCAAAATTCAATGAATGTCGACTCGATCAGATACCTCGAGCACAAAACATCGATGTAGACGGTCTCACCAAATTAGCAGCGGCCACCAAAAATATCATGCAGGAATACGTGGTCACCCTCCTCCATTCATCGATAGACCAACTCGAGGTACACTCAGTAAATTCGACTTGGGACTGATGCAATCGAATTATAACATATTTTCAGGAAGGAGCACTCCCAGCAAACAAAAAAGAAGCCAAAAAACTTCAACTGCAGGCAGCCAAATACAAACTCATAAATCACGAGTTATACAATAGAACATTTGGCGGCCCCTTGCCGGAATGCCTAGGGCTAAATCAAACAAGACGTGTACTCGAAGAAGTACACGAAGGCCACTATGGTGCCCATACCGGCAATATGGCCTATGTCATATGCCTCATTCGAGCAGGATATTATTGGCCCACAATGAAGAAGAAAGCCGCCAATTATGTCAAGAAGTGCGAATAGTGCCAAAATGCCCCTATGATGTACCAAACGGGCGAGCACCTCTATTCTGTCACATCTCTATGGCCGTTCATTAAATGGGGAATGGACATCGTTGGACCCCTCATAGCAAGGCGAGGTAACGTATGTTTTCTTTTAGTTTTAACTGACAATTTCTCCAAATGGGTAGAAGCATGTGAGTTCAATCCAAAAACGCAAACATGAAGTTATCACATTCTTATGGAGAAACATCACATGCCGCTTTGGCATCCCCAAAGAAATTAACTGCAAACAAACCCCAATTCACCGGAAAGAAGATTTCCGAGTTCTTCTACAAATGACACATCAAGCGAATACTTTCCACGCCATATCACCCCGCCGATAACGGTCAGGCTGAATCCTCTAACAAAAAAGTACTGAATATCTTGAAGAAAAAACTTGAAGATGCCAAGGGACTATGGTTGGAATTCCTACTAGAGGTTCCGTGGGCATACCACACCATGCCAAAAACAAGCACAAGAAAAACATCATATTCACTAGTCTGTGAGACTGACGCCATGATATCGGTCGAGGTCAGTGAACCCAGTTTGAGATACTCCAACGAAAGCGGGCCAAGCAATGACGAAAACATAAAACAAGACCTCGATGAAGCAGAGTAGTGAAGAAACATGGCTTAGATAAGAATGGTAGCCCAAAAGCAACAAGCAGAACGGTACTATAACAAAAAAGCCAAATCACGACCATTCAAAGTTGGAGACAATGTACTCAAGGCTAAAACACAAGCATGCAAAGATTCGAGAGAAGGCAAACTAGGAACCAATTGGGACGGGCCATACAAAATTACAGCAGCAGCAAACAAAGGATCTTTTTCAACTGGAAACGATGGAGGGTAGACTACTACAAAACAATTGGAACGTCGCCCATATCAAATACTTTAACTTCTGAAAACAGATGCCCTCTGCGTCATATTCTTTTTCCCTCATCCCGGTTTTTTCCTAGTTTGGTTTTCTCGGAGAGTTTTTTAATGAGACGACAAAGGGGATGTCTCAAAGTTCAAGTATATTTCATCGCCCCGCCTACCGCCTGCTTCTCCAGGATGAACGATGAAGGAACTAGATACATAGAAACTTCTCCAATACATATATGAAACAAAGTACACAAGTAATATTCTCTAATGAATGAAATAAAACAACATTTTTACTCTCCACCAAGTCTTTTCACACTTTACATTCGACCTCGCTCGAATTGTTTTATATTCGACCTGGCTCAAATAATTCTATATTCGACCTCGCTCTAATCGTTTTACATTCGACCTTGCTCGAATTATTCTACATTCGACCTCGCTCGAATCGTTTTACATTCGACCTTGCTCGAATTACTCTACATTTGTCCTTGCTCGAATTACTCTACATTCGACCTCGCTCGTATCGTTTTACATTTGACCTTGTTCGAATTACTCTACATTCGACCTCGCTCGAATTGTCTTACATTCGACCTTGCTCAAATTACTCTATATTCAACCTTGCTAGAATCGTTTTACATTCGACCATGCTCGAATTACTTTACATTCGACCTCGCTCGTATCGTTTTACATTCGACCTTTCTCGAAGTACTCTACATTCGACCTCGCTCGAATCGTTTTACATTCGACCTTGCTCAAGTTACTCTACATTTGACCTCGCTCGAAATTTTTTACATTCGACCTTGCTCGAATTACTCTACATTCATCCTCACTCGAATTATTTTACATTCGACCTTGCTCGAATTATTTTACATTCGACCTCGCTCGAATTAATTTGCATGCAACTTCGCTTGAAGTCTTTAATATTCAACCACATCGAACATCGTTCTTATAAAAAATTAGGGACTTCCCACATAACGAAAAGAAAAGAGAATGGAAATCAAGAAACACATAGCAAAAAGGGGGTTGTTCCATTACAACTATCAAGTTACAATACTTTTTACAAAGGGCCCAAAGACGCCCTCATAAAAATAGCAAAACAAAATAAAAAACTAAGTATGACAACTTTACGTTGCGTCATCCCCATCGGCATACTCATCATCATACCAAGAATCGGAGGCAAGCCTATCCGTATCATCGTCAACATCATCCCCACTAGGCGTACCAGGGGAATAACCACAAGCTTCACAGGCCGCACATGCATTAACGGACACCCTCGAGTTCTACTTTGGAAGTCTTCCTGCCACCTTTCAAAGACTTATACACGTTGAGATGAGCCTCGACGCGAACCCACATATCGTACAACTCCCCCAACATGTCGAGATCAGCAGAAGTATGAGATGTGGACGGCTGTGACTGCCGTCTCACCTCCTCAGCCTTCAAGGTAACAACCTTCTCATTCAATCCGAATAACTTGCCTCCATATTCTGGATCCGCTCCTCGAACCTCGCCACTATAAGCGTCGATGTATCTGCATCACTCGTTTCCTTGGACCTACAAACGCACAGGGCATCTTCTTAGGTTTCCTCTTCATCCCCAATGACCACTCTTCCTTTCTCGGAATGAGCCAATTCTTTGACCTTGGCGCTCAACTCGCCCCGCAGATCAATAGACTTCGCCTCCCTCTTCCCAAGCTCGGCAGTTAAAAATGCCACCCACACTTGAAGATCGACATTCTTAGCCATCACCCACTTTCTCACGTCGAGATCGTCCTCCTTGGACTTTAGAGCTACCTCAAGCTCGCTGCACTGATCGATGGCTCTCATTAGCTCACCATCCTTCTCCTTTAACTCTTCATCTTTCTTCGCCAACTCATCGTCCTTCTGTTTAAGCCCATCATGAAACAACTGAAACTCGCTATCGTGATTAAAGACGTCAGCCAGTGTTCGGTACTTAGTACGGTACTCCTTGTACTTAGAGGTCACCTTCTAAACGAGGGCCATCCTCCGCTCCTCCCACCGGTCACGCTTAATCCCCATGATAAGATTCTGACATACAAAATAAAGGAGTCAATATGAGCAGATTACACATGCGATATAAATCCTAACATTAAAAAACACTTACTCATAGAGCTATGCCAGATATGCTCAACGACAACTCCACGTCGCTCACCGTCTCTAGGGACATATTCTCAGTATCCGCGCACAAGGGACAAAGGATGGCACCATCTGTTCCGAGTTGGTCAGACGTGCATAACCTACTGGGATGATTACATGCCGGTTAGGACCCTCCGTCCTTACCTCCACGCGGGTATTCCTCTCCTAGAAGGCCCGTACCTCTTCAGGATCGCTATTCGATCCAAAGCCATCGTCCCCCGTAGGCACCTCTCTATCTCCCCCAGCCGCCGATGACACGCCACCTTCTGTGGTCCTTACAAGCTCCTTGTCGTCATGCTCCTCCTCGAATCCAGATGGCCACCTCTCCACAATGGCACCCACTTTGCCTTTTTCTCGATGGCAAAGTGCAGATGTCACTTTTAGAGCAGGTGTCACTTCTAGAGCAATAAGTTTCTTTGAATCGATGTCAGTGACGATAGACTTCCCAAGCTCCATACTTTGCCTTTTTCTCGATGGCATCTATTTTCCAAAAGACGACTCATCTACAAGATGGTAGATAGGCCGGGAAGAGATCTTATTATGCACAACAACATTGACAGAGCTTGAGTACGACCTCCACGAACGGATTCAGCCAAAGCAAATTTCATCATAGCCGATGTGATAGCTTGGCGAAATGCCAGCACTGAGGCCTTCTTCTTGAAACTCGTCGACCTGGCACCAAAAGGAGGTCCCATCAACGAGCAATGGTAAACAACAAAGAGCTAAAGAAAAAAGTAACACTTACTATATGGGAACTTCGGTTCGAAGCCCTTGTGGAAAGCTGCCCAATCACGAATCCCTGCTATGTGAGGCAACACACAAGCCACCCAATCTTCAATGTGGAAGACAGGGGAGGGTGCACGCCTTTCAGCTAAAAAACAAAGAAACTGCAAGTGAGCTGAAAATGGAAGGACGATAAAAGACAACGAGCATATGACAAAGATACTTACGATTATGATTCCACTGCTCGGAAAATCCAGTCGAGTCCACCACCAAGTGTTCGGTCTTGATAAATAAGTACCTATGATAGAACTTTCGATTCATTCTGTCATCCATTCCAATTACCAGCCCTCTAGCCCACGATGTCGTAGGTGTATCATAGTACCTCTGTAAAAACATGGTGAAAATAAGTGCTGCAGGTGGCGAACATAAACCTCACAACTAGCTAATTCTGCATACTTCGTCAGCGTAAAAAAGCTTTATACGAGTAAGTAGAGAGTTGCGCCGGGCAAATATTATAAAATTGGCAAAATTCCTCCGCTAGCGGAAGAAGAGGAAGAGTATAAGCGATTAAGAGCGGGTAGACATAGAAGGCACAATACCCAGGTCGATGGACCTCCACGATGTCGTCACTAGCCGAAACTATCTCGACATAAGGAGGGATGCGATATTTGGACTGAGGGACGGCTACATAAGATGATCCAGTCTCGGAGATCACCTGAGTGGGAGCGAGAGGGATCTTTCGAAAATTTATTTCTAGACAAAAGGTTTCTGGGAACTATCTCCTCCGCGATAGGGAATCTCTCATCCTCTTTAGCCATAAATTCCTCAGCACCGGGAGGAAGAGCCATTGATAACGGAGTGGCATCAGAAACTTCATCATGAATGTGAAGAGTTTGTGACATATTTCGACAATGAAGCATATTCTACCAAATGCGAAGAAGAAGATAACAACCAGGTAAGAAAAAGATGAATAGAATCGGAGAAGCAAATCAGGAGCAGAAACTAGGGAAGAAGATCAAAAAGAACAGTACTCATACAAAGTAAAGGATGGTGATAACTTCTGAAAATGAAACCCCCATCAACACAACCAAATTTCTCCTAAACGGAGGCGAATAAGGTCTGCTTATCGAGGGCGCGCAGGACCACGACCTCAACAAGCAGAGGGACTAACTGTATTGGTCTAAATTTGGCAACTTAGTAGTAATGGATAAATGAGACCAAGGACGAGGTCGATCAAGGTGTAATAGCAGGAACTCGTTCTCAAGAAGGTTGATGCCATGGGCAGGCAGCTGAAGTGAAGAAATAACGATAGGATAGGTTCAGATACGGACACAAGGAATATTCTTTTCGATATTCCATATTTTGTACTTTTTTAGGGTTTTTGTTAAATATCCCATATAAATAGGAAGAGATAGCGAACAAAAAAGGAGATCTTGACCTCTTATAAGAAGACGTTTGTAAAGAGTTAACAAAAGAAGAATATACAACTATTTTCTTGTTCACTGACTACTGAATTCAACATATATTATTCACTTTCCGTTCGTTAAATCCAAGGATCCATTATCCATTTTTGACTCCCATCCCTCCACGTTACTGTCAAGTGGGAGAATCATCCAAGTCACATTATCTTTGGGTGATAAATTTTCTCTTATTAAATTTTGTTGCCATTTGTTACATTTATTGTATGTTCGTATTATTGCAGCATTCATTGATAATCATTGAACTCATTGATATTCACTACCCTTAGACATTATCTATAAAGTCGATACCTCTCAACATTAGATCTAGAATTTATTATATTTAACTAAGATTCATCCCTCATCTCATCATTAATTGATTTAACTAAAAGGCTCAACACTTTTTGGTCAAACAATAAAGAAAATTATTTAATTTTTTTAATAACTGTGATATCCAGGTCAGTTTACACAAATCTCGACTAATTTATGGGGTATCTACTACCTTTCATCAGCAACAAATACTGAGCTAACTTTATCTACCAAGACTCGAACAAGTTGAAAGAAATCATCTAATAGTTTTTGCTTTCGCCGGGATTCGAATGTGAGATCTCATGGTCTTTGGTCTACTTTTTAACCACTAGGTCTTACCCTTGGGTGCATAAAATATTTGGGACCCATTTCTCCACAATTTATTTCTTCTTTTTTTCGATTCATTTTTAAAAAATGTGTTTATGTATGAAATTTTACAAGTTTTTGAAAATTTTCAAAATGACTTTTTCAAAAACCAAAAACCACTTTTTAATTTTTTTTCTTCCACTCACAAAATATAATATTTTTCAAGTAAAATTGCTTGTTCAAACGTAATTTTAAATTCAAAAGGAGCACTTTTTTGGATTATAATTTTTTATATCCAAACACCCACTTATTCTTTTAGAATATTAATAAGAAGTGTATTCATTTTTTTGAAGAAAAAGTCCAGTGTAATCACTGAACTTTGTAAAATTAGATATGCATGCCTTCCTTTAAAAGTTTGTTTCAAATATTGTCACTGAAATTACATATTTTAACTGGTCACCTCCTTTTTTTCAACAAATCAGCTCAGCTGGTATGGAGCAAATTTTGACAAAGTTGGAACTTGGAAATTAACTTCCATTCTATATATTTGCCAAACGATGTAATCCTAACATTTTCATTGATCTTAACTTCTTATCACATGAATAGAATTGATTAGTGGCGCAATCAAAATTTTTATTAATGAGTGTTAAAATATAAAACATTAAATATATACTAAAAAGTTAAGAGAAATCAACGTATAGTAAATTATATATATAAGATAAACAAATTTAACAAGCAATACATCATATATTTTTCGGTAAAAGAATGTCAATTGAATGTGGCTCCGTCAATGACACAACATTTCAAAAACAGCACACGCTTTTTATTTGTTGAAAAAGAGAATCTTAGTGGACGTTTGGACAGAAGAATTGTAAAATTTAAAAAAACAAAAGGAATTTTTTTTCAAGTGAAAATGATATTTGAAAGTTAGAGTTGTGTTGTACATTAATATAATTTTGGATTGTATTTGAATTTTGTGAGTGATCTGAGTGAAAATTTTGAAAAATAACTTTTGGGGGTTTTCAAATTTTTGAAAAATTTCAAAATCTATCTTCAAGTGAAAATTGGAAATTTATGGCCAAATACTGATTTTGAAAAAAAAAAGTTAAAAAACTCTTATGTCCAAAAGGGCTCTTAATTATTGTGGTTTATCGTACATTAGTATATTAGCTGACAGAGCAAGTGTATAAATCGCGAGTTTCCATAGTTAAGTATATGATTTTTTAGATGTATATATTTGATTCTCTTCAAATAATAGCACTAGTATCTTTTTGTTTTTGATTCAGGGAATATTTTTAGAGTTTAAGTTTTATATATTGATATATTAATTAATTATAAATTATTTAAATAATATAAGCATTATTAGAAAACTTGGTAAAAATAGTATAATTTTCTCTCTCTGTATATATCTATACAACTCAGTAGCGTTTATACCTAAAGGAAAAAGATGTTACGTTCACATCTAATTCTCTTGAAGAAACCAAAAATGGAAAAAATAAGGAGGAAATAGAGAAATGCACTTTTGATCCTTCCACATACAGGATTTGCACTTTTGTCCATCTATTGTAAGTTCAACTTTTAAACTTCATAAATGTCATCTTAACATTAGAGGAAACAATTGACAATTTGGCCTCTAATGTTTTAGCCAATCTCTCAAATGGAAAGTGATAATAGAGCAAACAACATTTCAATTATAGGAGTGGGAATCTGTGGATTAATGTTTAACATACACCATTGTTCTCAAGAGTAAATGTTAGTTCCATATTTTATGTACTACTTTTTCCATACCATGCCCTATTGAAAATTCCAATGATATATTTGTTTGACCAAAAATATAAATCTTTATTTAATAATTAAATTTATGTAAATAAGGGTTAATCTTAGCTAACAATAATATTTTTAGATCTTAGTTTTAAAATAAGCAATTGATATCATACGGATTTGGACTCTCACGATACGGATTTCCCACCCTCGGGATCGTGATGACGCTTACTCGTGATAGCTAGGAAAGCCAAGAACCTTTGCAAACATTAACCTATATTGTTTTATACATGATTAAGCAATTAAATTATCAATGAATAAGCAGCTAAAAGACAACGAAAAAGTAAAAATTTAGTAGAAGTCTGAACTAAATAAGTAAACAGCGCCTAGCAAATCAATACAAGTCTCTACCCAGCATCAGGTGCCACAACAATTCACGAATTATTTAGGATTACTACAAATAAGAGTTTGAAATAAAGGACATAGTTTGTGTCGAATATAAATTTCAATAGAGCATGAAAACTGAAAGAAGAGACACCGGGCCTGCGAACGCCTAGCAAGGCTACCTCGGAGTCTCGTGGACCGAAGGTCGGCTCCCTGACTACTGCTGCGCACCGTACGCTGCTCCGACACCTGGATCTGTATAAAAGAATATAGAGTTTAGCATCAGTACAACCGATCCCATGTGTTGATAAATGCCTAGCCTAACCCCAACGAAGTAGTGACGAGGCTAGACCGGACTACCTCCTAAACCGGTGCAATTATATATACATATATAGCGGAATCGAAATACAGAGACAAGTAACTAATATGGGAGGGAGATCATGTTATGGGGGATAATGTGGGAGGGGGAGCATGTTGTGGGGAAATAAATATTTCAAGTAAAAGTCGTCCAGTAACGAAGGAAATAACACAACTCAAACATTAATAAGGAAACAGAGATCAACAAGTGCACGCCATCACCCTTCGTGCTTTTACTCTCATCCTCTCCTGGCAATGATATAATAAAATGTGCACGACATAACCCTTCGATCTTTTACTCTCGTTTCTCACATATAATCGATAGAATCATCACGGAACAGTACTTCGTGCGTCACGACATCACCCTTTGTGTTTTACCCTCGTTTCCTCACAATAAGCAAACAATACACGACATCAGTATTCGTGCTTTAACACTCTTTCCTCACAATAAACAAACGATACACGGTATCACCCTTCATGCTTTAACACTCTTCCTTTCCTAAACAACAATCGCAAACAAAGAGCAAGGGAATAAACAAAATATTAAAAGTAATCTCGCCAAAGGAACACAATTGAACAATTTAATCCCGGCAAGGGTACAACATCAATAATCTCAACGTCCCGAAAAGGCAGCAAGTTAAATATTCTTTCTCTTTCTTTCACTTTTATTTTATATCTCACTTCACCACTTGAGCCAATGCTCCAAAGGGTTCAACCATTTCATAGATGTTTACATTTGAAATATAACTTGAACCAATGTTCCTCCTTGTTCATAGGTCACAATTTCCTTTCACAAGCTTTTCACAACCAATGGGAATCATCATCAAGACAAGAGAAATTCAATGAAATCAAGATATTCACAATTTAAAGACTCACGGTCATGCCAGACACCAACGTATAAATACCCGTCACCATGCCTATACGTCGTACTCACAAGTAGAAATTAGCAAATAAGACTCGACTCCTAGTTCCTCAAGCTAGGTTTAAACCAAACACTTACCTCAATGTCTTGAATACAACTCAAGCCTCAATTATAGCTTTACCCTGCGATTCCACCTCCAACCTGCTTGAATCTAGTCACAAGTTACTTAATTACATTAATAAATGCTAAATGAATCATCAACAATGCATAAAAATAATTTTTTCCAAGTTTTGCCCAAAAATATCAAAAATGCCCCCAGGCCCACATGGTCAAAATCGGAGGTTCGAGCAAAAATCCGATTACCCATTCCCCCACAAACCCAAATATGTAATTTGTTTTGAAATCGAACCTAAATTGAGGTCCAAATCCTCAATTTTTTTTAATATCCTAAGTTCTACCCAAAACACCCAATTTCCCCAAGAAAATCTTTGACTTAAAGTTGAAATCATGTTAGAAGATGTTGAGGAGTGAAGAAAATGAGTTATAAATCACTTATCAATCATTTTGGAGAAGAAGGTTTGTTTGAAAAATCTCCTCTTATGTTTTTGGGTTTTGAAAAGTGTAGAATAACTTCAATTCCCGTTTATTTATACCCCTCTAAAGCTCCAAGTGCGGCCGCGGCCGCACAGGCCTCCCTGAAGACCTGGAGATCATAGCCATGTGCGGACCGCACAAAGTCGACCGCCGCCGGGCAACATTCATCGCGAACCGCTCAAAGGGAACCACGTCCGCACGCGATTTCTCGTGGACTGCGCAAGAGGGTTCAGAGGCCTCCAATATTTCCTAAACCTGCAATATCTGATCTTTTAAGCCTAAGGCATTCCGGAGCCTACTCGAAACTCATCCGAGCCCTCAAAACTCTAATACAGGTATACACTCAACCTTAAAAACATCTTACGAACATATCCATCTAATCAAATCACCAAAATAACATCATGAACATCGAATTAAACCTCAAGATCAATGAAATTTCCAAAATCTCCTTTAAAACATCAAATTCCCACTTAGGTCCGATCACGTCAAACAAAGTCCGTTTTCAACCAAACTTTATAGAAACTTCTTAAATTATATATAAGACTTGTATCGAGTGCCGGAACCAATATATGGGCATGATACCATCACTTTCTTATCAGTTTTCATTTTAAGTTTCCTTAAACAATTTCAGAAAATAATTTCACTGAAAAATTCATTTCTCAGGCTTGGGACCTCAGAATTTGATTTCGGGCATACGCCCAAGCCCCATATTTTCCTGCGGACCCACCCTCCAAGACCGTCAAATCACGAGCCCGGATTTGTTTACCTAAAATATTGACTGAAGTCAAACTTATTCATTTTAATACCAAAATTTAGCATATTTCAAAGAATTTCACATTTAAGTTTTTTGGCTACGTGCCCGAACTGCAGACGTAAAATGAGGAAACTGTAAATGAGGTTTTCAAGGCCTCGGAAACACAAAATGGGTAAGAAAATAGGTGATTTCCATTTGGGTCATCATATTCTCCACCTCTAAAATAGTCGTTCGTCCTCGAACGGACAGAAGAAGGAAGTACCTGAATCGGGGAACAACTGAGGGTAACGGCTCCGTATATCGGACTCGAACTCCCAGGTCGATGCCTCAGGACGCTGACTTCTCCACCGAACACGAACAGAAGGAAAACTCTTGTATCTCAACTGACGAACTTGCCGGTCTATAATAGCTACTGGCTCCTCCTCATAAGACAATTCATTGTCCAACTGGATAGTGCTGAAATCTAACATGTGGGCTGGATCGCCGTTATACCTCTGAAGCATAGACACATGAAACACTGGATGCTCTACTGATAAGCTCGGCGGCAAAGCAAGTTTGTAAGCTACCTCTCCCTCCCAGTCAAGAATCTCAAATGGACCAATGAACCTAGGGCTAAGATTGCCCCTCTTCCCAAATCTCATCACGCTCTTCATAGGCGACACTCGTAGCAATACCCGCTCACCAACCATAAAAGCCACATCTCGAACCTTGTGGTCTGCATAGCTCCTTTGCCTGGACTGAGCCGAACGAAGCCTATCCTGAATGATCCTGACCTTGTCCAAGGCCTCCTAAACCATATCCGTACCCAACAACCGAGCCTCTCCTGACTCAAACCATCTAATTGGAGACCGACATCGCCTACCATATAAGGCCTCATAAGGAGCCATCTAGATGCTTGACTGGTAGCTGTTAGTTTAGGCAAACTCCGTTAAAGGAAAGAACTGATCCCACGAACCTCCAAAGTCAATAACACAAGCTACGATCATATCATCTAAGATATTAATAGTCCACTTGGACTGACTGTCCGTCTAAGATGAAATGCTGTGCTTAACTCAACCAATATCTTGCTGAACATCTCTCTAGAAGCGTGAGATAAACTGTGTGCCTCGGTCCAAAATGGTATATATGGGCACACCATGAAGGCGAACAATCTCCCGAATATAGATCTCAGCCAACCTCTCAGAAGAATAGAAGACTGCCACAGGAATGAAAAGTGCCGACATGGTCAGCCTATCAACAATGACCTAAACTGCGTCGAACTTATTCTGAGTCAGCAGAAGTCCACTAACAAAGTCTATAGTAATCCACTCCCACTATCACTCGGGAAGCCCAATCCTCTAAAATAAACTACTAGGCCTCGGATGCTCATACATAACATGCTGACAATTCAAACAATGAGCCACATATGCTACGATATCCTTCTTCATTCTACACCACTGCTACCGCAAATATTGATACATCTTTGCGGCACCCGGATAAATAGAGTACCGGCAGCTATGAGCCTCCTCTGAAATCAATTCTCGGAGCCCATCCATATTAGGCACACATACTCGATGCAGAAATCTCAATACTCCATCATCATCTGAGGTACATGCCTGCCACCTCCGTGCTGCATCGTGTCTCTAAGGACATAAAAATGAGGATCATCATACTGCTGCTCACAGATACGCTCTAATAATAAAGAATGAGCGATCATGCAAGATAACACATGACTAGGCTCAGAAACATCCAGCCTCACGAACTGATTGGCTAAGGCCTGAACATCAAAAGCAAGTGGCCTCTCACCTACCGGAATATAAACAAGACTGCCTGTACTGGCTGACTTCCTACTCAATGCATCAGCCACCACATTGGCCTTCCCTGGATGATATAGAATAGTTATGTCATAATCATTCAACAACTCCAACCACCTCCTCTGTCTCAAATTCAACTCCTTTTACTTGAACAAGTACTGAAGACTCTTGTGATCCGTGAACACCTTACATGCCACGCCATACAGATAATGCCTCCAAATCTTCAATGCGTGAACTATGGCTGTCAACTCCAAATCATGAATTAGATAGTTTTTCTCATGAATCTTCAACTATCTCGAAGCATAGGAAATAACCTTGCCATCCTACATCAACACTGCCCCAAGCCCAACACAGGAAGCATCAGAATAGATTGTATAAGGCCCTGAACCTGTGGGCAAAACCAACACCGGTATCGTAGTCAGAGCTGCCTTGAGCTTCTGAAAGTTTGCCTCACACGCATGTGACCATTTGAATTGGGCACCCTTCTGGGTTAATCTGGTCATTGGGTCTGGAATAGATGAAAACCCCTCCACGAACCATCGATAATATCCTGTCAATCTTAAGAAACTCCGGATCTTTGTAGCTGATACTGGTCTAGTCTAGTTCTTGACTGCTTCTATCTTCTTTGGGTCCACCTGAATACCCTTTGCTGATACAAAATGACCCAGAAATGCAACTGAACTCAGCCCAGAACTCACACTTGGAGAACTTTGCATATAACTGACTATCCCTCAGAGTTTGAAGAACCACTCTAAGGTGTTGCTCGTGCTCCTCCTTGCCGCAGGAATATATCAATATATCATCAATGAAGATTATCGCAAATGAGTCCAAATAAGGCCTGAACACTCGGTTCATCAAGTCTATGAAACCTGCTGGGGCATTTGTCAACCCGAATGACATAACCAAGAATTCATAATGCTAGTATAAAGGAGGAGAATTAGCTAATGTAGAGAACATAATCGAATGATTACGAGATAAATTAGCTAATGTAGAGAACATAATCGAATGATTACGAGATAAATAATTAGACAACAGAGAAAACCAAATCATTCATTCGCTTTAAATACAAGAAAGTCTTCAACGGACTAGTATGAATTTTTTAGCACGTATTAAAATTTTCCATCAAGGTTATACATGGGTAAAACAATTAAAATAAAAAATTAATTTGATAAAAAAAGTTCTTCGTCTGTATATATTATACAAATGATAGAACATATCAACTCAATTAACTATTACTACTCTCGTTATTAGGAGGGAGAAAGAGCTCTGATGAGCTTAAACGTAATATTTGATTCGAATTATAAGTTTTCTACATCTTGAAAAGCATTACTTACATTTTCTTGTGGTTAGTCAGGGGAGTAGTGTATATATTATGATGCATTTATTCATTTGTTAGGATCCTAATAATCATGTATCACACAAAAACTAACAAAGCAATATCAAAACCTTGGTTATTTATCCGAAATTTTTACGGGATCGAGGCGAATATAAGCGAATGTTATCAGAGCAAGGTTTAAGATATGATCATTTAGATGGGTTAATTCTAGTCACAACTTATTTGACTGCAATCATGATTCTTGTCTAAAAAATATGATCGAAGTATTGCTCATATTGGGACAAACTTCGCGGTTGGGATTTGGTGATCAACCTATTGAAGGTTATGTAAAGAAGGTGGATCAAGTTTATTTTGTTAGAAGACCAATGGGGAGAATTGTTAGGTGTTTGTCTTAATTTTCTTATCATAATTGGTTTTTCTATCTCTTGAACGAAGGGCAACATATTTACCATAATTAAATTTTACCTTTTACAAAAAAAAGAGATAGACTTCTATAAATTGTGGATCTTTCCTTCTCATGTAGTAGCATCCATAATGTAGGCGTAAAGGGTTTGAGAGTTTTGTTTAAGGGGAGGGGGGATTTTGGAACAAGTGTGAGTCTATCATTTGTATGTGCCTCTTTGTGAGATTGTCTCTCGATATTTTGTATTGTGTTTTATATAGTGGATTGTTCATTTCCGCTTGTGGACATAGGTCAATTAATTGACCCACATTAAATGTTTGTTTTTCTTTTGGTGTAATTTTCTTTTATCGCCTTATTTACCGTCGTTCAAGATTTCCTTTCTAACATGGCAGATCTACATGATAGTATTTTAAATCTAGGTCAATATTCATCAATAGAATTAGGCTATAGATGAGTCAACAAACCTGTGTAATTGATGAGGTACTAATATGATCATTTACCAAGAGTTAAAAGAGTAGGTTTAATGTAGATCATATAATCAGCTTAATACAATATTATTTTTATAAATATAATATTGGATATTTGAACGAGCCAGAGGCGCTATTTTTTGACTGCACGAGGTGGTTTGACAAATCATTGGCTACTTATTAAACATATTCATTTCAATTTGTTTCAAATTATTCATAACGAGAAAACAGATTAGGAAGGCTTCTCCTGGGGTAGTTTTTCCCATTTCAAATTTCCACTCAAACATCACCACCACCAAAAAAAATAAAAAATAAAAAATAAATAAATAAATAAAAGAAAATTGAAAAATCACTTGAAAAATAATTTATTTCCACTCTCGGATTAATAGAAAATGTAATGTCAAAATGTAGCATTGCCACATCTATACCATTGCATGGAATAGGTCAAATGCTAGAACCAAGATCTTGCACGCAAGCAACTAGAATTTATATACTTTAGGATATAGAAACTTGTTAAAACAAATCCTTAACCAGAGGTCTCGTTCGAACTTTCAGTATGGAGATATTTTTGGAAAGAGTGTTTCTCCCTGAATGGGGTCCTACCCAGTGCGAATTCGGATATAATTCTAATGTGGATACCCGGTACTAGGTGAGAAACCAAACAAAAAAAAAAGAGAAACTTAATTGTGAAATAGCATGTTTTTACTATCATCAGACACGGATGGAAAGACGAAGATGCGGATTCATAGAATTCATTAGCTTTGGTTCGGATTTGCATATGTACATGTTAATTTTTTTACTTGTATGAGGACAAATCAGATAAATAGTACGACACGGCTGTACATACACGTGGTCGACCCTGATGAAACGCATGATGAGGACGCCACCTTATGGGGATGGCAACATTCGAGGACGTCTTCATTTATGGCCGTACGACAAGAAGGACGCGGCCCCGCCCTTGAAATACCAAGTCGGCAGACATGTCTAGGAGGGCGTCCCCAATCCCCCCGGCTTATAATCTGAATACGCTTGTAGTATCCGGGCGTCAATGTAATAGTCGGGCGAGGGGGCCTTCTTGCTATATAAGGGAGGGCCTCCCCCCATTTGTAGGGATCGATCAAATTTTAATAAGATATCTCTCTCTCTATCTACATTGTTCTTATCTCTATTACTAGCATTTCCACTGCTCACTTATTCTATACTCTACGTTAAACTTTATCATCTCTATATACGAATTATCCACACACATTAGCCTAACGATCGATCTTCTATTTATATTACCATTGATTCCGATTATCCCATTGTTTACATTGATTGATTAGTTCAAAGATATTTAACATCTTTTGAACAAAACATTACTATATATGATTTGAGCCCAATAAATCAAAGGAATCTGGTAGGAATCCAAGTTCGAATTCATAAACCTTAAACACTGGAGCCGTCTCTAATTATCGTTCATGTGATCGTTGTTTTAAGATTTATCTGTTGTACACTCCTTAAAAGATTTATTTCGTACACTTAATCATAGGAGTATGTATCGGTTATCTTTGATCTCTCTTTAAAGGTAGACTTGAAAAATGAAAAGGTAATAAATGACTCTTGTATTTTTAAATTGTCAAATATTTATTTTGAAATAAATTGAATTTGCAATAAGACCCTTTAATTTCCTAGTTTGAATGTTAAAGTACTAGGGTAAAAATAGAATGATATAGTCAGTTTTCGGACTGTTCAATAAAAAATAGCCAGCGTTTATCAAGTCAAACAAAAATAGTCACTATTTTGTTGCAATAGAGACCAATCCAGCATAATATACTGGAATTCGGTGCACTTGTGTATGAACTCCAGTATATTATGCTGGACCGATATACTTTGCTGGCTCCAGTATAATATACTGGAGACTGGAGCACTGGTACTCCAAACTCCAGTATATTATACTTGACCATTATACTTGCTGGAACTTCAGTATATATGTTGCGGCCAAACGCACACGCAAGTATATATACGCGGTCTTCAAATAATAAAGTGACTAAAAATCGAATGTCGAACCCACGATGACTTGTGATTAACTATTAACTAAATTAGACTATCCTAATTATCTAAAATAGGAATTAAACCTAGACGTATTTGGTTCTAAACTAATTAAATAAACAATATAAATCATAAACTTTTAATAGAGAGAAGTAGCAGATATTTATGATATTAATGTAATGAAAACGATCTAGGGTTATAGGTTATCTGACATTCCTATTGTATTCTTCAATTGAATTGACTAACTAATTTACCTTGTTTATTGATTGACAATGTTAATATTACTCATAAGAATATATCGAGATCTTACTCGCCTATTCAAGCTAAACTAAATTCTATATGTCTATGGAATTAGAATCAACAAGAATGCATTTATAATTCTTGTAAATCAAACAAGCAAGACAATTAGGTATATGTCTATTCTAATCATGAATTCGTTCCACGATGCCCAGGTTCAAGAACTTGCTATACTCAATCCTATATGTAATCTATAATTTTCACTTTCGAGTTCAACTCTAGATACGTAGATAGTATTCAATTGGTGATCAAGAAATCAAATAATTAAGTGCATGATTGAATAAATAAACCAATATGATAAACTTAGAAATCAAAATAAATATCTGAATAACAATAGTCATGAAAGAACCACAACTCTAGAACGTGAAGTTTAGCTCCACATAGATATCGTAGCAAAATAATAAATTATACAAAGAAACATAAAAAGACTAAGTTGGTGGAAGAAAAGATGAAACCCGACCTCCATGGCGGCTCTATGCTTGTGTTTTCCTCTCAAAAACATCATCCTCTCTTGCCTCTATATTTCTTGCACTAAACTATGAAAACCTTTATATCTAACTCCTTGGGCGAGCTTGACTTTATATAGGTTAAGTGGAATTTCCTCCAAATTTCTATTTTTATCCCTAACAGGTCTTTTCCGGACTGGGACTAGCGAGAACACGCTAGAGCTCGCGCTAGTTTCCTGGCATTCTGCCTCCAGCTTCTAGACTAGCGCGACTTCGCGCTAGTCTGGACTATTATTTCTTCAATTTTTGTATCTCGTCCTTGCGCGCCCTCAGCTCCGAGGGGTCTTCCTTGCTCCAATGTAGCTCCAATCACAACTTTAAGGCACCGTATAGGCTCACCATCCTGCAATGTGTAAAATTCACAATTAGAGCCCATTTTTCATTATTTAACCATATTATGACATTGAAGCATACTCAAGCGGGAGTATAAACAATCGCCAAATCACCTAGACTTAGCCTATTATCAATATTATGTTGGAGTTCTAGTGTACTTATTCTGGAACTCCATCATATTATGCTGAAGTTCCAGCATACTATCCTGGAACTCCAGTATAATATGCTGGAGTTCAAGTATACTTATGCTGGAACTCCAGCATAATATACTGGAGTATTTTCCGGGTTTTGAACAGTATTTTCGCTCATATTTATTTTTACATGAAAAGTGATTAAATTTTGATTACTTTTGAAATTGGGCTATTTTTAAACGATCGGTTATAAATCTGGCTATTTTTAAAAATAACACCCTGTAAAGGTATGAGAGAAAAACCACTTCTGGCTTGATTAACAATTGATTTTTTGTTAATTTATCAACATCCGTTTAACTTTATTTTTCATTAAGGGCGTGTTTGGTATGAAGGAAAATGTTTTCCATGGAAAATGTTTTTCATGGAAAATGGTTTCCATGGAAAATGTTTTTCATGGAAAATGTTTTCCTAGAAAATGTTTTCATGGAAAATGAGTGATTTTATCACTTATTTTCTCTTGTTTGGTTGGTAAGTGGAAAACATTTTCCGGAAAATTTTTTCTATGTTTGGTTAGAGAGTAAAAAATAGTTTTTCTTAGAAAAATATTTTTTGATAAGGAAAATATTTTGCTCCAATTGGAGGAAAATGAATTGATAAGGAAAATATTTTCCAAAACATTTAAGCCAACCAAACATGAGAAAATTAAAAAATATTTTCTCGAAAATGTTTTCCTTCGTACCCAACACACCCCAAGTATGTACAATTTCATAACCTAATAAATAAGACCTTTTCATCTTATGATTTCAAATTAAACTCGTTTATACCGTACCATAAATTCTCTTTATAATTAATTCGTGTAGTTTCAAATGTGCCATGCTTGTTATTACAACAAGGGAGTGAAATGGAATGTTGAAAATAATAAATAATTAAATATTAAAGAGTAATTCTTCTTATAAAATAAACTAAAAAAAGAAAGAAAACACATAAATTAAAAAAGATAAAGTAAATGTTTTCAGTTGCGTCTCGAGCTCACAAATTGTTTTACGTTATTTTTAATCATACGCAAATACGCAATATTTTAACTTATGTATTTAATAACCATAGGGCTTTAAAAATTTAATAGTAAATCTCACTAGAGTTTCCAGTGATATTATTTTATGTCTGCTGAAATATAATAAGATGTCAACTTTATAATGAAAACCTATGATTATAGTAAGAAAACTTTAGTAATTATTACATAATTAAAATAATAAACAAAGACAAATTAATTTTATAGCACAGGTATCAGATGACGTGTGATGATTTTCCCACAGGCAAATTGAAGTGAAATCCACTGTTTGTTTGTGGTGAATTTAATAATTCTTCAAAAGTTAGTAATAAATTGGAGAGATAACGATATTATACTATTTAAATTTAAACATTTTTTTATTACAGACAAACTCATCAAACTTCGAGGAAGATAATTAATAATTCTAACGTCTACTGAGGATGGATAAGAGTTGCCTTCAATTATATATATAGATAGTGTTGATCATCCAAAGCATATTTTTATGTAATATTCTAAAAAAGAGGTGAATTTGTGAACTTGAAAAATATAAGGATATATATTTGCAACACGTAAAGATGATTTGATGATGGTCAAAATTTTCCTTATTTTGCCGATGGATATAGTTAAAACTCTTTTCGTAATACGACTAAAGAATGTGGTCCAGTAAATTATGTGGTTGTTTATCCCTTAACCAAATATCTCAGATTCGAGTTCTAGATAATTATTTTTTTAATAAGGAGCACTACTCATCAAATGGGATCATACCCAGCGCGAATCCAAATATAATCGAGCTTCAATGTGAGTACCAAATACCGAGCACTGAGTAAGAAACTGATTAAAAAAAAAACTCTTTTCGTCATAGGCATATGTTTTTTCACAGGATATTTATGTAAACAATGAATACTTATCCGCTGGTTTATATCAAAGTGCATCTACACCTGTTTCTAAAAATGTGGGAAAATAACTACTTCTAATATTAGAAATAGAAGAGATTCAAAAAAAGTTTTTAATTATTATATTCATAGAAGTGATTCAGCATAAATATATATATTCATAGATACATTAAAATCTATAGCATAACAAACAATATTATTAGTAGTATCTAAAGTGGTCTTCAACAGTACTCAAAATTTGTCTTGAGGATGAGTTATATAAAATTAATTGAAATACACACAAATTTCACAGAAGAAGAAAAAAACAACGATGTAACAAAAGAAGACATCTTGTGTGTTAAGTATGAGAGAAAAAGAAAAAAAAAGAATCTAGCTTAGAGACCGAATTAAGAGCCAACACAAAATTATTAGCTCCCGTTTGGATCTAGATTTTGACTCCTTTTTTTTTCAAAAGGTTTTTGAATATATTGTTTGTTCAATGGAATTTGATCTTTTTTTTTTTTTTTTTTTTTTTTTTTTAATTGAAGAATAATTTTCAAAATTTAGGTGAAATTTTTTTCTTCCGGTCACAAATATTTTACTTTTTTTTCAAGTAAAACGCATATCTAAATAAAACTCTAACTTCTGTCCTTTTTTTTTTTTTTTTTTAAGTTTTAACAAATTTATATCCAAAACGCTAGCTTAATATCGTATATGTCATCGTCTATTCGGTAACTTTCAACTAAGTTCGTGCCCAATTCATGTGTTATTAGTCCAATCTTGATAATAATACGGATGGACCCCTAGAGTTTTAATTTATGACGGCCAACTATTTTAATTTTTGATATTGACAATTGCTAGGGTTCCACTTTGTTGTGCTTAACTCTCATCATTTGATTTTGACAAGGGATGCAATGAAAAACTTTATGAAATTAGTCCCCTTTATATTTTCTATATATAAATAGGAAATATAAGGATAATATGGAAATAAATTATTGCAAGAAAGCTACCAAAATTTAGGCTTGATTTCAATTACCGAATTGACCTCCTCCAAGTTTACATATACGTAATAATTATTACTTGAGGTTTGATATTACGTACTTTCGATGGTTCACTTTCAATATTCAAATGTGTTTTTTTAACCTACACATAATCAGTGCTAACTTTTTTTCCCCAACAATATCCACTTCATATAACATGTGCAACTCATAAGCATATACAACGGTGATAATTTTAACATCGGGATAACTTATACCTTATAAAATGTGGGGTAATTAACACCGGTATAACTTATATATTCTTCTTAGAATTTATGCAATTGTCATTCTTAATACAATATATATACCAAACAATGAATAAACAACAATACTAGCATAACTAATCCCAGTATAACTTATCCCAATATAACTTATACCGGCATAACTTATACCATTATAAATCATATTCTGATGGTATAAGATATAAGAAGGTATAAAGATGTTATAAAAATTTAATACCACCTTAATACTCTGTTTGGTTAGCAAACTAGGTATAAGTTATCTCGGAGTTAATTTTAACAATGGATAACTTATACCTTATAAAAGGTGAGGCAATTAGCAGTGATATAACTTATATCTTCTTCTTAGAAGTTATGCAGTTGTCATTCTTAATACAACATACCAAACAATAGATAAACATCAATCCCAACATAACTAATCACATCATAACTTATCTCAGTATAACTTATACCGGTATAAATTGTATGCCAACCAAACGACCCTTAAGAGAGAAAATAACCAAAAACATTCAAAGAACAACGAATGTCAATAATAAGGTGCATAATAAATGAAGAGAATAACAAGCTAAGCATGCTTTACGATCCTAAATAGGATATTTTGGAATTCAACAACTCTTTAAGATTTCAAATCGAAATCTTTAACCAAGAAGAACGAAATGATATTCCCTTTTTATACGCTTCTTAAAAGTTAATATACACATGGGAAATTTTTATTTTTAACTTAAAAAACTCTTTTGACTATTTACTCCAGTTTCTTAATTTAATTAATAATTACAAATACATCCATGCACGTTTTTCAAGAAAAAACAGTAAATTAGAATCCTATATAACGAAAATTCTTTTATATATTAAATTGTGTGTAGAAATCTTAAAATATGCAAGGGAGCTGATTGATTGGTTGGTGTATTCATGATTGAACCATATTATAGAGGTTCTTGGATTAATAGGTTACTTTAAAGAATATTTAGCAACCAGAATATAATTCTTCTGTATAAATGGACCTTTTGTCCTATAGTCAATTTATATGATATGTGGCAAGAAAAAGTAAAATATTTAAGATATATTGATATATTGGATGAGTTGGTTGGGTGAGTAGTTTCTTGCATTAGAGGGTTGGGATAGATTTCCTTCACCAACAGCCTTTGCGGTCCGAGTTAGTCGCTCGAGCTTGCCTATTACGATTTATATCTTCTATTGCATAGTGAGTAAGTTACCTAATACATGCACCAAAAGGATTGCGACGGCGGATTTCCTGAGTAATTATTAATAAAAAAAACTAAGAACTTTGGTGGAAACAAAAGAAGAGTTTTTATGTTTGATATATCAATATATATTCATAACAAAGACAGAAGAGGCCCCTCTCATTTTTTTTTTAAAAAGTAAGTGAAAATAGACACGTTTGACGTGGAAAACGAGTACAATAAATAGAATTGTTGGACCACGTTATTCTCAAGGCATGCTTTAAGATCAATGGGCATTATATAGGTGTGGCATATATTTCATGGGATGCTTATTTTGTTCATCCTTTTTCCATATTTATATTTAAGAAAGAAAATTGCATTATTATATATGAAAGTAGTGTGTCAAGAGGGTTACTAGTGACTAATAATTTCATGATCCTGGAATTATATCACGACCCGGATTCCTCACCCTCGAGATCGTGATGATGCCTAATCGTGGTAGGTAGGCAAGCCAATTTTAACCTGTAAAATCAAGGGGTTTAGACCTTTATGTTGAATTTAAAAAAATATCTTTTTAAGATTTCTTACGTGTGAAATATAGATCTCTTGTGTAACAACAAATCTCCCATGTGTAAAAGAAAAAGGTGGGATCATAAAACTAAGTTTGTAATGGGTTATAAAACCAATTGACCCCGGTAACCTGCTACTAAACCCACACATTATTCATCCCACTCTTGCTTAATGATCAAAGTGGAGAGTGTAGTCTGTAGAGTAATGTTCATCGTATTTCAACGATCACAAACTTTTCCTCTTTATTTCCATGTTGTTAAAAGGAAATCCCAAAAAAATGGCAAAAAAAAAAAAAAAAAATCGACCAAAAGCTAGGGACAAAAGAAAATCAAAAAAGGCAAAGAGAAAAAATGTCAGAGAATCACAGCGGGGACAAATCTGTTTAAAATATTGAGCGTGATGCCTAAGTTATTGAACCAATTAAAATATTAAATGAAAGCATATTTTTCGTTGTCGACTTTACAATGTAAATTTGTGAGTTGAGATATGATTAACGGTAGGGGTGTATATATGTTGGGTTGGTTCGAATTTTTTAATTTCCAAATTAAATTAATAGTGTCGAATTTTTAAATCTATAAACCAAACCAACGAAATCGAGTTTTTCAATCTCAGGTTTTTCGGGTTTTTATAGGTTTTCGGATTTTTTTCCCCGATAAGTCTTCATAGCACAAATATATAATTTGTGCTCCACATTCTTCTCTAATTCTACAAGGATACAACTATATAATAATTTTTTCAAGAAAATAAAACAAGAATATGAGATGCGTCATAACATTGTACTATAATATTCAATAACAAAAATACTAAAACCCATAAAGAAAATATTATTAAGTAACAAGCCATAATAAATTTAACATAATCTAAAAGTACTATATAAGTTATGCTTAAATAAGCAGAACTATAAGTACATTAGTTACACAACTAACCACTAAAGAAAAAGATAAACTACGTTATGCATTTTCAATATAAACAATGCAAAACTAAAAAATAGATATACACACTATTGTCATTTCTATTGTTGAATTGAATTTTCTTAGTTAGCATTAGTATTGATGTGAAATTTATTTGAATTACTATATTTATGAACTATAAAATTTATTGGAGCATTCAAGAATGTTAATTCCAAACTTGAAACAATATGTTTAAAGATAAAATTGTGAAAAAGTTTAAGAAATATTTATGAATTTTATTAAAAATAAATATTCATATGTATAAAATATTTGTAAAAATTGAATAAATGTAATATCGGGTTGGTTTGGTTTCGATTTGATTTTTTTTAGTTAAAACCAAACCAAACCAATTATGATCGGTTATTTTTTCCAACACCAAACCAAGTCAAATTGATCTGAAATTTTTTTCCGGTTTAATTCGGATTACCGATTTGGTGCAGTTTATGAGCTTCTCATAAACAGAATTTCCAATGGCACAAAATGAGTTGTTTAGCAACGTGGTTGCGTGCACTAGAAATCACTCAGTATCTTTGTATTTTAATTCTTTAAATGTCACCCACATTTTTTTGTGGATGTACCTCTTTAATTCATTATTAACTGGTCGATTAATTTATATTCATAGTGCATATATAAGACCAATTAAAAGTGAAGTGCTCTAAGAAAATCTATTCATATTCAGAGCTCGAACTCAAAACTTCTCATTAACTTGTAAAGAAATTCTATCGATCCCACCAACACCCTTGGCCAGCTTACATTTTTTTTATATTTTGCAGGTAAAAACTTATCCGAACCGGATGTTTATTCCAAACCAATAGATACATGACATGTATCTTACATATGAACTTCAATCATTTAACCATGGTAATTTATATGCATTCTCATCTAATTAAATTAATTAATCATAGTTAGCTAGTATAGTTTGGTATAAACACCCGGTGTGGGTAAATATTTACCCACCAACAACCCTTGCCTAGCTTACATTTTCCTTATATTCGTATAGCTTAAAGGTTTTGTGAAGATCTGACTTGTAATTAACCCGTGCTTATGAGATAGATTGCCTTTACATGCAATATCTACTTTTGTCTGGTAAAAAAAAACACTTCCTTTTTTTGAAATTAATGGTATAGGAGAAATAAATGCTGAAAATCAGGATTTTATGAAAACAAAATCCAATTTGATGCCGTGCACAACTTTAAAAACCTCAAGGACTAAAATGACAGTTCCAACGGTCATGGCCCGATTTAAATTCCACATCCTCAACTTATTTTTATTTCGTTTTAGTCCCCAATGATAGTAGGTAATACTGCTGAAGACCAGAAACCACAAGAGTTAGCTTAGGTATGTGCTTAACTTTAGGCCATATATCTAAAATTAGGCATTGCTAAAAATAAACTTTACCCAAATCGTGTACCATGACATCTTCCAAACGTTTTATAGTTGTATTCAAACTCTACTTGTACCTAATAGTCAAACATACCAAAAATATTTCCTGTTTTAATTTATATGACATTTTATTTAATTATCTCATAACATTCTCAAATGTTTGGTAATATCCTATTTTTATTTTTTCAACATTTAAGAATTTAATTTGATTCAGTAAGCAACCCTCACTTCCAACCAACCAAGAGGGGTTGCTCTGATGGTAAGCAACTCTACTTTCAACCAAGAGGTTGTGAGTTTGAGTCTTCCCCAAGAGCAAGGTGGTAAATTCTTGGAGGGGAGAATGTCGGGGGTCTATTAGGAAACAACTTCTCTACCCCAGGGTAAAGTTAAGGTCTGTGTACACACTACCCTCCCCAGATCACACTAACTGATATTATACTGGATTGTTATTGTTATTGTAATTTCAATGAGTATTCAAATTGTGAATGTGGATATAATGTTTTCTTTACTTTACTAGTTTTAACCAATATTTTTATTTATTTTACTATAGTTAACCAAACTCGACAAGACGGGGTTCCTCAAATGGTCAACAACCCCACCTACAACCTCAAGGTCATAGGTTCGAGTTACCAAATAAGCAATAGTTCCAACAAGGGGATCAAAATGTGAGGGGAAAAATTTGAAGAAAAAAAAAAAACTACTGAATTAAGGCCTAATTAGAGGACTAAGATCCTGACCTAATTTGATATTGACTTTCATAATTATAAATAATTACGAGTTACTTAGGTTACACATTCTTTGGCAAAGTCATGTGGCTGTATAAGTGCCTATATGATATTGTTGGTAATAAATTCTTTTCTACAATTTGACAGTTTACTTTTCAAAAACTGAAAATCAACTCCTGCCACTTTGTTCACTGAAAAATAGTGACATCTTGGACGTGCCGTTGCTTAAGGGCAAAGTTAGAGTAAACTATTAAGGGGTCGTTTGGTAGGATGCATTAGAGAAAATAATGTATGCATTAAGTTTTTGGTATTACTAATTCTTTATTCGGTATACTATTTCAACTTATGTATTACTAATGCAAGTATTAATTATATAATTTATTTAGTATTATCCTATGTACAACTAATACATAGCACACCATGATATTAATAATACCAAGTCTATTAATGCATGCATTAGTATGGCTAAAGATAAAATTATTCTTAAAGTCTCTTAAAACTAAAGAATATGGAGGACATTTTTGTGAACAACTAAGTTTTTTCAAATTTATGTAATGCATTTTAATTTTTAATATATTACCCCAAACAGTCAAAAAAATAGTGGATAAGAAATAATCTCTACATCTTATGCTTGCATTACTAATCTTTCATTACTAATACACCTTATTTAGCACTATTTTTATATAACCTACCAAACAATCACTTACTAAATAAATAGCGCATAAATTCATTTGATATCCATAAAGTTTGAATGCAAAATTTCTGATCAAAGAGTGAAAGAATCCGAACTCCATCCCACCACACGCCTTGATGATCTGGCCAAAGTATTGATAAGAAAACTAAGGCTACTAGAGGTTGAATATAAGGTGAAGAGGTCTTCAAGCAAACAAAGTCAAGTCAATGCCACCTTGTTTCATTAGAAATATATCTATTGAATTGCTGCATACTTCCACCACATCTTCTCCAAATTCATTTGCTTGAGAAGTTCAATGATTCATAATTTATTTTAATCTTCATGTCAATTACTAGTATTTTCTTATGCTTTCAAAAGGGTGGATTGCCTTTATGTCAACATGATGAGCCACAAATTTATTTTATTTTAATTTCTTTTTAATTTTTAAAATCAGTATTTAATTATAAATTTTTAAATTTTCAATTGAGGATGAATTTTGGAAACATGAAAAACTCCAAGAAACTTTCAGAATTCATTTCAGATCATTCACAAAAATTCTAAAACAGCCCAAATATATTTATGTCTAAATACAACTTTATTTTCAAATACTATTTTCACTTTAAAAAAAATACTTTTTATGAAATTTTCAATTCTTATGTCCAAACGCCCGTGAAAGAAAGCGAAAAGAATATGAGGTCTACATAATAGCTCCGATTGTCAAGGTGGAATTATAATTTTAGTCAGCAAATGTGCACTAACAATTCACTTAGTGTTACTTCGTCGTGACAATGAATTGGAATTATTCTACTATATATAAATAACTTGACCCAAAACTCTAGATTACTCACGTTTCACCATTTAGGGGTCAATAGTTTGGTTCGATCAATTTTAAAAAATTTATACCATATTAATTTTTCAATTACTCTATTATGTATAACTAAAATAAGACATTTTGAAACCTTCTTACACTATCCCGGTTTCTCTTTGGTATCTGATACATCACATATAATTTATATTATTATTATTATTACTATTATTACTATTATTGTTATTATTATTATTATTATTATTTTTATTATTATTATTGAACTCTACAATGTTACCAGAAACAAAATGGAAAAATAATATTGTACAGGCGCTTTCCAAATAATATCCGAAAAATTATTATACATTTTTTGCATATATATATAAATTTTATATATTTTTTAGTTATCAATATAGACGGGTTAAGAGTAATAGTACACCAAAATATAATAATCTGCAACATACATCTATTCTTGTATGAATGACTGTCCAAACAATTTTCTTACGTAGTTTTATGACAAGTTAAACGAGTCTCTTGCTTTGGGGTGAAGTAAACAAATTGAATCCAATGAGGTGGGATCAGGGATACGAAAAGATGTTGTTGACACCATAAAATTAATTAGTACGAGGGCCTTCTTGACTTTGAAATATATAGTCAAGTCAATGTCGGTTTTAATAGAATATTCATTAATTTGCTGAATCTTTTTCCTTTACTTTTCTAAATCCATCTTTTGATAATTTCTTTTCAGTTTTTTCTTTTTTCTTTTTTATTTTAAATTGTGAAAGTAAAGCTTAACGAATCAATTCTCCGGTTTTCGTGACTAATTAAAAAAAATGAGTCATGTGTTTTACAAAAATATCAGTAATTTATTTACTAGTTTTAACGTGTACGTGTATTGCACGTGTGTATCGTGTAATTAGCATAATATATATATAAAAATATATTGTTGAAAAATCACAATTTACATTAAATTAAATGTAATATTTGTTACACGCATTAAAATCCAAAAGCACTTAAAGTTCGTAAAAGTTGGTCAAATAAGAAAAAAATAGTATAAAATAAAAGTTGAATGTAGATTCGTAAGTATTAGAATTTTTTACAAGGTTAAATAAGAAAAAAATAATTAATAAGTAAAATTTTAATTGATGTTATACTCGTAAATATAAGAAAAATTATTATATGACTATTTTATGTAGTGTGAAATCTATTTTTAAAGGGTAAAAAAGACGAATGATATTTTGGTAAAGAATTTCGTACTTTTACCGTAATAAAATAAAAACGAGGAAGGACTATGGATTCTAATACAACTACCATGATTCGTGTTAACGAAGAAAGACCAAAACTCCAACTTAAATTAAATAATACTAGGACTCTCTTGGGTCTCCTAGATGAAATACCTGCAACCGACCTCTCGACTAGCCACTAGCAGCTCCACAATTTGCACAGAAACTGCAGAGTGCAGTATCAATACAACCGACCCTGTGTACTAGTAAGTGTCGGGTCTAATCTCGACGAGGTAGTGCGATTTTACGGCGGGGCAGTTACAATATAATCTGCGTACAGTGCATAATAAAACAGAAAGAAGAACGAAACAAAGTGAAACAATAACTTGCAAGGAAAGAATTCAAAACTTCAGTATCTCATCAGTACTCAGCTATAACCAATCTTTAAGTGTAAAGTCAAATTACAGAATAACTTGTACGATGGAAGAGAGATACATAAACACATAAATTGATGTGGCGCACATTCCGTTCCCATCATATAATCAATATCAGTATGAATATTCACTCGTATTACTCCGTTTCAATAGATCCTTATTTCTCCAGTTGCGGCGTGCAACCTGATCTCACCGTACATTGTAATTCACCCTTATTTCTCCTCAGCATACCAAGCTTATTACTCCTGTTGCGGTGTGCAATCCGATCCCACCAAATAATAACATTTCACCCTTATTACTCCTCAATATACCACCCTTATTCCTCATGTTACGGCACACAACCCGATTCCACCATATCTGTACCAATCACATAATAAGATCGGGAATTTCATAATTTAGCTCAAAACTCTACATAATATTTAAGCCTCAAACCAAAACAAACAGACAACCACACAATTATGAAACTGCACACAATTAATACTACACAGCGAGACCAACCCAAATTGTACCTTAAAACACCGATAAACCAAGCTAAACCAATAATGTGGTACAATGAACTACGAGATAGCTAATACCTTCAATAAAGAAAATAAAATCTAACAAGTAGCAATTAAACATGGAACACCAATAAACATGTAGCAGTTAAGACAAGAAGACAATATATCAAGAACGGGAAAAGAAAACAGGCAAAACAGATAATTTGGCGGTGCATAGGTTCTCGTCACATCACCTATACGCCAAACACATGGATTTTCACGTAGCAATTTAGCCGGGGGTCCACAATCCCTCAAGTCAAAGTTAGACACAATACTTACTTCAATCCATGACCAACTCAATGCTCAATTACCGCCTTTCCTCTAGTTTCCACCTCCGAACCACTCGTATCAGTCATAATTAACTTAACAATATCAATTACCACTAAAGAAATCAATTCTTATACATATTATAAACTTCCTAACATTTCTTCCCAAAAGTCAAAAATTGACCCTGAGCCCGCTTGATCAAAATCCGATTACCCGTCCATCCTGTGCTCAGATATATAATTAGTTTTGGAATCCGACCTCAATTTGAGGTCTAAATTCCCAAATTTTGAAATTCCAAGTTTCTACCCAAAAATTCCACCATCAAAATCTTAAACTCTAGGTTGAAATCTTGTTAAAAGAAGTGAAAGATTGAAAGGAACGAGTTAAGAATCGCTTATCTATGATTTGGGGAAGAAATGGTCATTGGAAAATAGCTTCTTGAGGTTTAGGTTTTGAAAATTTAGGAAATAAATTAAAAATCTCGTCTAAGTACCTTTAATACAGCTCCAAATGTCGCATTTGTGACCTAAGCTTCATAATTGCGAAGGAGCTATCGCAATTACGAAGCCCTTCACAGTCCTGCTGCTTTCATAAATGCGAGGAAAGTGTCACAATTGCGATCACTGAACCTCGCAAATGCGAGTAAAAGATCGCATGTGCGATCCTTGCCCCTCCTAGATTCCCTTCGCAATTGCGAAGGTAACCTCACAAATAAGAGAATTACTGGCCCAGCTTTTCTTCACATTTGCGATGAAAGTCTCGTAAATGCGGAACCTGCACGGTTCTCAATTGCGATGCCTGATATTGAAAGAGGCCTACAACAGGTTCAGTTATACCAGCAAAATTTTCTAAGTTCAAAACACCCCGTAGCCTACCCGAAATTCACCCGAGCACGCTCCAAAACAAACTTGCACACAAGCCTTAAAACATACGAACTTGATTGGCGATCAAATTGCCAAAATAACATCTAGAACTATGTATTTAAGAACAAAACACGTGAAATTAAGAACACTTGAAATTTCTCTTTTCTCAACCGGATGCCGAATCACGTCAAATCAATTCTGATTTTTTCAAATTTCATAGACATGACTTAAATATTATTTTAAACATATACCGGGCTCCGAAATCAAAATATGGGTCTTGTGAGCACATGATTTTTGCACCAAGCAAATAATTCCAAAATTAAAATAAATATATTTTTGAGTGCAATTAATTGCTTTGTTTGAAATTGGTTATATTTTTTGTGTGTTTGAATAAGTAAAAATTAGAAAAAATCAAAAAATAGTAGTAATTAGTTTGTTAGTTTAGTTAACTAGCAAATTAGCAAAATAGCTTAAATAGGAGAAAATAACGGGAAAAATAGCAGAAAAATTGCAAAAAAATATTAGGAAATTAGAGTAGGTAGTAAATTAGGATTTGTAATTTTTCATAAAAGAAAAGAAAAAAAAAGTATAAAAGAAAATACATAAAAATAATTGAAATACCAGAAAAATACAAAGTATGTTTGGTATAATAAACTGGGCCATTTTGGACTCAAATCGTTGGCCCAGTTCTTGAGCCCAAATCAGACCCGGTCCAGGCTTTAAATTGATTTGATCCCAGCCGTCCAACTTCATTAATCTAACGGCCGAGATATTTAGTGGAATTATTGGTTTAATTAATTGTGGGAGACTTGATCTTGACCGTCCGTGTGATTTAATCCAACGGCCAAACACTTTGGTCTCATAAGTGACGGAACGATGGCGTTTTAGTAACGCCCGTCCTCAGCCGTTGATCTCTCTTCAATGGACGGCTGAGATTATCTGGGACGTGTGGCCTATATAATGGCCCTGTCTGAAGACGGCCGTCCATTTTGCCCAATTCAAAACCCTAATAGCGGCCGCCTCTCTCATCTTCTCCATCTCCTTCTTCAAACTCACAGCGGCCATGGCGGCCACCACCTTCCACGGTGGTCGCCGGCCTTTCTCATCCTTCCCCTCGTCTTCTCCTTCTTCATCTCCATCTTCTTCACCCAAAACCCCAGAAAAAACCCTTGTTCTTCAAAAGTCCGGTCACCGGAGTTACACCGGTGACCACCAAAGTATGAGAACCCACACAAAACCAATGCCATTCGACGCCTTTTCATGAGATCTACCCAACCGTACTAGCCTCCACCCTCGAATGTCCCTTGAACGGTTCGAATATCCAAATTAAGGTCGTCGGAACCCTAACTCCGGCGACCCCAAGTTCGAACCCCAATCAAGACCTCATCTTTTACACCTCCTAAAACACCCCCTGTAACTCGAACCTCAAAAGGCTTCACCTTTAGGCCTTGAAAAGAAGAAACAGAAAAGGAAAATAAAAAAAAAAAGAGATTTGGAAAAGAATAAGAAAAAGAAAAGAAGGAATAAAAAGAATCTGAGAGTCTGAGGGAATGAAAAGGAAAAGAAAAGAGTTAGGAAGCTCGGGGGACCGGCCCCACAAGCTAAGTCCCTCACCTTTAGTCTTCTTTAGTTTCCTAGGATAGTTTATGATTTCTTACATGTTTTGGTCTTATTTTCTGTTGATTTTTGTGTTTGCGTGTTAATTTTCGTCTGCTCTTGTTGATATTTCTCTTCTTTTTATCTCATGTCCTGAATATCTTTGCCTCTAGCATGTTCATCTCCTTTTCTGATTAATGATTTGTCTGTAATGTGGCTCTGGTCGATTATGTTTCCATGTTTCTCTTTGGGCGAATCTCTGATATTTAGTCATAGGGCTGCTTAATCTGTTAGTGATAAGATTCTCCTTGATGTTAATTTCATGTTATGTTTCTGGTTAAGTCAAAAGAGTTGACCTGGTGTCATTCTAGTCCCTAATCCCTTTGATTGCTTTTTATGCTTCGATTTACATGCTTATAAGTGCCTTTTATTTCTGTTCATCATGTTAATTCTAAGAGCTTTGTTTGCATTACTTCTTTGATAGACATAGATTCTTGTTTTTAGCTTCTTCTTTGATTCATGCTCTCTTTGCTTGATTTCATATGTCTTAAATTGCTCTTTCAAGATCATGTTTAGTACTAGGGTTCTATTTCCATTCCATCCTCATATATGTGTTCTGTTTTTGTTGAGTACACTGATTCTTGATTGTTGGTTTGCAATATCATGACTATCTGTCTTCTTGCTTCTTTTGGCATAATTAGTTCAATTGTTCTCTTTTAGTATTCTGTGGCTGGTAGTTTTATTTTAATGTCCCAGTGTTCCTTTGTCTACTATAGTATTGAGGTCCCTCACCTTGTGGTTTTCAGTAGTCCTTCTGTCAACTTACATGTTTGGATCCTGATACTATGTTCAATGGTTTGTCTTTAATTGTCACTTAGTCTTACATTAGATCACTTTTGTTGGCTTACAGTATCTCTACTGTTCCTCTTTCTGTATCTTCTTATGTTTGGTCTTGATAAAAGCTTGGCTATCTCTGTTCATCTTTTATATCAAGTCATCTGGGGTTCATTTCTTTGCTCACATTCTGATTCATGCAAGTCTAGTATTCTTGTCATATCATCTCTATTATGTTTTGCTTGGTGAATGGGTATGCCAATGTGGGGTCTGATTCTCTTCATGTTACCCTCATATGATAGATTTAGGTTTTTCTTTTCACTGATTCTCCATGTTTTCCTGCTTCACATGCTTCATCTTCTGCTGACTGGTTTCTGGAAGTCACTGTCTCTCCATGATTTTTCTACTCCTTATCTTCATATTATCTGTCTCATAGTCCATTGTATTTATGTCTAAAATGAATCATGTTTTATCTCTTGTTTTGTGGGATTTAGTTTCCATGTGTCTATGCCCATGAACCCTAAATGTTTGAATTCCTCAGTGTCCCATTTGACATGAAATGATTGTGCTTAGCTTAATTGATGTTAATTGCTATGTAGTTACATGAGTTTAAGTTATGTAAATTGATTAGTTGAAGTTCAACACTATCAAACCCCTTTTCTGAGTTTTAATTAATCAATGAACATGGTTTGGCTTTATGTGGTTATGTGTGCAGTTGTATGTTAAAATGGCTAAGTTTGCAATAATTACATGTTAAGTGTGAACACTGCTAAGGCCTGTATGGATTGGTTATAGCTGTTAGTTCTAGGTTCTATAATTGGCTAGTTTTTAAATAGGATAAAACTGGAATTCACAATTAGACTATAGGTTAAATAATTGGCCTAAGAATGGTCAACCTTGCAAAGGTTGACCAATTCTGTGAGCCCTAACACACAGCTCACTGTTTAACAGTGGCTAGTTGTGCAAAGGGCTATGTCTGCAAATGCAGACTAGCCCAGGCTCTATATTGAGCCCTGAACAGCAAAATGGCCAAACCTGTAAAGGTTTGGGGCCCAGCTGTCCAGTAAGTGGCTTTGATAGCCCAAGCTAAGTCTCAACTTGAGACTGGCTAACTTTTAAATAGGTCAATCATAATAACAAAACAGGCTATGCCTGCAATTAGCTTTAATTAGGAACAAATTGGTCTTAATTGACTGAAATTAGTTTAAAAGTGGCTAAAATTGAAATAGTTCTTAATAATAAATCTGGCCAGCCCTTAAATATTAATGCCAGGGCTGGCTATTAGTTAAATAGGTTCAAATTAACTAAAATCTGCCTTAGGCATAGCTGGTAAATCAGCAGTGCCCTCAGGGGCATAATTGGTTATTAAAAAGGTAAATTAGTAATAGTTTAGAACTTAGGAGGGTAATAGGGACATTTATACTACTGATTTCTGTAATTTTGCAGAGATTCAGGGGTATAATGGTCTCCTAAATATGGGAAATCTGTAAAAATCTCAAACCCCTAAGGTTATACTAGTAAAAGGCCATAAAAGAGAATCTTTAGAACCTTCCAGCACATGCTGGAAGGGTTTTAATAACTGAAAATGGGACTAAAGTGTAGAATAGATAATTTTAGGAGGGGGGAAGTGGGATTAATCCCAATACTTCTTCCCCAAGTATTCAGCCCTAAAAGTTAGCTATAAATATCTCAAAAAGGGGCTGAAAAAAGGGATACACAGGAGAACAATCTAAAAAATACATTTAAGTTGGAATTCATTAAATACAAAGCTGAATAGATAGAAATAGCAATTTAGAAGTGATCAATTCTGGAAATTCCGAGTGAAGAGCTTTTGATTTTAACCTATTCTTGCTGGGTTTCTAGCTCGTTGTTGCTGGTTTTCTTTATTGCTGTGTTGCTGTGTTATTTGGATCTTCACTCCCACTGTTGCATTGCCTTTGTTTGGGTCTACTGCTGTTACTGCTTACTCCTTCTCCCTTAGAACTCATTGGCTTCTATTTTTGCTGAATCAGGTACACATCCTATTCATTGAAGCTGTATTGATGTCATTGGTGAAATAAAATGAAGATTCTATGCTGTTATGTAGTTGTAGTCTAATATTGATTAGTTCTAGTTGTAAATTAGTCATGATAGTCTTTTGTAGTAGCTGAAGAGACAAAAAACAGAGGCAATGTAATAGTATAGTAATAGTAGTATAGTAGTAGTATAATGTAGCTAGCTTAACACTTAGTTAATTAGGAAAATGCTTTAAAACATAAGTTAATTAGTGATATCCGTAACAATTAATAATCTGGTAATAAGGCCTTGTTAAAATCAGTAGTATGACTAAAAAATCACGTAGATGCTTAGGATCATTGTAATTAAGTAATTGGAACGTTTAATTTCTGCTTGAGTAGTTCAATTAATTCTAAGGATTGGAGTTCAGTTATGAATACTCAATAGAAGAAACGATTAGATATTGAAGTGGTTCAAGTAGGATGAATTGATGGAGATGAATGGTTTAGTCTTCAATAATTTGTAGTCAATCAGTTTAATTACTCTTGGAATTTCTCATAATAGACCGTCTCCTTGGAATATTTTTAACCCTTAAACGGTAATTAACATAATTCTAGTGATGAACATTGTGCAAATTTCCTTAGTGTAATAATTTGGTAATATGGTTAGTAATTAGATCAATATGAAATATAGATAAAAGTAGCCTGTCAATTTGGTTCTCTTAATAAGCTGTAATCATAGAATATTCTGTACAATATCTCTGCTCTTTCAAATGAATAAAATCAATCTGTTTTTGATTCCTAAATCTTGTTGATTAGCGTTTTATAGTTCTTCGCATTTATTGTTATTTTGTATTACGTTTTACCAGTTTTTGGCTCAATATGCAAACTATTTCTAAATTCCAATGTGAAGTTAAAAGGTCAGCAAGCTTAAGCCCAAAACGACCTGAAAACTGCCTGGGCCTTAAAGGCCTGGACCAATGCTGATCCATGCTGAGCGAAATGAAAAGAAGACCAGGCCCAATAAGTAATAAGAATTCGACGGGCCTGGATTACTATAGAATTAGTATTACGATTAAGGCAAAAACAAATATAGAAAACTTAGTCAAAAATTAGTACCCTTTAATAAATAATTTGGGACGAGCCTCGCCCGAATAACACCGGGGCCCCCATTTAGTAATGATATAAACACAATTAGATCCGGGAAAGCTAATAGCCAATTCCATAGCTTCTCCCAAAATATTTAAAAGCCGATAGACATTATTTTAGGGCACGATTTTAATTTACCTTCCTATGAACGAGTGTGCACTTGGTGCGACTCAAATCCAAATCTCGGCAAAGCCGAAATACTCTAAAAGTCATAGGCGTACTGGTTGCGGTATGACTCGAGGCGTGTTTCCGCAATGTCGCAAAATTCCTAAAAGTAATATTTAACGCGAAAATCATATTATGTTGTTAAAATCTATAACTGAGTCAAGAATAAAGTCAAAACGACAGTGGAGCGACCGTGTTGAAACCACGGAATTCGGGAGTGCCTAACACCTTCTCCCGGGTTAACAGAGTTCCTTATCCGGACCTCTGCTTCGCAGACATTTCAAAGAGTCAAAATTCCTCGGATTCGGGATTAACCGGTGACTTGGGACACCATTGTCATTCCCAAGTGGCGACTCTGATTAATCTCTAAACATATCCCGAACCGATTGTCCTTAAATTGGAAAAACTCCTTCCCTTACGTTATTTTATCCGTCTCGGGTAATTGAGCGTCGGGGTATACCCTACAAGTGTATTTATACATCTTACGCATGTGCGGGGTAGTAAAATGGGGAGGTGTGACAGCTCTGGCGACTCCGCTGGGGACCAACCCTGAATTTCGACTTCAGGTTTTAAGAACTCGAGCTCCTTAGAACTGCCGTTCGCGTTTTTATTTGACTTCATTATATGATTTGAATAACATGCTATGTGCTTTATCGCTTTGATATTACGTGAACTGTGTATATAAAATTGTGCCGAAAATCCTTCTCTCTTCTCCCCCGGGGATGTGCTTACTGGTTGAGACTCCCCTTTCTGTTAAAGTCACCTTAAATTAAGAAAACAGAGGCCGGATAAGTTACAAAGCCGATTGACTCCGCGGGTCACCGGTACGTAGCCCCCTCCTCGATTCGAGTTGTCCGCTCGGGTACACGGTCTAGCAATCCATGAAACCGTAAGATTTTGAACATAGGTCTAGGACGATTATTTGCATCATATTTGGCTTAGGGGACTCAACACAGGGGTTGGGTCCGTCTAGGACAGGTGACCCGGTATTGAAAAGACCGAGCATGCTATGTGTTGCATTTTATTGTCCTTGATCGTTATGCGGACCGGCGAAAATCCCGAGATTGGAAAATTGTTGAAAAAGGGAAAAGAGAGAGAGGAAAATAATGATTTTTAGAAAATAGGTACATGAAAGAATTTGAAAATTTGAAAAAATAGGTGGAGCATTTTCTGAAATAATTGGTCAAATAATCTGACCGAACTACGCAGGTTTGATTCTCGCCATTAGGTGGGATACGTAGGCAACCCTTAAACGGGTCCAACCACATTTTTAGAAAAAGACCAAAAAGATTTTCTTTTCAAATAATCGAGGTGATTGCTATTTTTGGAAATGGCCGAATGTTCCGAAAGGACGACGGAAGACTGTTTTTACAAAAATGGCCACTTCGAAAATTATTTTTCTTTTCTCAAAAATTGAAAACTTGCATTAAAAAGATTTTTCTTTCTTCTAAATAAAATCACCTTAATAAATGTGCAGGACGAGCACTATGATGAATGAACAATTTTCCCTAAATAAAATCCCTTTGGAGCTGAGGTTATGGTGGCAGGACATGGGATCCGATGGTCAAGATTGGGTCAAAAAGTACTTGAAAGGCCTTACTGGGTTACTCGAAATAGTTCCTCGAGGTGATGTAATTCGAGCGTTGGTCTCGTTTTGGGATTCGGCACACAACGTATTTCATTTCCCAGATTTTGAGCTTACCCCTACTTTAGAGGAGATTTCCTACTACATTGGGAAGACCGAAGTTCCGCTGAAAGGAAAATATCCGGTATCTCCGAGGATGGTGACAGTACATCGCTTCCTTGACTCTTTGAAAATTGCCCGGAATGTTCATAATGAAGATCCGGCCAACGGATTTTGTTCTTTAAGCTTCATCTACAACAGGTTTGGACATGTTGGGGGTTTCAATGATCCTACCAACAAGCTATGTTGCAAGTCTAACCGGGCGAAATGGGAAGAACACCGGAGGTTCGCATTTTTGGTGGCATTTCTCGGAGTTGTGGTATTCCCGAGGAAGGACGGACATATCAATATCAAAGTCGCCGGGGTAGCCACCACACTGATAGTACAAGAAAACAGTACCCTGGCCCCAATGATTGTCGCAGATATCTATCGTGCTCTGACTGCGTGCAAAGCAAGGGCTAGCTTCTTCGAAGGGTGTAACTTGATCTTGCAAATTTGGCTAATCGAGCATCTGTGTCACCACCCTTCATTCTCGAGCTATGGTTCGGCCGATCGGACATGTTTGGAAGAGTTCAATGCAAGAACAAAAGAAGTAAGGTTGCCAGAGGGAGTCCAAGGTTGGATTGGGTATCTTCGATCACTAACTGACGGTCAAATTGATTGGACGTATGACTGGTTACCTCTTAACGAGGTGATATACATGCCAACAGAGGGATCGCCATTTTTGATTATGGGTTTGAAGAGTATACAGCCTTATGCTCCCTACAGAGCCTTGCGACAGTTGGGTCGGTGTCAGATTATTCCAAGAGATGGGGATCTCAGTGTGCAGGCCGTGGAGATTGGTCCAGACGGGCAATTCCCGGAAGCAAAAATCCGGCAAATATGGAACGAATGCCAAAATTTGAAGATTGATACTTGTGTGCCGAATAGAGCAAGAGGGGAGATATCACCTGGATACTCCACCTGGTACCGACGAGGGGTTGAACATGAACGTCTTTCAAAGAGGCCTCACTTGCAAGACCTGATGGAGCAATCCGAGGAAAATCTGAAATGGGTGGCCAAGGAAAAGGAATATAAGGCCAAAATCAGTCTGTTGGAAGATAAGCTGAGAAATCTTCATTTCGAAAGCGGTTTACAAGCGGCATCCGATGAAGTGGAGAAGAAGCAGTTGAAGAAAGAGAATGAGATGTTGAGAGCCCAAATGGCTCAAATGAAAATTGCATCCGAAACCCCAATTCGCTCGGCCCGGGATGAAAAGTTAATTGAGATTCTCCGGCGAAAGGTAAATGACTATAGCTTCGATTTGGATAAAGCGGAGAAAGAGATGTTGAGAAGAGAACCAAATTGGTTCAACAACTGCAAGACAAGCATGATGCTGAAGTAGTCCAGCTTAGAAAGAAATTAATCTCAGCCACGGCCAAGAGCAACAAGATTATCAAAGATCTTGAGGAAGAAAGAGAATATTGCTACTCGACCATGGCTAGATTAAAATTGGAGCTACAACAGGTGCAAAAGGACAACCAACAGGTCTTGGACGCTCGCAATCAACAAATAAGCAGGTTATTGCAGGAAAAAGGGGTCATCAGAGAAAAGATTGTTCGCATCGCCCAGTACATCACCCGGAAGACTCAGCTTTGTGAAGATATGACTCGGAGGACTTTTGTATCTGCAGTGAAGTTTTTTGTACAACAAGTCATGGCCGACCTTGATAAGCTTCAAAGGGGTTTAGCATATAGGCCCGCGGCAAGGCCGAACGATGCCTCGCGGGCACTAGGTGCATTAATGTACTCTTAGGTCATGCATCATCTTTTATTTTCCTTTGTTTAAACATCACTTTGTAATCAAGGTTTTGGATTATCAATGAGAAAACAAAGTGTTGTTACCAATTCTTTTACTTTGTGTCATTTCTTTTATATCCGCTAGGCAAATAAATAGGAGCGTAATCATGAAAACGACCACGAAAAAAGAAAGAGAAAGCAAGAAACGAAAAGAAAAAGAAAAAAAAAGAGCAAGAAAAGAGAAAAAGCAAGAAAAGAGAAAAATGCAAAAAAAAGAAAAGAAAAGAAAAGAAGAAAAGAAAGGAAAGAAAAAGAGCGGGAAAAAAGAGATGATTGAAATGAGCAGCGGCCGGGATGATGCATAACGACTCGAGCAAATGTGTTTGTTTTTAAGTCGTTACATCTTATTCATGCGCTAACAACTAACGAGTGTTGATGTTTGTGAGTCCAGATTTTCTAGGCAACTGGCATACTGGCTACCCACTCATACAACACCAGATCCAAAAAGATGACAAAGGCTGTATCCCAGGAGATCGAGGCAACCATTGTAGACCCTGCTCACGAAGAAGAGATCGTGGACGTGGCAGGGATGAAAGAAGAAATGTACAAGTTAAGACAACAGATGGCTGAAATGTACCAGGCTTGGTCGAGAGGTCAACCACTACCAGCCTACCCTGCTAACCCTGCATATGTCCCTCCAGCCAATCCTAACCCGGAGCCACCAACAATGAACTCATCCTCTACCTACCCCGACTACCCTCATTACTACGCTTCCACCTCCCAAATGCCACCACCTCCAACCAAGCAAGCACCACCTCCTGTACCGCAAGTTGCTCCTGTATACGTGGCACCTCCGCCCGCTGTTATCCACAAGTCTTCTAGTGAACCGATGTTCCATATCCAGGATTCTCACTATTACCCTCCGGAGCCGACTTTCAGACAACACGAGTCTCACGCTCCTATGATAGAAGCAAGTGCCGGGCAAGAAGAGATGGCTCGGAAAGTCAAAAGTCTTGAGAATGCTTTCCGCAACATGCAAGGGCTAGGAGGGCAAGTAAGTGTAGCCTACAAAGACCTGTGTTTGTTCCCAGAGGTGCAGCTTCCAGCGGGATTTAAATTGCCAAAGTTTGACATGTACGACGGACATGGGGATCCGGTAGCTCATCTGAGAGGATACTGTAGTAAGATGAGAGGCGCGGGAGGAAGAGATGAATTGTTAATGGCGTACTTCAGCCAAAGTCTAAGCGGATCAGCCCTGGAATGGTATACCCGACAGGACCACACAAGATGGTTCGTTTGGGATGACTTAGCGCAAGCTTTCGCTAGTCACTTTCAGTACAATTTGGAGATCATACCCGACAGGTTATCCCTTACCAAGCTGGAGAAAAAGCCAGGAGAGAGCTTTAGAGAATACGGTTTTAGATGGAGGGAACAAGCCGCTAGAGTGGATCCGCCAATGAAAGAGGGAGAGATGGTGGACTGTTTTTTGCAAGCTTTGGAGCCAACGTACTACGGCCATCTAGTGTCTGCAATCGGGAAAAGTTTCAACGAAGTTGTGAAAATGGGAAGTTTTGTGGAAGAGGGATTGAAGACAAACAAGATTATGAGTTTTTCGGCTATCAAAGCCACCAACCAAGCCATACAGAGTGGAGGTGGAGGAGTGATGGGAAAGAAGAAGAAAGAAGAAGTATCAACCATTGAAAGCAGGTCCTGGAGTCGCAACCCACATTATAACCCACCCAGACCTTACCGCCAACACCCACCAAGCCCGACAACTCCATATAATCCACCATCATCCTACCCACCAAATCCCTACAACACACCAAGCCCATATAACCCACCACCACCACCATACCCACCAACTGGCCCACATTACCATCACCCTCAAACCCAAGCTTACCCACCACCATCACCCCACGTGTGGAGAGCTCAAACTCCACACAATGTGTACCATGCCCAAAACACATACTCAACCCATAAACCTTACCGCAACCAGAATAGACCCAGGCCAGATGCTGATTGGAGAAACAAAGCAGGAAGAACATTCACTCCTCTCGGAGAATCATATGCCAGTCTTTTCCACAGGTTGAATGAATTGGGGATGTTGAGCCCAATCGCACCAAAAAATCCAAATCCTCCCCCAAAGAACCTTAATACTTCTGTCAGATGTGAATATTGTTCAGGAACGGTGGGTCATGATACTGAGAAATGTTGGCAACTAAAGAATGCCATTCAAGATCTTATCGATGAGAGGAGGATTGAAGTGCAGGCCCCAGAAACCCCAAACATTACCCAGAATCCATTGCCGAATCACCACGAAACGAATATGATAGAACTGGTGCAGGGTGATGGCAATCAAAAACCATCTCAGGCCGTCATGATGATAAAGTCGAGTGACAAGTTAGAGAAAGAGATTGTGAAAGAGGAAGCAATTGTTGAGAAACCAAAGCCAGTAGTGATGGGAAGTCTAAAAGTGGTAGTACCAGGTGCAAAGACAACTGTGACTGTGAAGGGTGCAAGTGCAGAGCCAGTAATCATAAAACCAGTAGTGCAAATGCCTGTGGTGAATACAAAGACTGTGCCTTGGAACTATAACAAGGTAACAGTAGTTTACAAGGGAAAAGAGATTTCTGGCGAAATTAATGAAACGCATGGACTCACACGATCTGGAAGGTGTTTTGCTCCAGAGGAACTGAGAAAGATGAAAGCGGTGAAAGAAAGTCAATTGAAAAAGCCAGTGTCGGAGGAGGAAGCAGAGGAATTTCTTAAGAAAATGAAGTCGCAAGAGTACTCAGTGGTTGAACAGTTAAGAAAAACCCCGGCCCAAATTTCTTTGTTATCTTTGTTGATACATTCAGAAGAGCACCGGAAGGCTCTTATGAAAATTCTAAATGAGGCTCACGTTCCGGAGAAGATTTCGGTGTGTCACTTGGAGAAGATCACCAGCAAAATTTTCGAGTCTAACAGGATCACCTTTTCTGATAGGGAGCTGCCGGTGGAAGGAACTGAACACAATAAAGCATTGTACCTCACAGTAAAGAGTGAAGAATCAGTCGTGACCAGGGTACTAATTGACAATGGATCGAGTGCGAATATCTGCCCGCTGTCAACTCTAGGGAAGCTGAACATTAGCCCGGATAGAATCCGGAGAAACAGTGTCAATGTGAGAGGGTTTGACGGCGGAGGTAAGAACACGCTGGGAGATATTATTTTGGAAGTGACCATCGGTCCCGTAGATTTTACGATGGAGTTCATGGTGCTTGATATTGCCGTATCATATAACCTGCTGTTAGGTCGACCCTGGATTCATGCGGCCAAAGCGGTACCATCTTCTCTACACCAGATGGTCAAGTTTGAATGGGAGCAGCAAGAGATTGTTGTACACGGAGAGGAAAATGCTTGTAATGTGGTAGCACCTTTTGACGGTACTGATGGAGATCGGGGTCCTTGGGTCTACCAAGTGAGGGAAGCTGTAGAAGTGAACAAAGTTGCTGAAGGAGAAAAGTTACCAACCCCGATGGTGGCACCAACTGCTATAATGGTGGCCAGAGAAATGCTGAAAAACGGATTTGCACCGGGGAGGGGATTAGGCAAAAACCTGCAGGGGGTCACTCGACCAGTTCAGCTTCCGGAGAATAAAGGAACATTCGGCTTAGGGTTCAAACCCACCTTTGCCGATATCCAAAGAGCCTCTAAAGCCAAGAGAAACTGGACCTTGCCCAAACCCATACCCAAATTATCCGACATCTTTATCAGGCCTGGTACAAAACATCAACCATCTGCTGCAGCAAAGTGCATTAAGACCCAACTTGATGAAGAAATGCTTGGTTTTAAGAAATTGTTCTGGGAGGTGAATACGATTGAAGCAGGGGAAGGCACGAGCAACATGGACGTGCAATTTGTGGGGCCCAGAGTCACAGTGAACAATTGGGAAGCTACTCCTTTCCTTATCCGGAAGGAGTCTTGGTAGTTAGCTCAAAATTTCATCATTTGCTTCCCCGAAAGTTGTTATTTTCCCCATTCCCCTCATGAAAAAAAAAAAAAAATCACCATGTATCCCGAACATTGTTCGTTTCTTTTATTAATGAAATGCAGTTTTTCCCTTTTCTTCACTTTTGCCTTATTTTTCTTCTTTATTTTTCCTTTTGTACAGTTTTGCATGTGTTGATTCCAATGCCATGTCATGCGTGAAGGATTCTAGACCCAGTTCTGACAATCACGTTACTATACAAGAAATCGAGGAAGATAGTGAATTAGAATGTGAGGATGAGGAAGCCCTGGAGGAAATAAGTAGGGACATGAAACAATACGAAGAAAAACCCAAACCGAATCTGAGTGATACGGAATCCGTAAATTTGGGGAGCGAAGATGATGTCCGAGAAACAAAGATTAGTGTGCATTTGGAGGCACCCCTCAGGGATGAATTGATAAGGTTGTTACATGAATTTAAGGACATCTTTGCCTGGTCCTATGATGACATGCCCGGGCTCAGTACTGATTTGGTGGTGCACAAGTTGCCTATATACTCTGAATGCCGGCCGGTGAAACAAAAGCCGAGGAAATTCAAAACGGACATTAGCGTGAAGATAAAAGAAGAGGTGAATAAGCAGTTCGAGGCAAAGGTCATAAGAGTTACCAAATACCCCACCTGGTTGGCAAATGTTGTGCCGGTCCCGAAGAAAGATGGCAAAACCAGAGTGTGTGTAGACTATAGAGACCTCAACAAAGCCAGTCCGAAGGATGACTTCCCATTGCCAAACATCCACATATTGATCGACAATTGCGCCAAGCATGAAATCGGTTCGTTTGTGGACTGTTATGCAGGTTATCACCAGATCCTGATGGACGAAGAAGATGCTGAGAAAACTGCCTTCATTACACCTTGGGGAACATACTGTTACAGAGTAATGCCGTTTGGATTAAAGAATGCCGGGGCAACTTACATGAGGGCAATGACCACAATGTTTCATGATATGATGCATCGGGAAATCGAAGTATATGTGGACGATGTCATCATAAAGTCCAGAAAACAACCTGATCATGTGAGAGATCTGAGGAAGTTCTTCCAAAGACTTCGAAGGTACAACTTAAAGCTCAATCCGGCGAAATGCGCCTTTGGAGTACCTTCAGGGAAATTACTGGGGTTTATTGTGAGTCGGCGAGGTATTGAACTGGATCCGTCAAAGATCAAGGCTATTCAAAGTCTACCTCCGCCAAAGAACATGAAGGAGGTCATGAGCTTATTAGGAAGGTTGAATTACATTAGTCGGTTCATTGCTCAATTGACGTCAACATGCGAGCCGATCTTCAAGTTGTTGAAGAAAGACGCAGCAGTAAAATGGACCGACGAGTGTCAGGAAGCCTTTGATAAGATCAAAGAATATTTGGCTAATCCTCCGGTGTTAGTTCCTCCAGAACCAGGGCGTCCTCTGATTTTGTATTTGACGGTGCTAGATAACTCTTTCGGTTGTGTACTGGGTCAACATGATGAGACAGGCAAGAAAGAACAAGCCATTTACTACCTCAGCAAAAAGTTTACATCTTACGAGGTTAAGTATACTCAACTGGAAAGAACTTGTTGTGCATTGATTTGGGTGGCTCAGAAGCTAAAGCATTATTTGTCAGCATATACCACGTACTTGATATCACGACTGGATCCCCTCAAGTACATATTTCAGAAGCCCATGCCTACGGGAAGATTGGCCAAATGGCAGATTCTGCTCACAGAATTTGACATTATTTATGTAACTCGTACGGCAATGAAGGCACAAGCTATTGCAGACCATTTGGCCGAAAATCCGGTAGATGATGAGTATGAACCATTGAAGACGTACTTTCCGGATGAAGAGGCAATGCTTGTTGAGGAGACAGAGCAAGAGGAGAAACCAGGATGGAAAATGTACTTTGATGGAGCTGTTAACAGCAGGGGCGTTGGTATCGGAGCGGTACTCATTTCAGGTACGGGTCAACACTATCCCGTCACAGCTCAGCTCCGATTTTTCTGTACCAACAATATGGCCGAATATGAGGCATGCATCTTGGGATTAAGGATGGCAATTGATATGGGTATTCAAGAGATTTTGGTCATGGGTGACTCGGATCTCTTGGTACACCAAATTCAAGGAGAGTGGGAGACACGAGATTTGAAATTGATACCATATCGGTATTGTTTGCACGAGTTGTCTCAAAGGTTCCAGTCTATAGAGTTCAAGCACATCCCAAGAATGCACAATGAGATTGCAGATGCTTTGGCCACGTTGTCCTCTATGTTGCATCATCCGGACAAGACATATATAGATCCACTCCAGATCCAAGTCCGAGATCAGAATGCTTATTGCTTCGCTGTGGAAGAAGAGTCGGATGGAGAGCCGTGGTATCATGATATTAGAGAATACTTGAAAGCTGGCAAATACCCGGAGCAAGCCACTGGAGACCAGAAGAGAGCCATCAGGCGGTTAGCCCAATGGATTTTTCTTCAGTGGAGGAGTAGTATACAGAAGGACACCAGATTTGGGTTTATTGAGATGTGTGGATGCACAACAAGCAGATGAAATTATGATTGAAGTACATGCTGGAGTATGCGGACCCCACATGAGTGGATATGTGTTAGCAAAGAAGATCTTGAGAGCTGGGTATTACTGGCTCACGATGGAGCATGATTGTATCAGGTATGTAAAGAAATGCCATCAATGCCAGGTGCATGGGGATTTGATCCATTCTCCGCCTTATGAATTGCACACAATGTCAGCACCATGGCCCTTTGTTGCTTGGGGCATGGATGTCATCGGCCCAATAGATCCAGCCGCTTCTAATGGGCACAGGTTTATCCTGGTTGCAATTGATTATTTCACCAAGTGGGTCGAAGCTAAGACATTCAAGGCGGTGACGAAGAAAGCGGTGGTGGATTTTGTGCACGAGAATATCATATGCCGATTTGGAATCCCCAAAGTGATTATCACAGACAATGGAGCAAATTTAAACAGTCATCTCATGGCAGAAGTTTGTGAAAGGTTTAAGATCACGCACCGTAATTCCACACCTTACAGGCCGAAAGCAAATGGTGCAGTAGAGGCGGCAAATAAGAACATCAAGAAGATTCTTCGGAAAATGGTGGAGGGATCCAGGCAGTGGCATGAAAAGTTACCCTTTGCTCTCATGGGTTACCGCACGACGGTACGTACTTCTATCGGAACCACACCTTATACCCCGGTGTATGGAACGGAGGCTGTTATACCCGCAGAAATAGAAATACCGTCATTGCGAATTATAGCCGAATCTGAGATAGATGACGATGAATGGGTAAAGGCCCGGTTAGAACAGTTGAATTTGATTGACGAGAAGAGATTGGCCGCGGTCTGCCATGGACAGTTGTATCAGCGGAGAATGGCCAGAGCATATAATAAGAAGGTACGACCTCGAAAGTTTGAAGTTGGACAACTGGTATTGAGGCGTATCTTACCACATTGGGCAGAGGCAAAAGGTAAGTTTGCACCGAATTGGCAAGGGACCGTTCGTGGTATCACGGGTGTTGTCCAATGGAGCATTATATTTAACATATGTTGAAGGAAAGTGCGTAGAGACTGCTATCAATTCAGATGCGATCAAAAGATACTATGTATGATTCCTTTTCAATTGTGTGTTTTGTATTTTGTTGTGATTTTGGAATTGAAATGACGAAGGCATTTTATTCTCTATCCAAACACTTTATCCATTGTTAACCCCTTTGAGCCTTAATGAATGAATTCTTTCATATCCCTCTCTCGGAATCACTTTAATGCAATAAGATCGAAATTGCCAGAATGAAAAATGAAATGATGGAAAAATGAAAAGAAAAAGAAAAAAAAAAGGGAAAAAAAAAAGGAAAGAGAAAAAATGAAAAATGAAAAAATGAAAAAGTGAATGAAAAAATGAAAAAAGAAAAGAGAAAAAGACAAAGAAATCGGGAAAAAGTCAAAAAGAAATCCATCTAACTTATGAAGTTGGATGAACTACGTCTGACTTGATCCCGAAAGGGTACGTAGGCAGCCTCTCTGAGGTTCGGTCACAATAAAGGAAAAATCCAAAAATTCCCCACATATTGAAACTGGGGCAGAAGTTATGTTTAATAATTCCGAGAGTTGTAAATATTTTTAACCCTCGTTGAAATTTTGAGCCTTTATATCTTTCTTTCTTAACCCATCCAAAAGCCACGTTACAGTCCAAAGAAAGACCTTCTGATCAATTTTGAAATGATAACAAATACAACGAAGGAAGAGCGAAGCATCGGACAATACCCGTGGTAAGAAAACAAAATACAAAAGGAAAAATGAAAAATAAAAAAATAAAAATGAGAGAGTCTCATCGGTGAAAACCTTAACTGGCACTGTGAGGCGACTGTGAGCTTGAGGGAAATAAAATGAGAGAGTCTCATCAGTGAAAACCTTAATCGGCACTGTGAGATGATGGTGAGGTTGAGAGAATAAATGAGAGAGTCTTATTGGTGAAAACCTTTCGAGGCACCGTAAGGCGATCATCAGAAAAGAGAAAAGGCAACAAAAAAGAGTATCGGTTTGGGGTTGAAAACAATTCGGAGTCAGAATAATGATTGGAACGAACTGGGTCAGAGTTTAAATACATGGCATGGTCGGCGGAATCAGCCAGCAAATGCCCAGATAAGTTATATCATCTCTCCAAAAACACCCCTTACCCTCTTTCATTTTTCTGCATTTCATTGTTTATCCTTTGAAAGCTAACTACCAGCTCCTGATAACGGAAGTTGAAACAACACTGGATCAGAAAGGAAAGAAGATTCGGGAAAGGAATAAAGAAGCTTGGCAGACATGGCCAAAGGAAAAGAAAACAAAACAAAAATGGAAAAATGAGAAAATACAAAAAGAGTTTGCATGGGACAAGCAGTTAGAAGTCATGCGACATCAGAAAAGCAAAAACAAAGGAAGCAATAAGAAGCGGGGGACGGCAGATGCCAATTGCCAGCAGTTTATATCTAATAAATTTTGTTTCATGCAGGAACAAATTGTCACTAATCACTTTAAAGTGAATGTGACCAATGTGGAAAATTTAAAATACCAAAAGAGAAAGTCCGCCGAATAAGTGGAGAAATTCACAGGCAAGAGATAAATTGGTAAAAGAAAATACCAAAAAGAGGAGGTAACATCTTTTAAAATCCACTCCCCAGTCTTCAGGCTGAGGGGATACTGTTTTCCATCTGCATTTGCACGTTTAAATTTCTGTTAGGCGCCCACCTTCAAATTCGGGAATATTTTCGCATTCGCATTGCACGTTTAAATTTCGTTAGGCGCCCACCTTCAAATTCGGGAATATTTTCCGCATCGCATTGCACGTTTTAATTCCGTTAGGCGCCCACCTTCAAATTCGGGAATATTTTCTGCATTTGCATTGCACGTTTAAATTTCGTTAGGCGCCCACCTTCAAATTCGGGAATATTTTCTCGCATTTGCATTGCACGTTTAAATTTCCGTTAGGCGCCCACCTTCAAATTCGGGAATATTTTCTCCATTCGCATTGCACGTTTAAATTTCCGTTAGGCGCCCACCTTCAAATTCGGGAATATTTTCTCCATCGCATTACACGTTTAAATTTCGTTAGGCGCCCACCTTCAAATTCGGGAATATTTTCTCGCATTCGCATTGCACGTTTAAATTTCGTTAGGCGCCCACCTTCAAATTCGGGAATATTTTCCGCATTTGCATTGCACGTTTAAATTTCGTTAGGCGCCCACCTTCAAATTCGGGAATATTTTCTCCATCGCATCGCACGTTTAAATTTCGTTAGGCGCCCACCTTCAAATTCGGGAATATTTTCTGCATCGCATTGCACGTTTAAATTTCCGTTAGGCGCCCACCTTCAAATTCGGGAATACTTTTTTCTGCATTCGCATTGCACGTTTAAATTTCGTTAGGCGCCCACCTTCAAATACGGGAATATTTTCTGCATTCGCATTGCACGTTTAAATTTCGTTAGGCGCCCACCTTCAAATTCGGGAATATTTTCCGCATCGCATTGCACGTTTAAATTTCTGTTAGGCGCCCACCTTCAAATTCGGGAATATTTTCTGCATCGCATTGCACGTTTAAATTTCTGTTAGGCGCCCACCTTCAAATTCGGGAATATTTTCTGCATGGTTTATAAGCCCACACTGGGGCAGAAAAAGAAGAAAAAAAAGAGAGGCAGTTTGTTGTTTTGTTTTTAGCAGGTTCAGCTCGGGATCAAGAAAACAAGAAAATCAACAAAAAAGAGAGTCATCAAGAAAACAAGAAAATCAACAAAAAGGAAGATTCTGCATCACCGGAAAGGGAAGAAGAGCAAAAGCTAGATTAGGAACAATTGTAATTGTAGGATCATAGCTTAGAATAGCTTCTTCATTTTACATTTCCCCCCCCGGTGTAATAAGGAGTAAGTCAGCAGGTCTCAACCATGTCAATGCAACAGTGAGTCTGGTAGTTTTTAAAACTGCCAGACCTTTCGCATTTTGATCCATTTGTTTGTTTATTTATCTCATGAATCTCATGAACTCTATTTTTAAAGGATCGCTCCCGTTGTTTTTCCTAAATGTGCTATTGGTCCTTCCGACTTTATCAAAATTGACTTCGGTCTGTGGGATGTTGTTATTGTGAGCACATGATTTTTGCACCAAGCAAATAATTCCAAAATTAAAATAAATATATTTTTGAGTGCAATTAATTGCTTTGTTTGAAATTGGTTATATTTTTTGTGTGTTTGAATAAGTAAAAATTAGAAAAAATCAAAAAATAGTAGTAATTAGTTTGTTAGTTTAGTTAACTAGCAAATTAGCAAAATAGCTTAAATAGGAGAAAATAACGGGAAAAATAGCAGACAAATTGCAAAAAAATATTAGGAAATTAGAGTAGGTAGTAAATTAGGATTTGTAATTTTTCATAAAAGAAAAGAAAAAAAAAAGTATAAAAGAAAATACATAAAAATAATTGAAATACCAGAAAAATACAAAGTATGTTTGGTATAATAAACTGGGCCATTTTGGACTCAAATCGTTGGCCCAGTTCTTGAGCCCAAATCAGACCCGGTCCAGGCTTTAAATTGATTTGATCCCAGCCGTCCAACTTCATTGATCTAACGGCCGAGATATTTAGTGGAATTATTGGTTTAATTAATTGTGGGAGACTTGATCTTGACCGTCCGTGTGATTTAATCCAACGGCCAAACACTTTGGTCTCATAAGTGACGGAACGATGGCGTTTTAGTAACGCCCGTCCTCAGCCGTTGATCTCTCTTCAATGGACGGCTGAGATTATCTGGGACGTGTGGCCTATATAAAGGCCTTGTCTGAAGACGGCCGTCCATTTTGCCCAATTCAAAACCCTAATAGCGGCCGCCTCTCTCATCTTCTCCATCTCCTTCTTCAAACTCACAGCGGCCATGGCGGCCACCACCTTCCACGGTGGTCGCCGGCCTTTCTCATCCTTCCCCTCGTCTTCTCCTTCTTCATCTCCATCTTCTTCACCCAAAACCCCAGAAAAAACCCTTGTTCTTCAAAAGTCCGGTCACCGGAGTTACACCGGTGACCACCAAAGTATGAGAACCCACACAAAACCAATGCCATTCGACGCCTTTTCATGAGATCTACCCAACCGTACTAGCCTCCACCCTCGAATGTCCCTTGAACGGTTCGAATATCCAAATTAAGGTCGTCGGAACCCTAACTCCGGCGACCCCAAGTTCGAACCCCAATCAAGACCTCATCTTTTACACCTCCTAAAACACCCCCTGTAACTCGAACCTCAAAAGGCTTCACCTTTAGGCCTTGAAAAGAAGAAACAGAAAAGGAAAATCAAAAAAAAAGAGATTTGGAAAAGAATAAGAAAAAGAAAAGAAGGAATAAAAAGAATCTGAGAGTCTGAGGGAATGAAAAGGAAAAGAAAAGAGTTAGGAAGCTCGGGGGACCGGCCCCGCAAGCTAAGTCCCTCACATTTAGTCTTCTTTAGTTTCCTAGGATAGTTTATGATTTCTTACATGTTTTGGTCTTATTTTCTGTTGATTTTTGTGTTTGCGTGTTAATTTTCGTCTGCTCTTGTTGATATTTCTCTTCTTTTTATCTCATGTCCTGAATATCTTTGCCTCTAGCATGTTCATCTCCTTTTCTGATTAATGATTTGTCTGTAATGTGGCTCTGGTCGATTATGTTTCCATGTTTCTCTTTGGGCGAATCTCTGATATTTAGTCATAGGGCTGCTTAATCTGTTAGTGATAAGATTCTCCTTGATGTTAATTTCATGTTATGTTTCTGGTTAAGTCAAAAGAGTTGACCTGGTGTCATTCTAGTCCCTAATCCCTTTGATTGCTTTTTATGCTTCGATTTACATGCTTATGAGTGCCTTTTATTTCTGTTCATCATGTTAATTCTAAGAGCTTTGTTTGCATTACTTCTTTGATAGACATAGATTCTTGTTTTTAGCTTCTTCTTTGATTCATGCTCTCTTTGCTTGGTTTCATATGTCTTAAATTGCTCTTTCAAGATCATGTTTAGTACTAGGGTTCTATTTCCATTCCATCCTCATATATGTGTTCTGTTTTTGTTGAGTACACTGATTCTTGATTGTTGGTCTGCAATATCATGACTATCTGTCTTCTTGTTTCTTTTGGCATAATTAGTTTAATTGTTCTCTTTTAGTATTCTGTGGCTGGTAGTTTTATTTTAATGTCCCAGTGTTCCTTTGTCTACTATAGTATTGAGGTCCCTCACCTTGTGGTTTTCAGTAGTCCTTCTGTCAACTTACATGTTTGGATCCTGATACTATGTTCAATGGTTTGTCTTTAATTGTCACTTAGTCTTACATTAGATCACTTTTGTTGGCTTACAGTATCTCTACTGTTCCTCTTTCTGTATCTTCTTATGTTTGGTCTTGATAAAAGCTTGGCTATCTCTGTTCATCTTTTATATCAAGTCATTTGGGGTTCATTTCTTTGCTCACATTCTGATTCATGCAAGTCTAGTATTCTTGTCATATCATCTCTATTATGTTTTGCTTGGTGAATGGGTATGCCAATGTGGGGTCTGATTCTCTTCATGTTACCCTCATATGATAGATTTAGGTTTTTCTTTTCACTGATTCTCCATGTTTTCCTGCTTCACATGCTTCATCTTCTGCTGACTGGTTTCTGGAAGTCACTGTCTCTCCATGATTTTTCTACTCCTTATCTTCATATTATCTGTCTCATAGTCCATTGTATTTATGTCTAAAATGAATCATGTTTTATCTCTTGTTTTGTGGGATTTAGTTTCCATGTGTCTATGCCCATGAACCCTAAATGTTTGAATTCCTCAGTGTCCCATTTGACATGAAATGATTGTGCTTAGCTTAATTGATGTTAATTGCTATGTAGTTACATGAGTTTAAGTTATGTAAATTGATTAGTTGAAGTTCAACACTATCAAACCCCTTTTCTGAGTTTTAATTAATCAATGAACATGGTTTGGCTTTATGTGGTTATGTGTGCAGTTGTATGTTAAAATGGCTAAGTTTGCAATAATTACATGTTAAGTGTGAACACTGCTAAGGCCTGTATGGATTGGTTATAGCTGTTAGTTCTAGGTTCTATAATTGGCTAGTTTTTAAATAGGATAAAACTGGAATTCACAATTAGACTATAGGTTAAATAATTGGCCTAAGAATGGTCAACCTTGCAAAGGTTGACCAATTCTGTGAGCCCTAACACACAACTCACTGTTTAACAGTGGCTGGTTGTGCAAAGGGCTATGTCTGCAAATGCAGACTAGCCCAGGCTCTATATTGAGCCCTGAACAGCAAAATGGCCAAACCTGTAAAGGTTTGGGGCCCAACTGTCCAGTAAGTGGCTTTGATAGCCCAAGCTAAGTCTCAACTTGAGACTGGCTAACTTTTAAATAGGTCAATCATAATAACAAAACAGGCTATGCCTGCAATTAGCTTTAATTAGGAACAAATTGGTCTTAATTGACTGAAATTAGTTTAAAAGTGGCTAAAATTGAAATAGTTCTTAATAATAAATCTGGCCAGCCCTTAAATATTAATGCCAGGGCTGGCTATTAGTTAAATAGGTTCAAATTAACTAAAATCTGCCTTAGGCATAGCTGGTAAATCAGCAGTGCCCTCAGGGGCATAATTGGTTATTAAAAAGGTAAATTAGTAATAGTTTAGAACTTAGGAGGGTAATAGGGACATTTATACTACTGATTTCTGTAATTTTGCAGAGATTCAGGGGTATAATGGTCTCCTAAATATGGGAAATCTGTAAAAATCTCAAACCCCTAAGGTTATACTAGTAAAAGGCCATAAAAGAGAATCTTTAGAACCTTCCAGCACATGCTGGAAGGGTTTTAATAACTGAAAATGGGACTAAAGTGTAGAATAGATAATTTTAGGAGGGGGGAAGTGGGATTAATCCCAATACTTCTTCCCCAAGTATTCAGCCCTAAAAGTTAGCTATAAATATCTCAAAAAGGGGCTGAAAAAAGGGATACACAGGAGAACAATCTAAAAAATACATTTAAGTTGGAATTCATTAAATACAAAGCTGAATAGATAGAAATAGCAATTTAGAAGTGATCAATTCTGGAAATTCCGAGTGAAGAGCTTTTGATTTTAACCTATTCTTGCTGGGTTTCTAGCTCGTTGTTGCTGGTTTTCTTTATTGCCGTGTTGCTGTGTTATTTGGATCTTCACTCCCACTGTTGCATTGCCTTTGTTTGGGTTTACTGCTGTTACTGCTTACTCCTTCTCCCTTAGAACTCATTGGCTTCTATTTTTGCTGAATCAGGTACACATCCTATTCATTGAAGCTGTATTGATGTCATTGGTGAAATAAAATGAAGATTCTATGCTGTTATGTAATTGTAGTCTAATATTGATTAGTTCTAGTTGTAAATTAGTCATGATAGTCTTTTGTAGTAGCTGAAGAGACAAAAAACAGAGGCAATGTAATAGTATAGTAATAGTAGTATAGTAGTAGTATAATGTAGCTAGCTTAACACTTAGTTAATTAGGAAAATGCTTTAAAACATAAGTTAATTAGTGATATCCGTAACAATTAATAATCTGGTAATAAAGCCTTGTTAAAATCAGTAGTATGACTAAAAAATCACGTAGATGCTTAGGATCATTGTAATTAAGTAATTGGAACGTTTAATTTCTGCTTGAGTAGTTCAATTAATTCTAAGGATTGGAGTTCAGTTATGAATACTCAATAGAAGAAACGATTAGATATTGAAGTGGTTCAAGTAGGATGAATTGATGGAGATGAATGGTTTAGTCTTCAATAATTTGTAGTCAATCAGTTTAATTACTCTTGGAATTTCTCATAATAGACCGTCTCCTTGGAATATTTTTAACCCTTAAACGGTAATTAACATAATTCTAGTGATGAACATTGTGCAAATTTCCTTAGTGTAATAATTTGGTAATATGGTTAGTAATTAGATCAATATGAAATATAGATAAAAGTAGCCTGTCAATTTGGTTCTCTTAATAAGCTGTAATCATAGAATATTCTGTACAATATCTCTGCTCTTTCAAATGAATAAAATCAATCTGTTTTTGATTCCTAAATCTTGTTGATTAGCGTTTTATAGTTCTTCGCATTTATTGTTATTTTGTATTACGTTTTACCAGTTTTTGGCTCAATATGCAAACTATTTCTAAATTCCAATGTGAAGTTAAAAGGTCAGCAAGCTTAAGCCCAAAACGACTTGAAAACTGCCTGGGCCTTAAAGGCCTGGACCAATGCTGATCCATGCTGAGCGAAATGAAAAGAAGACCAGGCCCAATAAGTAATAAGAATTCGACGGGCCTGGATTACTATAGAATTAGTATTACGATTAAGGCAAAAACAAATATAGAAAACTTAGTCAAAAATTAGTACCCTTTAATAAATAATTTGGGACGAGCCTCGCCCGAATAACACCGGGGCCCCCATTTAGTAATGATATAAACACAATTAGATCCGGGAAAGCTAATAGCCAATTCCATAGCTTCTCCCAAAATATTTAAAAGCCGATAGACATTATTTTAGGGCACGATTTTAATTTACCTTCCTATGAACGAGTGTGCACTTGGTGCGACTCAAATCCAAATCTCGGCAAAGCCGAAATACTCTAAAAGTCATAGGCGTACTGGTTGCGGTATGACTCGAGGCGTGTTTCCGCAATGTCGCAAAATTCCTAAAAGTAATATTTAACGCGAAAATCATATTATGTTGTTAAAATCTATAACTGAGTCAAGAATAAAGTCAAAACGACAGTGGAGCGACCGTGTTGAAACCACGGAATTCGGGAGTGCCTAACACCTTCTCCCGGGTTAACAGAGTTCCTTATCCGGACCTCTGCTTCGCAGACATTTCAAAGAGTCAAAATTCCTCGGATTCGGGATTAACCGGTGACTTGGGACACCATTGTCATTCCCAAGTGGCGACTCTGATTAATCTCTAAACATATCCCGAACCGATTGTCCTTAAATTGGAAAAACTCCTTCCCTTACGTTATTTTATCCGTCTCGGGTAATTGAGCGTCGGGGTATACCCTACAAGTGTATTTATACATCTTACGCATGTGCGGGGTAGTAAAATGGGGAGGTGTGACAGCTCTGATACCAATGTGATCAATCATTAATCAAATTCTTTAAATTATTAGATTTTTAGACTTACAATTTTTTATCAAAATTCATTACTTGGGCTAGGGAACCCCGAATCTGATTTCGGGCATATGCCCGAGTTTCATATTTTACTACGGACCCACCAAGACCGTCAAAACATGGGTCCGAGTCTGTTTACTCAAAACGTCGATCGAAGTTAACTAAAATCAATTTTTTAGGCCAAAAATTATTATTTTATTAATTTTCCACATAAAAGCTTTTCACAAAATACGATCAGACTGCACACATAAATCAAGGAGGAGTAAAATAAGGTTTTGAAGGCTTCGAAACACGGAATCGAGTTCTAAAATATAATGACCTTTGGGTCATCACATTCTCTACCTCCAAAACAATCATTCGTCCTTGAACGGACCTAGAAAAGTACTTGAGCTGGTAAAAGGTGGGGATATCTGCTCCGCATATCAGACTCGGACTCCAAAGTAGCTGCCTCAACAGGTTGACCTCTATACTGCACTAAAACGAAGGATAACTCTTTGATCTCAATTGATGAACCTGCTGGTCTGAAATGGCTACCAGCTCTTTCTCGTAGGTCAAATCCTTGAACAACTGGACAGTGCTGAAATCTAACACGTGGGATGGATCACCGTAATACTTCAGAAGCATGGATACATGAAATAATAGATGTTACCGCTGATAAACCTGGGGGAAATGCAAGTCTGTAGGCCACATCTCCCACTCGATCAAGAATCTCAAAAGGCCCGATGTACCTAGGGCTTAACTTTCCCTTCTTCCTAAACTGCATCACACCCTCCATCTGTCACAGCCGAAGCAACACTCTCTTTCCGACCCTGAATGCCACATCACAAACCTTACGGTCGGCATAACTATTCTGCATGGACTGAGTTGTACGAAGTCTATCATTAATGATCTTAACCATATACAAGGCATCCTGCACTAAATTTTTACCCAATAACCGAGCCTCCACTAACTCAAACCACCCAAACATTAGTCGACACCGTCTACCATATAACGCCACATAGGGAGCCATCTGGATGCTCAAATGATAGTTGTTGTTGTAGGCAAACTCCGCTAACGACAAGAATTGATCCCACGAACCTCCAAAGTCAATAACACAAGCGTTGAGCATATCATCCAAGATCTGAATGATATCCTCGGACTATCCGTCCGTCTGAGGATGAAATGTTGTGCTCAACAAGACCCGTGTACCCAGCTCATGCTGTACTGCCCTCCAAAAATATGAGGTAAACTGCGTACTTCGATCAGAAATGATAGACACGAGCACACCATGAAGACGAACGATCTCACATATATAAATCTCTGTCAACCGCTCTAAAGAATAGAAAACTGACACATGAATGAAATGTGCTCACTTAGTCAGCCTATCCACAGTAACCCAAATTGCGTCGAACTTCCTCTAAGTCCGTGGGAGTCCAACAACGAAATCCATAGTGATACGCTCCCACTTCCACACAGGAATCTCTATCTTCTGAAGCAAACCACCAGATCTTTATTGCGTGTACTTTACTTGCTGACAATTTAAACACAAAGCTATATATGCAACAATATCCTTCTCCATCCTCCTCCTCTAATAATACAGCCGTAAGTCCTGATACATCTTGGCGGTGCTCGGATGAATAGAATACTGGAAACTGTGGACCTCCTTTAGAATTAACTCATGAAGCACATCTATATTAGGCACACAAATGTGACCCTGCATCCTTAAAACTCCATCATCTCCAACTGTAACCTTCTTGGCATCACTGTGCCGCACTGTGTCCCTAAGGACAAGCAAATGCCCTGATATGCTCAAACAAGGAAGACCGAGTGACTGTGCAAGCTAAAGTATGATTGGGCTCAGAAACATCCAAATTCACGAACTTATTAGCTAAGGCCTGAACATCCAATGCGAGCGGTCTCACACCGATTGGAAGGTACGAAAGACTGCCCATACTAGCTAACTTCCTACTCAAAGCATCGGCCACCACATTGGCCATCATGGGATGATACAAGATGGTGATATCATAGTCTTTTAATATCTCCAACTACCTCCTCTGCCTCAAATTGAGCTCCTTTTGCTAGAACAAGTACCACAAACTTCTATGATCTGTGAACACCTCACACGACACACCATCTAGATAGTGCCTCCAAATCTTCAGCAGGTGGACATTGGCTGCTAGCTCCAATCATGAACATGATAATTCTTCTCGTGAATCTTTACCTGACGTGAAGCATATGCAATAACCGTTCTACCCTGTATCAATACCGCACCAAGCCCAATACGAGATGCGTCACAATATACTGTATAAGGCACGGAACCTATGGGCAACACCAACACCGGCGCCATAGTCAAAGCTTTCTTGATCTTTCGAAAGCTCGCCTCACACTCATCTGACCATCTGAACGGGGAACCCTTCTGGGTCAACCTGGTCATCGGGGCTGCTATAGATGATAACCCCTCCACAAAATGATAGTAATAACCCTCTATCCCAAGAAACTCCGGATCTCTATGGCTGATGTAGGTTTAGGCCAATTCTGAACAGCCTTAATCTTTTTAGGGTCCACCTGAATACCATGTGATGATACAACATGACCTAACAAAGCAACTAAACTCAACCAAAACTCACATTTTGAAAACTTAACATATAATTAGATGTCTCTCAAAGTCTGAAGTATGATCCGAAAATATTGCTCATGCTCCTCTTGACTGCGAGAGTAGATCAAGTTGTCATCAATAAAAAAAATCACTAATGAATCCAAATAGGGCTTGAACACCCGGTTCATCAAATCCATGAATGTTGTTGGGTCATTTGTCACTCCAAAATACATCACTAGAAACTCATAATGCCCATACCGAGTCCAAAAATCTAACTTAGGGACATCAGATACCCTAATCCTCAACTGATAGTAGCCAGGCCTCAAATATATCTTTGAAAACACCTTGGCACCCTGAAGCTGATCAAATAAGTTATCAATTCTCAGCAATGGATACTTGTTTTTGATAGTGACTTTGTTCAACTACCAATAGTCTATGCACATCCTCATCGATCCATCCTTCTTTACAAATAGCAAATATTACAACTACTCCTTCAATTCTTTCAACTCTAGTGGGTCCATGCAGTACGGGGGAAAGGAAATGGACTGAGTGCCCAGAGCTAAATCAATGTAAAAGTCAATATCCCTGTCGGATGGCTTCCCCAGCAGGTCTACAAGAATTATCTCTGGGAACTCCCGAACAACTAGCACAGAATCCATGGAAGGAACCTCCGCGCTAGAGTCACGAACATTAGCCAAATAAGCCAAACACCCATTCTTGACCATATGCTAAGCCTTCATATAAGAGATAAACCCTGCTGGTAGAATGACCAGGAGTCCCTATCCACTCTAATTGAGTCAACACTAAGGTTACGATCTTGGCATGACAGTCCAATATAGCATGATAAGGTGACAGTCGATCCATCCCCAAAATAACATCGTAATCAACCATATCGGGAAGTATGAGATCTACTCTAGTCTCAAGACCCCCAATAAAAACCACACACAAATGATAGACATGATCTACAATAATGAAATCCCCCATCAGTGTGGACACATACATGGGAGCACTCAAAGAATCACGAGGAACAACCAAATATGAAGCAAAATAAGACGACACATAGTAGTATGTAGATCCTGGATCAAATAGAACTGAAACATCTCTACTGCAAACTGAAACAGTACCTGTGATAATAGCATCGGCTGACTCAGCCTCAAGATTGGCTAGGAAAGCATAACATCAGGGATGGGTCCGCCAACTCTGAACCATATCCCTGAGATAGCCTCCTACTAGCTGGCCTCCACCTCTAATGGCCTGGCCTCCACCTCTAACAGCCTGGACTCAACCTCTCGCTGCTTGACCTCTACCTCTGACTCCCTGACCCCTACCTCTAGCTGGCAGAGCGGGTGGTGCTGGCATCCTTGCACGAGAACCCTGTTGCTATGATTGAACACCTATTAATCTCAGACAGGTCCTCCGTATATGCCCATATTTACCACACTCGAAACATCCATCCTGATACCATGGTTATGAAAAATGAGACTAACCCTGATAGGCTGGTTGACCGTGATAATAACTCTAAATAGGAAGTGCTCTAATAGGAGTTGGCTGCCCAGAAGGAGGTACATAAGGACAGGACTACATGAAGCTCCAAGGGATGTCTGAACTGCTGAATATAATAGACTGGAAGGATGGCCCTTACCAAAAGTACCTTGACCTCCAGATGAGGCCACACTGAATCTACCAGAGTGATGTGGCCTTTTGTCAGACCCCTGATCAGTCACTTGAGCTAGAACCATCTCAACTTGTCTGGCTACATTGGCTGCATCCTTGAAAGAAATCTCACTTTGTGTCTCCTTAGCCATCTTTAATCTGATAGGCTGAGCAAGTCCCTCAATAAATCTCATCACCCCCTCTCTCTTTCTCTCTCTCTCTCGGTAGGAAGTATCAGAAGAGCATGACGGGCCAAATCAACAAATCTAGTTTCATATTGGGTGGTAGTCATAGAACCCTGCTCAAGGCGCTCGAACTGTCTCGATAGTCCTCTCTCTGAGTGATAGGAAGACACCTCTCCAGAAATAGCAGAGAGAATTGGTCCCAATTCAGATCCGACGACCCAGCTAGTCTGGCCAAACAAAAATCCCTCCACCATTTTTTGTGAAACCTGACAAACAAAAGGTAGCAAAGTCAACCCCATTGATCTCCATTATCCTCATGTTCCATAATAGCTCGTGACAACTGTCCAGATAGTCCTGGGGATCCTCAGAAAGTTTACCTCCATATGTAGTGGTAAAAAGTTTGGATAACCTATCCAATCTCCATAAATCGACAAAAGACATAGTAGATCCAATATCGGTATATGTTGCAACACCCGGCGGAACTACCCCAACAGGCTGAGTTGTTGGAGTCTAAAACTGGGGAGCCATCTGCTCTAGAGTGTGAGTAATGGGAGTCCGGGCTCCTCCCCCAGCATGAAGATGGCTGGTGCTACAATAAATGTGCCAGCCTGAGCAACACTCTCCATAAAGCCCATTAGACAGACCAAAGCGTCCTAAAGTACCGGGGTGGCGATGAATCCCTCTAGAACTTGAGTTGGCCTTACTGGAACGGTCTGAGCTGGAGCCTCCTCATCAAACTCTACCTGAGATCGCTGGTGCTGCTGCTCTAGCTCTGGGCTGAGCCTACCCCTTCCTTCGCCTCTAGCGCGGCCTCGGCCTCATCCTCTGCCCCTCATAGAAGTTTCCACTAGAAGCTACGGCTGCTGCTCAGCTGAAGAAGTGTTAAATGTTCTCCCCACTTACGAAGGAACAAGAGTAGAGAGTTCAATTAACATTAAGAGATAAGATCGCACGACAAAGAAGAATAGAAGTGAAATTATTTTTAAACTCGGTAGCCTCTAGGGATAACCATATACGTCTTCGTACCGATCCCTCAGACTCTACCTTACTTGTTCGTAAATTGTGAGACCTAGGAAATATAGTGATCTCAGACCAACTTGTCACGATCAGAAATTCTCACCTCGAGATCGTGATGGCGCCTAACTTCACATTTGCTAGGCAAGCAAATGTTAGAGTATTATTAACTAGTTTCCTTTACCTTTCAATGATTATGAGTAAACAACTTAAACAAGCAAACACAATTACGGAAGTAAGTAAAGAGTCTCATTGCATATATATATATATATATATATATATATATATATACACACACTCAGAATTCGGTGTCACAACTCATGACATTCTAGAATTTCTACAAACACTGATCTGAAGGAAATTACAACTGTTTCGAAAGAAAAGAAAACAGGAAAGTAGAAACAAAGGAGGGGACTTCAAGGCCTGCAAGCAGGACTACCTTGGATCTCCTAGATGAAATGTTAGGAACTGACATCTTGATCAGCCACTACTAGCTCCAAAATTTGCACAGAAAGTGCAGAGTGCAGTATTAGTGCAACCGACCCCATGTACTAGTAAGTGCCGAGCCTAACCTCGATGAGGTAGTGATGAGCCTACGGTAGGGCAGTTATAATATAATCTGCATATAGTGCATAATAAAACAGAAAGAAGAACGGAACAAAGTGAAACAGTAACTTGCAAAGAAAGAATTCAAAACTCTGGTATCTCATCAGTACTCAGCTATAACCAATCCTTAAGGGTAAAGACAAATTCAAAATAACTTACAGAGTAGAAGAGAGATACATAAAAACATAAACTGATGTGGCGCACATCCCGATCCCATCATATAATCAATATTAATATGAATATTCACCTTTATTACCCCGTTTCAATCGACCCTTATTCCTCATGGTGCAGCGTGCAACCCGATCCCACCGTACAATTGTAATTCATCCTTATTTTTCATCAACGTACCACCCTTATTACTCCTGTTGCGGTGTGCGCCGCGATCCCACCAAATAATAGCATTTCACCCTTATTACTCCTCAATATACCACCCTTATTCCTCATGTTGCGGGACGCAACTCGATCCCACCATATCAATACTAATCACACAATAAGATCAGGAATTTCACAATTTAGCTCAAAAGTCTCCATAATATTTAAGCCTCAAACCAAAACAAACACAGCTACACATTATGAAACTCCACTCTATTAATACTACACAACGAGACCAACCCAAAATGTACCATAAAACACCGATAAATCAACCTAAACTAATAATGTGTTACAATGAACTATGGGATAGCTAATACCTTAAATAAAGAAAATAACATCTAACAAGTAGCAATTAAGAATGGAAAACCAATAAACATATAGCAGTTAAGACATGAAGACAATATATCAAGAATGGAGAAAGAAAACCGAAAAAATAAATAATTTGGCGGCGCATAGGACTCGTCACCTCACCTATACACCACATATATGAATTTTTATATAGCAATTAAATCAGGGATCCCTATTCCCTCAAGTCAAAGTTAGACACAATATTTACCTCAATCTGCGTCCAACTCAACGCTCAATTACCACTTTTCCTCTAGTTTCCACCTTCGAACCACTCGTATCTAGTAATAATTAACTTAACAACATCAATTATTGCTAAAAAAATTAATTACAATACATAATTATAAATTTCCCAACATTTCTCCGAAAAGTAAAAAATGACCCCGGGCTCGGTTGGTCAAAACTCGAAATGACCAAAACCCGATTACCCATTCACTCTCGATCCCAGATATACAATTGGTTTTGGAATCCGATCTCAATTTGAGGTCTAAATCCCCAAATTTTGAAATTCCTAGTTTTTACCCAAAAATTATAGTTCCACCATAAAAATTCTAGATTCTAGGTTGAAGTCTTGTTAAAAGAAGTGAAAGATTGAAAGGAATGAGTTAAAGATCATTTACCTATGATTTGGGGAAGAAACGGTCTTTGGAAAATCGCCTCTTGAGGTTTTGATTTTGAAAATTTGAGAAATGAATAAAAAAATCTCGTCTAAGTCCCTTTTACACAGCTGCAAATGTTGCAACCTGAACTTCGCACATGCTAAGGAGCTATAACAATTGCGAAGCCCTTCACAATCCTACTGACTTCGCAAATGCGAGGAAAGTGCTGTAATTGCGATCACTGAACCTCGCAAATGCGAGTAAAGTATTGCATTTCCGATCCTTGCCTCTCCGAGACTCCCTTCACAATTGAGAAGGTAACCTCGCAAATGCGATAAGTATTGGCCTAGCTTTACTTTGCATTCGCGTTGAAAGCATCGCATATGCGGAACTTGCAGGGTTCGCAATTGCGATGCTTGATCTCGTAAATGCGAGATCAGAGGCCTGCAACAGGTTCAATTATACCAACAAAATTTTCTAAGTTCAGAACACCCGTAGCCAACCTAAAACTCACTCGAGCCCTCGAGGCTCCAAACCAATGCAGACAAGTCTTAAAACATGATACACACTTGCTCGTGCGATCAAATCGCCAAAATAACATCTAGAACTACGAATTTAACGCCAAAACACATGATATTCTTAATAACACTTGAAATTACACTTTTCTCAATGGGATACCCGAATCACGTTAAATCAACTCCGATTTTTATCAAATGTCACATACATGACTTAAATATTATTTTAAACCTCTGCCGGGCACCAGAACCAAAATACAGGCTCGATACAATGAGATCAATCTAATCAAATTCTTTAAATCATTAGATTTAGGCTTATAATTTTTAACAAAAAATTATTACTTGGTCTAGGCACCTCCGAATCTGATTTCGGGCATACACTGAGGTCCCTTATTTTACTACGAACCCACCGAGACCGCCAAAATATGGGTTCGTGTCCGTTTACTCAAAACGTTGACCGAAGTCAACTAAAATTTAATTTTTATTGCCAAAAATTATTATCATCAAATTTTCACATAAAAGCTTTCCGAAAATACGCTCGGATTGTGCGCGCAAATCAAGGAGGAATCAAATGAGATTTTGAAGGCCTCAGAACCGCAATCGAGTTCTAAAACATAAGATAACCCTTTGGGTCATCGCAATATAATATAATTGAATTCTAGTATAACATAGTGGAATTTCAGTATAATATACTAGAGTTCTAGTATAATATACCAGCATAATATACTGGAGATTGGAGCACTAGTGCTCTAATTTCCATATCCAGTATATTATACTAGAACATTTCGCGTGTTGGAGTTCCAGCATAATATGTTGCAAGTTCATAAACAGGTGCACAACAAAATAGTGGCTATTTTTCAATGACTTTGCAAATGTTTGCTATTTTTAAATGACTAGTCCGAAACTAACAAGCCCGCGCTATTTCAAGTTCAATATAGTATAGGTATTGATTAAATTTTATTCAAGTTATATTTTCTTTTCCATCATTTTTTTAATTTCTCACCCGGTATCCGATACCCACATTGGAGACCGACTAATCTGAATTCGCGCCGAAAATTCCCATATTGGGAGATAAAGCACTCCCTAACAAAGACGACTTCATACCTAGGGGCTTTGCTTTTCCGTCATTGAATGATGGAAAATATTGTTATTATTGCCAAAAAAAGTTCACTACGTAGAAAAATTATCATCTTTCCAATATAAGCGCTATGAAATAAATATTTCCGTGAAGTCCAAAAAAAAAATCTTATTGCTATTAAGCAACTAAGAAACAATGAAGTAATAAATAAATAAATAAATAATAATAAAAACGAGCTAACAATGTCATGGAATTGAGGAAAAAATAAGAATTGATAGTTACATGTAAATAAAGAAGAAGCGTTCTCAATTCTGAGATTACAGAATAGTCCACACAATTTAATCCAATGATCATTTAAAAGGATACCCTCTAGCACTGAGCTTGATTTTTGCTCCTCTCAACTCTCAAATAATACAAACGTTTAAATTAAGTTTGATGGAATCATTTTTGTTTCTTTTCCTCATTCTATAAAATAAAATAAAAAGGAAGTCTCGTCAACGACGACTATACGTAGTATATATTGCCACTTGAGGAATTGGTCTTTCTCCGTCACAAATTCTCCATGGTGGGGCTTGCAAGTTGTTGTATCTTATAAATAAATTTGAACACACCAAGGTTTCACTCTGTATAACCAATTATGTTATATGTGTGAATAAAGTTTCACATTAGTAATTAAAAAGATTCGGAGCCTATATATAAGATATATATAAATTTCTTAATGGTGTAGGGCTTTTTAAAGAATATCATGCGGGCTTGGTTCAAAGCAGATAATAACGGGAGAAATTATAAAATAGCCAGATTACAAGTGGCCATTTAAAATAGCCATTGTTTCGAAAGTTATCAAAATTTAGTCACTTTTCATGTAAAGATAAATTTAAACAAAAATACTGTTCAATATTCAAAAAATACTCCAGCATAATATACTGGAATTCCAGTATAATATACTGAAACTCCAGTATATACTTTGCTGGCAAGGGCGGATGCACCTTGGTGCAAGCGGTGTCATCCGACACCGCTTCGCCGGAATTCTTTACTAAATATGTATAAATTATTAATATATACAAAAAATATTTTATTAAATACACAAAAATGACATAACTCCACATATACTTTTTCCTAGCTTTGCTGGTCAAGAGCTTTTTTTTTTAAGGAGAGGTCCTCGGTTCGAACTTGAGCAGCTTCATGTTGAGTAAAATTTTAAGCGTTTTCTGTTAAAAAACTTGTTTTTCCTATGTTCCATGGTAAGTTTTCTTACTATTTTTTTCTTTCTATCTTTTTCTTGGGGACGATAAAGTTGGTCCGAACCCACATTATAGAGTCAAATAATTAAAGACTTTTTAAGTGATTGCTTAGTGTTATATATAAAAAAGATAATATTTATTATTATATCTAGCAAAAATACTCTGAAGACATTTCAAAAATAAAAACTTGCCGAGGAGGGTTGTAGACTTGTAGTATTATACTTGAATTCATTTTTTTAATAAGATTTGAATTGTATTATTATTATTATTATTATTATTATTATTATTATTATTATTATTATTATTATTATTATTATTATTATTATTATTATTATTATTATTATTATTATTATTATGTGTATCGCGATAGTAATTTATCTATTTGTTCATTTCTTTAAATACGACACCGCTTATAAAAATTTCTGCGTTCGTCCCTGTTTGCTGGAACCCCAGCATAAAATACTAGAATTCCAACATAATATACTGGAACTCCAGTATATCGTACCGGAGCCAGTAAAGTACCGATGCAGCATAATATGCTGGAAGTTTATACACAGGTGCATTGAACTCCAGTATATTATGATGGACCAGTCTCTGTTGCATCAAAATAGTGACTATTTTTCAATATCTTGGCAAACACTAGCTACTTTTGAATGACCAGTTCGAAAACTGGCTAGCCCGTACTATTTTAACGATAATATCACATCATATTAAGAGTATCTTTGGGCTAGTTGAGCCCACCATAACTGGTATCAGAGCCCAAGTTTTGGAGGGACGAGAATGATGATGGCAAAATGATGCATGGTAGTTTAGAGACACACACACCCAAATAATCTAGTTGTGAGCTTCGATTTTCATAAATATTCTAACAATATAGGTGGCACACAATGAATCTCAAAAATTGATCCTAGATCATGGTAATAGACTACGTGGAATGGTTAAAGGGAGAGACCCGTGGAATGTGGTAGTGGGCCACGTGAAATTTAGTTCGAAAGAAAGATTATTGGATATGCGAACAAAGTCCTGCATATAAAGTTCAAAGAGAAAGATTAAAAATATCTTTAGACTAGTTGAGCCCAACAGATTACTTCATACTATGATTACATTATTTCGTATTCAGAGACGTCGACACATTTTGTCTGCTATAAGATGTTAGCTTCCTCTTTGGTCACAATAAATAATTGTTTGGTAGCCACGGGAAATTCTTCAAAAATGTTTAATTAGGCAGAAGACTAGAAACACATCAAAAGGAAAGTTGGTAATGGCAATTTCCATTCATTTTGTTGGTTGGTTGGGGGTTGGGGGTGTTCGCTCTTCATTCATGAATTTGGGCAAGCACTTTGTTTTCATTATGGTATTTTTCTTTTAAATAAACAATAGTTGAGGGAAAAAAATATTCAATCGTTTTCAGTTTATATATTTTGACAGCGTAAATTATTTTTAAACTATCTGTGTAATTTAACATATTATTGCCTTAATTTTCAAATTACTAGTTCCAATACGTAATTATCTTTTATGCGACCAGCTAATATAACATAAATTTTCCTATTTTCTTCTTCTGAACCTCTTCTACGTCATTATTAGCTATTGATGATAGTGATATAAAACTCTCAATTTTAGGTCTTAACTTGTTCTTCAAGATAATTAAATACACAGACTTATGAAATCATTTTTCTCTTAATCTGAAATTGTGTGTTTGGCTTGTTGAAGTTTGTCCTAATCCAGTAGCGGCAAATACTTATCAACTACTCCCTATTGATATTGATATTTATTCCTATGAATTATCCGCTCATTCTTTAACGCGGTTTTTGGTTTCTTCCACTACTTAGGAGCTTACAATTTGATATGAAATAAACAATGAGAAAATTTATACGTAAAGATTAACATGATTTTTATGGTTATGACACCCAAATGATGACTAATACAATAAAGATAATATCTCTTAGCAAATGAGATAGTATTAATTAGTTCAATTCTGATTGATTGGTATTAGTGGATCAGTTGAATGTTGATGATGAGTATATTCTTGTGGCCCATTATGTTTTTTTATGTTTATGCTTATCCTTATGCTTTAATTTCATATTTACTTAGTAATGACTAAAGAAGAGGAAGAAGATAAAAGGAAAAATAAATTTATGATATACTATTTTTGTATTACTAATTGTGATAGTCTGATCTCACATGAGAATTCAAGTCGTTGGACACTTAGCTCCCATTTGGTCTTAACTTTTTATTTTTTTTAATAAAAAATATATGTAAAACTATTTGGTTATAATAACAGACCAGTTTTTGAATAGTTTAGAAGAGGATTTTTGAAAATAATATCTAACTGTTGATTGACGCAGCAATATTAAGTTAAGAAATCAAATAGTTGTGAAAAGAAAAATGAACTTCTTTCTCAAAGCAATGGTTTGGTTGAGAAATATATTTTTGAGCCAGTAGCAAACACAAAAGCAATTTCATAATAAAGGGATGGTCATGTATCTCACTTCGAAACTCCCCATGCATTTTCCTTTTCCCATTTTTAGGGATAGGGAATGAAAGAAACCTTTATAGTGGGAATAAATAGCAAAAAAGGAAGAAGGAAAAAAAAAAAGACAAGAAGGAATAATGAATAAAGCAACAAATTATGGTGAAACTTCCCTTTCCTTTTAAAGATCTAAAAGACTTTGTTACAACTTAGCAGAATGAGTGTCTGGCAATACTGTGTCACTATCAGCTCTATACTTTTTATGGGATCAAGTAATGTTTTATCTCAGAAGGAAAGTTTTGGAGAAACAATAGAATTGTCTCTATGTGACCACGTTATGGGTTCGTATTTAGTATGTAGGTTGCCTACATCACGTCGTATTGGGGTGCGGCCTTTCTCCAGACCTTGCAACAACAACAATTCAGTAAAATCTTATAAGTAAAGTTTGGAGAGGGTAGTGTACGCAGACCTTACCTTACACCATAGAAGCAGAGCATTTATTTCTGATAGACCGTCGGCTCAAAAAGACAAAAAGAGGCAATAAATCTATAACCGTAACAGAAGCCAAAATAATACTAGCATAGCAAGAACTCAAACTTGCATGAACGTGAAATACTTCTGACGGTCCTTTGTTAATGTACGTTTATCTTCTTAAAGCTCAATGACGTTCTATTTTGGAGTTATTTGGAAAAACCTACTCCATTTGTTTCAAATATTTAATAAACTAAACATATTTATGATGTATTCTGTCAAGCCCCGAACCTGGGCCTGGATGTAATACGGTACTTGATGTCTACTACATGTGACCGAGTGAACCAACTGGCTGGAAGAATCAACAAGTGATATCATAGCATACTGAATGTGGAAGATATATAACTAACACATATTGATATATTGAAAGTCTAAATGATATAAATCAAATGGGGAAACACTAATATAGGCCTGAAACATATATGTAGCAACATTGCTTAACTTTAAATGCATGTGACTCTGTCTAACTGTTACTCTAGTCTATGAAGCCTCTAACGAAGTACTGAAAACACAATTTGTCTGAAAATACCGAAGACTGTAAGGTAATGATAATACCTCGAAAGAACTGGGATCACCAAATAGCTGTTACGAGAATCCTAGCGCTCTTGACGTAACACTACGCTCGGTCCCTGACTACATGTGACCGAGAAAACCAACTGGCTGGTAGAATTCACATGTGATATCATAACATAATGAGTGTGGAAGATAAGCTAACACATGCTGATATACTGAAAGTCTAAGTAATATAAATCAAATGCAGAAACACCAATATAGGCCTGAAACATATATGTAGCAGCATTGCTTAACCTTAAATACATGTAACTCTGTCTAACTGTTACTTTAGTCTATGAAGCCTCTAACGAAGTACTAAAATACTAAATGTCTAATAATACTGAAGATTGTAAGGTAATGATAATGCCCCAAAAGAACTAGGGATCACCAAATAGCTTGTACGAGAATCCTAGCGCTCTGAATCATCAACCTATAAATCATTAGTTGCATCAAGATATGCTGGCCCGGGCAAAAAGGGACGTCAGTACATTTGAATTGCGCTGGTATGTAAGGCAACTGAAAGAAAGAATTATAAATGCTGAAACTGAAACTAAGCTGATACTAAGAATTGATACTTGATAACTAAAATGGTAACTAAAATGATAACTATTGAAACTAAAATGATAATTGATAACTGAACAGATAACTACATAACTGATAATTAAACTGTGAACTGGTAATTAAAATAATAATTGATAATTGAACTGAACAAAGAAAGTAAGGATATGAATACCCCGAAAGAACTGGGGATCATCAAGTAGCTGGTACGAGAACCCTAGCGCTCTTGATGTAACATGTCACTTGGTGCCTAACTATATATGACCGAGCGAACCAACTGGCTGGCTGAATCAATATATAATATCATAACATACTAATTGTCGAAGATAAACTAACACATATTGATATATTAAAAGTCTAAATGATGACTAATAATAATACAATAAAGATAGTATCTCTTAGCAAATGAGATAGTATTACTTAGTCCAATACTGATTGATTGGTATTTATGGATCAGTTGAATGTTGATGATGAGTATATTCTTGTGGCCCCTTATGTTTTTTTATGTTTATGCTTATCCTTATGCTTTAATTTCATATTCACTTAGTAATGACTAAAGAAGAGGAAGGAGATAAAGGAAAAATAAATTTATGATATTCTAATTTTGTATTACTAATTGTGATAGTCTGATCTCACAAGAGAATTCAAGTCGTTGACACTTAGCTCCGATTTGGTCTTAACTTTTTGTTTTTTTAATGAAAAATATATGTAAAACTATTTGGTTATAATAACAGTCCAGTTTTTGGATAGTTTTAAAGATGACTTTTGAAAATATTATCTAACTGTTGATTGACGCAAATATTAAGTTAAGAATTCAAATCTATATCTATATCTATATCTATATCTATCTATATATATTTAAAAGGAAGAAAATCTGCCCTAAAAATTATGACAGGTGGCAACATAGGAAAAAGATATGTGGTAGTTTTAGGATAA